>OY728161.1:1395776411-1396379104 GCA_963277665.1 Viscum album
TGTGTACATAGAAATTACCAAGTGTACACAGGTTGGTACACAGGCATGGCTCGAACTACATGAGCACTAACAGGTGGAAAGGGAGAGATTAGATAGTACATATTCATTTACTATATGATTACTTACACTATTTATTTTTATGTTTACATGTCATGTGAGGCATCACCACACGGGTAGACCAGTCATTGGATGGACATGCCATGTACCCCCAACACACACTATTCACCAACATTGAGGGTGTTTAGAGCCGTTTATTCTTCATTTTAGACTATTATTGGTTGATTGTGTTAACATATTCTATCCCCTAGATAGTATAGTGTGGAAATACATATACATATCTATATTGTGATCCCATATAGAAGATGCGAATCAGATAGTTTTTGTGGTGTCCCTCTATGTGACTGGGGTGTGGTCCTCTATCATTTCTTCTTATACCCTAGGGGGCGTTTTTTAAATTTGTGTAACCTTCATGTGTGAAGTTTTGATCCTACGTCTATAAGGTAATTTTAGTTGGTTTTAGGGTAACATTGGTATATTATCCCCATATAGCGTCTTGATTCAGAGTACAGTTGTATTGTCACCTAGTGATCCTTGGTATGATCCCCAATCTGAGTATTGGGGTCTTATGACCACAGTGAGGTTTATTGGTAATTTCCAAATGAAATTTACCTCGTTTATGAGTTTCTTTGATGAGATAAAGTCTCATGGAGTTGGTTCTTCCGGAAAGAGCATTTCTTCGAGTATAATCCATTGGTTGGTAGTTTGGTTGTGACCGCTTAAAGGTGTGGTGTCCTTCCAGAGTATATCTAGGTTTTTTATTCATTGAATAACATATCTTTTTATGAGAAGAATATTTGTGATTATAATTTTTTAGTGTTTTATGGGTTTAGTATTGGGTACTTTCATACTCTCCCCTTCATGGCCGCTACCCACTAGTGTCATTTCTTATGTAGATGACATCCCATTTGACGGTGTCCTAGGTGGATAGGGAGCTGGTGGATCATAAATAGAGATAGAAAGACTTTTTTTGGGAGGTTTCATTTGATAGTAGTCCTCACCTTCAAAGTAGGTTGTACTCTCTTCAATTTTTTGTTTTTCTTATATTTATACCATTTTATCAATTTCAAAACCTTATTATCATACTCAGATTGTGGGATCATAGAAGTATACATGAATTATTTATAGCGATTTTACATTTCATCATTTTATGGGATTAGAGATGTGTGTTTATGAATAGGTACATTAGGATAATTCCTCCCATGTGTGTGATGTGTCTACTCAGCACTGGTCAATGGCCCTTGGCCCATTTGATGCAGGCTTCTAGTAGTCATGGTTTAGGCCCTGTTGGGCTGGTTTGTGACATAGTGGTATTAGAAGATTTGGTTCTACCATTGGACTGGAGTCTGTAAGATTGCTTTTAGGTTTTTTGTAAATAGTGTTATGTGTTTTGAGTTCAATATTTAGTTTAGGGATTCAGTTTCATTGATGTGGTCGATGTATCTATACACTAGGACCCTAATCACATGACTTTTGACTCGGTACATGTAGACATTGGTTGTAGGGAAATATTGGTACATGAATCATATATTAATGGGTTGTGATTTCTATGTCCTCAAGTTTGATCCCCATATATACTCATTGACCATGGTACATCTTATTTATTTCAGAATTCCTCTGTGAAGAGAACCAACCAGGATTCCGCTGCATAGTCATAAGGATGATCTATCAAGTGGAGAGGATTTAGTATTGGTCCATGTACTATGGAGAGTACCACCAGGTGGCTTACAAGCTTTTACCACCACCCATTGAGCCTCAATAAGAAATAAGAGTGTTTTATGAGGATGTATGTGGGATGAGTTCATTAGATGAGTTACATAGGTAATGAACTTCCATGTTTTGTGTAAATATAGACCCTCAAATGGATAATTAAGTTTTGGAGGAAGTCACTTGAGTATTCCTCCTCATGATGACACCAACATATTAGATTGATGTCCTCATAGAGATTCTTATTCAGAAATTTTTTGGGTGATGGTGTTGTCCAATGAATTAGTCACCTGGCAAGATATCTCTCTCTTAGTCAGACTTTGATTATTTCATTGTGTAGTATTTTTATTTCTATGCATTGTGATCAGTGTCCATCTATAAGATTATTAATTTATTGTAGGGTAGTATAACTGTGGTAGATTATACAGAGAGGTTCACCAATATACCATGGTACTCCATGGATATGGTGAAAAATACATTCTTCTGATATCAGACCCATTAGCGAGGCTAAAACTAGGATATGATGGATTCAGTGATATCTCTCAACATTCCATCTTATTGTAGAGTTCAAGAGAGATACTTAGTGGTGGATAGATTTCTAGCATAGTAGGTGCTGACCGGGGGTCCTAGTAGCGGGCACCCCAAATCCGATACCTCAACAGTAGATAGTCAATATAATTTATAGGGATTAAGGAATTTAATATGCTTATGTAGATGATAACAATATAAAAGATTAGTGGTGTGTGGATCTCAAGATATCTTGAGTCAATTGAGGGAGAGGTGGTGTTTATCATGTGACGTTTATGGACATATAGCATGCGACTGTTCAACCCATCATATAGTTGATCATGATATTGTCAATGGACCACCACAGTAAGGATAGAGGTAGATACAAGAAGTTTTATAGGGTGGAGAATGAGGAAGAGTGGCTAGTAGAGTAGGAGAATGTGGTCAGAGGTTTGTCCTATTACCATGACTATACCCAATGAGGTCCACATAAGGATCAGAGTTCTGGTGTTCAAGGATGAGGATGAGGACAATTTCATCAAATGGAGTCCCATGACCCTGAGTCTATATAGTTTATATGAGGTTTGATCAATCTATTTTTACTATATGCATAATATTGATAGACACAGGTGAGATTCATTCCATTATTTCCATATCTCTAGTTTAGAACTTAGAGATTATGTTTTAACCTTTGGCTTGACCCATACGCTCGGAGAATCCAACATGAGGTGACTTAATAATTGCACACATCTTCCGACATTGTGATCTAATGCTTGGAGGAGATGGATTTTTATTGGATCACATTGTAGTGGTGATGGGGCCTTATGATTTCATCATAGGTATGGAATAACTATCCACAATTCACGCCTAGATTGAATGTTTTAGGTGGAGGATGTTTAGTGTATATAGTGATGGGATTTGGTTTTCCTTTTTGAGTGGAAAGGAAACATTGGAGGAGTAGGATAGGATTAGGAATAGGATATTGCAATCAATCACTCACAATTTGGGTATAATGACTTTTAGAACAATGAATGTCATGGGATACTAGTTCCCAATAGTGGTGGTGGGGTATAAGGATATCTTTCTTGAGGACATTTCAGGCTTACCACCCAACCAAAGGTAGACTTGTGCATTTACTTACACCCTAGGAAAGCCCTGGTATCTACATCGGAATATAAAAAGGCTCCTATAAAGCTTCATGAAATGAGGGTGTAGTTAGAAGACTTGTAGGATAATGTAATCATGATACCTAGTTTTTCTCTCTAAGAATCCCTAGTGCTATTCAAAAAGAAGTCAGGCAGGAACTTGAGTTTTAGTGTATATAGTTGGAACATTATCTAGGTGATCAGGAAGAATATTAATCCACTCCAAATGATAGATGACCTCATCGATCTGTTGATATGGGAATGACTTTTCCTTAACATTGACCTTATATAAATCTATCACCATATTCATGTATGGGATGAGGACATCCTGAAGACAACATTCAGATGTTGTTATGGTCACTATGAGTACTTATTAATGCATTTAGCCCTAAAAAACGCCCCAGCTGTGTTCATGAGTCCCATGAACTGGATCATTCATCCTTTCTTCAAACATTTTGTGGTGGTTTGAATTGATGATATACTTGTGTACATAGCATCTGAGGGGAAGGACATGACATGCTTTAGGATGTTCCTAAACACACTCTGAGATAACTATATTTATGGGAATATCTAGAAGGGTCACTTTTGGAATTTAGAGGTCCACTTCCTAATACATGTCATCTCAGATGTAGGAGTGGAATTTAACTTGATAAATGTTGATGATGTTCTATCTTGGGCCCCACCAAATATAGTTACTATGTTATGGAGTTTCCTTAGGTTAGATGGTTACTATCATAGGTTTTTACCCAATTTCCCTAGAGTGGCATCACACTTGATAGCTTTGAGCCAAAATGGGTATCATTTCATATGGAATGTAATGTACCAACGGTGTTTTGAGGTGTTGATGAAGAGGTTTATGAGTGCCACCATATGGAGATTGTAGAGTTGTTGTCTAATACATGGTGTCCTGCAATGATTCATGGACTGAACATGGTTGTTTCCAAATATATAGGCAAGTAGTGATTACGTATCGGTCCTAGAAGTTGAGAACACATGAATAGAAATATAAAACCGACAATATTGAGCTATAAGTGGATGCATTTAACTTGAATATATGGTGACACTACCTGGTGGGAGAGAATTTTATCATCTACTCTAACCATAAGAGTATCAAGTATATCTTCTCTTAGAAGAATCATAAATTGGGATATAGGTGATAGATAAAGTTCCTCTAGGACTATGAAATTGATATTTTCTATACTCATGAGAAAGGGAACATGATGGCAGTTCCTTTGAACAGGAGATCATTGTATTAGTAATTGGATAAGGTGTGAGAGAAGTTTTTCTAGGATTGGGTGATGAAGGATTTTCATACATTCCCTTAATAGGTACATCTAGTTGTTTCAATGATGTAAGATGACCTCTAATGTCAATCTTGGTAGCCATCCATGAAGAGTTGTGTTCCATAGATGTTCTCTTGATGCCTCACTTTTTCTAAAGTGAAGGCTAAGAATTGGGTTTCAGTGTGTTTTTCTCAACCACATGATGTTCTAGAGTATATGTTTAATGGGATATCTATGGACTTCCTGAAGGGGTTACCACATATTTACACAGGACATGATTCCATTTGGGAGATCATAGACCGACTCACCAAGTAACCCCAATTCATATTAATTTGAGAGTAGAGTTAAATATATAGATTTTGGATATTATATGTGAAGTAGATAGTCTGAATCCCTGGAGTTTCGGTGAAAATAATTCCAGGTTGTGATTCCCACATCACATCATGATTATGGAGAGGATTCCAAGAATCTTTTGGGGATCAGTTTCATTTGAGAATGACGTTTCATCCCCATACCGAGGACTGAATTAATAGGACCATTCAAGACATGGATGACATGATAAGGTCATACATGATGGATTTTTACCATAGGTGGTTGGATCACCTACCTTTTGTGGAGTTTGGGTATAAATATTGATACCATTCTTCCATCAGTATGCCACTATTCAATGCCTTGTATGGAAGACCCAATAGGTCACCACTTTGTTGGATTGATTTGGGTGAGATAGTACTCATGGCCCCAATGTTGGTGTGAGATACTATAGAGAATTTTATTATCATACATTAGAATATGAGGACCATAAAAAAACATCATAAGTCTTATGATAACCAACGATCGAGGAATCTGGAGTTTCAGGAGGGAGACCATGTGTTTCTGATGGTATCACTTCGACGCAGATTGTTGAGATATAATAAGGGTGAAAATATATATCCATGGTTAATTATCTCATTCAATATATTATGTAAAGTTGTAAAGGTGGTATACTTCATAGCTCTACCACCATAATTAGACTGGGTAAATGATGTCTTCTATGTGTCATAACTGAGGAGGTACATGCACGACCTATCACATGTTATCAATTGGGGAGAGTTGGATATCCTGGATGGAACTACCATTGATGAGTACCCAATATAGATTGACGATTGGAATTTTAGGATCCTTTGTGGGTTATTCTCCTAATGTGTATCTAGCGGTAGTTTGCGAATATTTAGGAGAGCACTTGGGAGTGGTAGACCCATACGCGATCCCAGTTTTCTTATCTTTTGGAGTAGGTTTTCCTATTTTCAGGATTATAATCCTTAAGGTTGGGAGAATTTAATGACTCTAATTTTTTCATGAATTTTATTAGAATATTATATTTATTATTTTCAGACATAGGTGCTAAGATGGAATGAGATGAAGAGCATCAGTGATCCTGGGATTGACTTTTGACATATATTAATATCAAGCATGTAAAGTTTCCTAAAAAAGTGCAATACCACCTAAAAAATGATCATATCAGAAATATGAGGTCATTATTGGGTTTTGAACATGGGTTTTACCCTATGCCTAACATAATTTATTCTAGTGTCGGATGTTGAGCTCAAGCTCCTTTATGGATGAATATTTAAATAAATTTAAGTATATTGTTTAATTATTCAATTAAAATACTAACCGAAAATTTTATTATTTATATGTTGTTAGGGATAATTTATAGGTATATCCTAATAATCTTGTAAATTTAGAGAGTGTGTGTTGAAGAATATCCTTGGTGAAAGACATTGGATTAGATCGAGATCTAGGCTAATTGCGCCAGCAAAGTTCTTAGATCTCACTAATGACAAAAATGTAGGACCGTTCTTAATGATGGATCTATCCACACTCTATATAGGATGTTTTATTTGTATTATTTAATCCTATTAATTATCCCATTCAAAAATAGATCAATTCCATGAATAATAATTGATTCAGGCATCAACGATTAGTTTTATTTATAGTTGATTTTATTTGTTCATTGGTTTATTCCTCTTTGTTTGTCTAATTATTTGACAATTGATCATGGATAAATATGAAAAAATTCTAATGTTTCTTCCATACATATTTTGGTTTTTGGATTTCTCCCCCATTTCATCACACATTCGTCGTAGGAAATTCATTTGTCTTAGGTTTTGATGAATATTGGGTATATGATCGTCGCACGACTATTCATTGGAAAAACATAATAACACCATGGGTGCGGTTCATGATTGAGGTTGTGATCAAGGAGAAATAAAGATGAAGGATTATCATAGGTATAACAATATGGATTGATGGATTTTTTCATCCATGTTTTTCCATATGGTGATGAAATCTGGATAAACAGTTACATTTTCTAAGATGATTTGAACCCTGGTCCCGATGAGAAGTGGTGATAGGGGTCGGCCAACCATAGGTCCCTAATTTTGATTGAGAACAATGGTTGTGGTGATGTGGAGGATAATTCATAGGATAAATCTTGGGATCAATAAAATCATGGATTACATGGTCTGTAATTTGATGGCACATGTCTGGTGGGAACCCCCCCCCCCCCTGATGTGGCCCTAGGTTTCCATAGATAGAAAAAGATCACACATTGTGTGACCCTTTAAAAATTTCATGTGACCCATGTCTACATATCAGTGTGTATATAAAAGGATATATGGGAATGTGTAGGTTAAATTACATGGACATTAAGAGAGTACACATACAAGTATACATGGGCACAACTGGGTGCACACGAGTTGGTACAAGGGAACGACTAAAGTACAAAATCATTTCCATACGACATTGGAAGGGTGTAAGTAGACTTCTACATGACATGTATGATTAATTACACACCATGTATTTTTATTTTTACATTTAGTGTAAGGTAACACCAAATTAAAAAATAATACATTGGTTGTACATGTCATATACACCCAGTACACATCATCTACCCACATTAAGGGTGTTTGGAGCCATTGACATATTCAGTTTGGACCTATATTTGTTGAGTGTGTTACCTTAGCCCATACCCTCAATGGTAAAGTGTATAATTACATATATATCTCTGGATTGTGATTCCCTCTAGATGATGTGTCTTGGATAGAATTTTTGTTTTCCCTCAGTGAGACCGGAGTGTGTTCCTCTATCATTTCTTCTTACACCCCATGTGGGGTTTGTGTAATTGGTATGACCTCCATCTGTGGGGAATTGATCCTCCATATAGTTGGTTGTTTCATTATGGTTTTCGGTATTATTAGTATATGATACCCTACATAGAGGGTTGATCCATATTGGGTTTGTGGTGTCCCCCAATGGTCTTCGGTGTGATCCCCTATCTGAGTATTGGGGTATTCTGAGACCAGTGAGTTTTTTTTTGGGTAGGGACTAATGATAATGACCTCTTTATGAGTGTCTATAATTATAGAATCACTATAGGAGTGGGTTATCCCAGAATGGGAACTTCTTCAAGAAGACTCATATGGATTGCAGATTGGTTGTGACCACCTGGAGGCATGGTGTCCTTCATTAGTATATTTGGGTTGTTATTATGTATTGGCTATTATATACTTATTATGATCTAAATATTCTTAACGATATGTGTTTATTTTTTTCATGGTTTCCTACTAGATATTGTTATACTCACTCCCACATGGTCTATTCCCACACGTCTTGTGTCTTACACAGAAGGAGAACAACTTCACAGTGTCCAGAGAGGACATGGAGATGGTGGAGCATAGCCTGATCTAGATTGGAAGAGGTGTTTTCTGGGTGGTTAAATTTGATAGTAGGCATCAAAATCAAAGTAGTTGGAATCTCATTAGTTTTCGGTTGGTCTTGTAATTTTCCCCCTTTATCACTTTCAGTACCAAACTATTGTACTCTTATTTTCGTATATAGACGTATGCATGTATTTTTTCATTTTTTTCACATTTCAACAATATATATGCTTGGAGATGTGTTCATGTGTATTGGTAAATAAGGATAATTCCTCCCATGTGTTTTATATACCTACTCAGCACTGTTTTTCATCCCTCATCCTATTTGAAGAAGACTTGGGGTATTCATGGTTCGGACCCCACCAAGAAAGGTTCTGACAGACATAAAATTAATAAAGGGACCCATCACCCATAGTTTCATACACCAAGACCTAAATAATGATAAATAAAAAGAATTATATATCAAATAAATAAAATAAATCTTAATACTAGTTTAAAAACAAATTAAACATTTCAATAACCAATCATTGAATAAGAAATAATGCAATGACTAGTTTTTGACTCCTCGTAGTACCCATTAACCATATACTAACCCAATATAATGAAATATCAATACTTCTTAGATATTTATCAATAATTATTTCAACCACTAAAATCATAAATCCCTAAAATTATAAAATATCTTCCATTGAAAGAGAAATACGAGATAAATAATAAGAATTAGGCAATGGAGGGAAATAATCTTAATAAAACCAGAGCTCTATTTCCATAGAATGGATAATTAGAGGTGGAAGTAGGAAACCCTCCCTTATAGGGGATGGGGATACTAACATGAGTGATCTAAGTAAAAAAGGAGTAGATACCATTAATTTTATATGACCATTTTTAAACAATAAAAAATATGATAGAATTATCACCTGTGGTGTCAAATAAGACTTAAATAAATAGAAGCAGCAACAAAACTATGATTAGGAGTCAAAATATTAATAATTAAAAAAAATTGAAAAATGTGTTGAGAGACCCAAAAATTTAATTCCAAGAGAAAATTATTAATATATTATATGAAAGTAAAAAATATAGAATAATGATTGTCTAATAATTATAAAAAAGGCATAAAATATATAACAACCCAAAGTAAAAAAATCACATATCTTGAATGTTAGGATTTATTTGAACCAACTAAAATATAAAGATTAGAAGCTTTACATCATATATTATAAAAAAAATTAGATAGATATAGTATTTATCAAAGAAATATTTCAAAAAAGATTAAACTCACAACCCATGATCTTGGTTAAAGAGTCACCCCTTCATCAATATCAAGTAAAATCATGAATTTGTTGGTTATAACTAATTTTTAAAATAAAAAAAGCACAAGTATACACTGGTAAACATATAGAAACCCCATTTTAATTTAATACTATACCACTATAAATTAGATTCTATAAAATTGAGTATATAATTAAAATTAATAAAGAGTATGAAGATCACATATCCTAACTAAAGACTACAATCAAGGTAGATCCTCACCCATTTTCCCTCTTTTCTCAAGATAAATTGAACACTAATATTATAGAATACAACACTTTTTATACAAATTTTATCAAGATTGATACACCATAATGAATAGGTCTATAATAGATACCTTTTACTATAATAACTTTGGGATAATAACGTATTTCTACAGTTTCATTGAACACCATTTATTTTACATCCTGTATCAAATGTTAGAAATGACCACTAATCTTGAACTTACACTAAATAAGAGGGTATAATTCCTCCCATTTAACATTAATTAGTATAAATAGAATTAATTTTATATTAATTGAATAAAAATTATAATATTAAAACATTACCCAATTATTATCATTATAACAATAAACATTCCATGTAGATAAAACCATTACAAAATCAACATCTATAACAAACTAGTTTATGAAAGTGAGAACACTAAATATCATAATCCCCTACCTATCCCAGAGATTCATCTTATGAAAATTTAGTTAAGTAACACTATATTCATTGAAATTAAGAAATAAAAATTATTTATGAAAATATTTGTTCCCTTAAAACAACAAAAACTATGAGACCAATATCAAAAATTTCAATATTATAGGTAACCATTTTTTAAAAAACATCCATAAAAATTAATAAAGTTGATAAAAAGCAACATTAAATACGATAGTTTCAAATATACAATGAAACCATCACATATTAATCATTTGGATAAGTAAGAAATAAAATATGTAGAAATACTAAACAAAACTTATAAAATTATCCAATCATATAAATAATCTATCTACTACATGGTTACTTTCCTGGTACACATTTTTTATATGTTCATGGATTAAATTAAACTATTATAGATATTCAATTGAATTATTATAAATATCATAAGGATTTTCCTATAATCTATATATAATAAGATTGACCAATACCATCTAATCACTCCCAATCCATAAAGTATCCCATCCAAAACAATTGGCATATGTAATAACAAGAATAGCTTCCCATATTTCAACCAAAAAATTAATGTAGCTATTAAGATAATATAAAAAATCAACTTTTAAAAAATCCTTAATAAGTTCAAATAATCCCTCTATATCTGCTGATGTCATGTGCACTTTGAAATGATCCAAAAATAATGACATTAATGTACATTGGAAGATAAGGTATCTATCTATTGAATTCATAGTATGATATATTATTCATTATACATTTAACACCCAAAAAAATGAGTTATAATGAGTTAATTAATATCATTATTCATTGAACCCATTTTTACCTTTTTTAAAGTAAAATTATACTTTTTTCAAATTTTTGATGGTTTCCTTAAGAGAGAAACCATTATTGTCAAAAATATCTCCATTTATTGTTTTCTAAACTAAGTTAATTTCATTTTCAATGGAGACAAAAATATGTGATTAATTTTATTATTTAGTTATAAAATAAAAAAATCATAAAATCCTGAAATATGTTTGAAATATAATATATAATGGGTCATGATATGAACTTTGCCCCCTTTTATGTTAATCACTAACCTAAATCAATGGTCTTAGGGTTCATTATAAAAAATTAAAACAACGTAAAAATAACAAAAACAATAGAATCTAATAACAATAATAATAATAATAATAATAAAAGTAAAAAAACGATAATAATATAAGAAATAATAAAAACATAAAAAAATAATTATCATTAAATACCTAAAATAAATACATTAAACACAAGAAAAACATCACAAGGATAAAAATATCCCATTAATTTTATTTAATAATTTAAAGTAATGATTCATATAAAATTATAAGATAAAATTCATTTTTAAACAAATTTGTAGTTATCATGTTTTATGAACCATATTTCAAACTTTTTTTCCATAAAAATTAATTATAATTTTAAAATTTTAAAATCTAATTAAATAATAAATAAATAGAGTGAAAAACTAAAAACCAACGTGTTACAACCCCAGTTGAAATATCATGTGGCCATGATCCTCTTCCATGTAAAGATATATTTTCAAGTCCTTGAAATATTTATCTTAAAGATAAAAAAATCATTAATGTCTATTAGTGGGTATTTCTTCCAATTATACATAAAATAAATTATTTTTCTATGTGGTTTTCAAAATTTAAAGGAAATTTTTGCGTATTTAAATCATCATAGGTATTACCCTAGTGAATATTAAATTTCTATTATATGTTTTGTAAAGAAATTACAATAATAACTTCTAAAAAATCTTTCTTGTATAAACATAATGGGTTTTTCTGAATGCACTTCCATTGATGGTGATTTTGGGAAGGAATCAATGTCACTTGATTCTTATATAATTATCATGTTATTAGTAGTTGAAATAATGAGTTAAATTCATGTATATATATTAATATCATGTGAAACTACCATTTCATATAAAGTAATTTTGGAATTGAATTCCTTAATTGACACCCTTTGATGGGGATTTATAGGTAAATTATCATCATGCTCTCTTGAAATTATAAGCATCTGATTATGGTGTACCATAAATTTATATTATAAATGATGGATACATCCAATATAATTCTTTTATTATTATTATTAAATAACATTTTAATATATTTTCCGTTCTTATATGCTAAAATACCCCTTAAAATAATATTTATAGTGATTCGTGTGAATTTAGGGTGAAATGATAATTTTAATAGTTTTTTTTGGTTTTTTGGGTTTTTTATTGTTTTATTTACATTTGGATGCTAAAATTTTTATTTTGGTTCACCTTAATAACAAATTATTGATTTCATGGTCGACTATTGACTAGTTAAATTAAACAATGCAGAAAAATTTAATTGGCTATGAGGTTTAAAATATTGATCTATATAGTTGAGTATAAAAAAGACTTGAGTTGAATGTGAAAGGAAAGAGTCAAACATATAAGTATATAACGGTATCATGTATTGTGAATAAATTTTACATGACCTCTCTAATTATTCCAAGACAATTTTGATAAACTAACATGCAATTCACATACAAAATTTTAAAGTTAAGAATAAGTTTCAATATTCTAATAAGAGTTTATGAAGGGATCAATATGAGCTATAAATATTGAATATTTTGATCAAGGGATGGGTTCATAACGTCCAAGATATAATAAAAATTAAATTAACATGGTATATATGATACATTATTGTTTTTAGAGAACATGGAAATTTGGAATATTTTTATAATTTGTTTTGGGTGGAAGATGAAAAATATCATTTCCTTGTAATTGAAGGATACTCTAGTGTACATGTGATGGGATTATAATAGTTTGGGATCATTTTATTTGCCTTTTAGGGATATATTTAAGTCAATAAATTGGAATAAAATATTTTTGTAAGGGTTTAAAATGGTATGAAAGGATCATCAGGAGATCAGGAAAATTTATGGGGCTGGGGAAAACACTTTGATTTTCAATTATTTTCCATTTAATTGTTTTTTTATCTTGAATATCCAATTCACAAGATGGTAATTAAATTCCTAGTGGGGGATTAAAGGATTGATGTAGCTTATGAATAAATTTACCATTCTATATTTTTCACTTTTAGTGTTCCTCTCTATTATATTATGATTTTTTTATTAAATAATTTCACAAAACTTTAACTATTAGAAATTAGAATGAATTATTAAAAAAAAGGGTTGAACTCACCTATTTACATGGAAGAAACCATTTAAGTCCTTGAATAATATATTAATAAAATAATTTTATAGATAAATAATATAATGGACTCTTTATTTCAAAATAATGGTTTGCGTTGCAAGAAAAACATTAGATCACTCACCTTATATACTTGTTAAGTGAAGTATTTATACAGATAGTTCGTGATAATTGACTCAATGAGAGGTTTATTATCTCAACAGAGTAATTTAAAACCATTTTTTGTGATTTAAGTATCTTAGGGAGAATTTATAAATTAAAATAATGAAAATCTATAATTGAAAAATATATTGATCTAAAAATCCCCTTAAATTCTCATTTTGTTCCCAAAATTTATGCCCTTTACTGCCATTTTATTCTCAATAATCATTTCATTTCCTTAATTTGGATCACCTTGACACACCCTCATTCCTATACGTCTCCTTTGTTTTTATTATTTTTGTTTCTTCTATTTTTTTCTTCAATTCAATAAAGTCTCCATACTTCCTTAGGGATTTACCTTAAACCATTATACTTGTAAGAAAAAGTTTTAAAATATATATAAATTTAATTTCCAATCCTTTATGAATGGTACACAACTATAAGTTTGTGTCGTTATAAGAAAATGAATCAGTATGTTCCTTATATCCACTTGTTTTATTTATAGTTCACAATTAAATAAACATTTAGTAGAACTATTTTTGAGAATATTTTGTTCTAAATCCTACTATTTCATAAAAAAATTAATTAATATGAAAGGATATAGATATTGGTAATAAAAATGATATTATATATATATATAAATATTATAAATTATAGATACATTGTATGAAACTATGTGAAATCCCAATAATGTAAGGTTTTACAATATGAAGATAACTAATATTCTAATTTTTAAATTTCACTAATTCAATAATAATTCTTGAAAAATAATATAGAATATTTGGTCAATTTTAATAAATTCAAAATTATTTGAAACATTTCAAAATATTAAGAAATAAGACCTAGAAAATTACTCAAGAGTTAGAATACCAAGAAGCGTTATAAAATTTTAAATTTTTTGAATTGGAATAATGGGATACCACTCTTCATTAATCATGAAAATAATTATATTTTATGTATAATAACAGACATATTTATCAATAGGTATAATAAGAGGAAGAAGAATGTTTCATTTTTATCAATTAATTAAATGTAAATTCATTTGGTTAATTTTACTTTAGGGGATTATGTTAAATAGGATAGTGAAGAGTTGGTTGATGATAATTTATTACATAAACTTTCAATAAGTTTTTTTAGATGTTATGTATACTTTTAATGAATTTTTATTTGATAAAATTTAGAATTGTAAGAAACAGATTTGGAGAAATTAATTCATAATTATTTAATGTTTATTTGAAATTTGATCATCCCTGTTTGTACAAGGACTATCAAAGTAATTTATTATTTTCTATGGATGAAGAGTGTAATGTAATGTAATTTTAGAATGAATTTTTAGATTGAAATTCACATTATATTCTTACTAAAAGATTTTATTTTGATTTATTAAACACTAATAATAAATTAAAATCTAAATAATATATGTAATATAATATAAATTTATAAAATTTTGATTTTAATTATTTTGAAGTAAAACTTGAAATAAATATTTCTTATATTTGTTGATGAATTATACACATGTATTTCGGCTCACTTTTCATTATATTTAAGAAAATTATAGCACAACCTTAAGATTTTAAACTATTTAAATTAAATTGAGGTGGTGATGATATATAATAATTTGAAATTGGAAAATGTAGATAAGTTGAAGAAATTTATCATTTTTATGATGATTTTAAAAATTAAATGAGTCATTTAATATGTTAGGAATCAAATATAGTGTTAATGAATAATTAATTGTCACATTCTCTCCATGAATAAGCCTAAAATGGACTACCCACTTACAATGAAGGGAAATTAATATAATTAATAATTGTATTCATGCATTATAAAACTTAAATGTTGGTTTTTTAACCATGAGTGAAAAATAGGAGTCTTCCACCACAACCATTTAATCAAATTTATTAATAACCAATTATGTAAGTGGCTATAAACCTATGGTGGTTACTTTAGAATAATCCCATTCTTCCTAAATATTAGGAATGTAATAAAATTGGGTTCTGGATGAGTACCTTAAACCTCACACTATATAGATGGAAACCAATAATTTATAGAGTTAAGTTTTTTTCATTTGTATCTCCTTTAAAATGTCCTCAGGTTTTTTATAACATTTTCCAGTATAGTTATAGTGAGATATTATAGTAGAGTTCATGGAAGGAAAATTTAACCCTCCAACACATATAAATAATGATCACACTATATTAAGGGTTATTTATCATTCTCTATTGTATTCATTATCTTTAATGTATAAACTAAATTTTTTATCCATTATAAACGTATCCTCTTGTTTGAACATAAATATAATAATAAATTAGGGAAATATAGTAAGTTTTGTGTAAAATGATGGGTTCTATGGGATATCTCATTTCCCATTTCTAGTATAAGAAAACAAGAATCTCATACACAAGATCCTACCGAGATAAAATAGTAGAATAAACTGATAAAATGATAATCCATGCATGCCTCATTGTCTGTTATTTTTATCATCGTTAGTATGAGTTTTATTGATTTCAAAGTGAAAAAAATAATGGATTATTACATCTGATGGAATCCACCAACCACAAGAATTATCAAACACTTCGGCATGACCTCTTCTCTATGAATGGTTTCCTAGAACCTCAATAATGTAAAATATGGAATTGGGAGTTCAATTTAGATTTGGATAGTTGAGAATGATCTTCATTATCAATAATAAAGTTCTAGAACTCCTTATATAAGACACATGCATCAAATTAAATTGGGAATTAAAGTTTAATATGTTCCAAATGTTATAAAATAGAAAAATCTTTATCTTACCCTTCATTTATTAATCTATATTATTAAACACTTTAATTGTACATTTTTTTCTATATGTCATCTCGCAATGTGTATCTAGCAGAATTTTAATGATATTCACATAGGAATAATTGGATAAGTGGTATCTCATATCATTCTCACATGAACCATGATGTCATAAATTACAACACATAAAGATATAGGTCATGACGTGGTGACTTTCACCCCACCATGTTCAGTGCTTTATTGAAAAAAATAAATTATAAAACAAAATAAATTTATTTTCCATAATAAGAAAATATACATAAATAAATTAAGAATAATATTATTTCTTGGTTTGATCATAAATAATATTGGATCCTGGTTGAGTAGAGTACAGTAGAATTATCTACTTTAAATTAATTCTTTATATTAAAAAACTATGAATTAAGTGACTAACATTTAGAGCAAGTATTGTTTTTCAAAAATCCACTACTATATGGATTACTTGATGTTAAATAATTATTTGGATTAGTATAAACATGTGGGAATACAATTACAAAATATTTGATTTCAATTTTTGCATTATGTGTGTTTCGAAAAAAATACCAAAATAAAGTATAGAAAAAAAACTTTAAGTGAAAATTTTTCTATGAATTGGTGTCTCATAGTAAAATAATTACATGGAAATTAAAATTAACCTTTATGTATTCTATTTTATTTATTAACATAGTTTTAGTATATTATACTAATATTAGGAATACATAAATGTCATTATACCCCACACCTTTGTACCTTTACTATTATAATTTTTCCTGGGGTAAATTGATGATGTGAACAAGGGTTTTGATTTTTTTGAATCCTATAAATATTATATAAATAAAGTGTTAAGAAAATAGTAAATAATAAAAAACATTATAAAGAATGTGTGATGATTTTTGTTGAATGTTTAGGGAGATGGAACAAACTTGTTCAAAAAAAACAATAAATAATTTATAAAATAAATTCTTTTACATTGAGGTAGAATGTAATAAAATTAGAATAGAGAAGTAAATGATTTATTAGGATTCATAATGTTGAGAAGATTTAACTCATTCCATCTAGAAGATTCAAATAGACTCTCAATCCTTTTAAAATCCTTTATATGTTCCTTAAACTAGTAAATAATGTGAATTATTTATTATTATTGTTGAAAAACTTACATTGGGATAATTAAATATCTAGGGGGTTGAAAAAAATATTTTTTAATCATGATTGAATATCATTTTTTAATTTATTTTTAGGGATTAAGTGTTAAAATTCCAATTAAAATAATTGTTTTTGATATTTCATGTGAATTAGGGGTAAATGGTAATTTTAAATTATTTAAGGATTCTTTGATTATATAGTTTTATTGGGATTTATATACCAAAAAATGTGTTTTAATTCATTTTATGTAAAAAGTATTTATGTGCTGATCAATTTTGGACTAGTAGGAGTTGACTGCAATAAACAGTTTATGTGTGTATAATGTTTCAAATCTCGATCAAAATGGTTGACCATCCAATAGAGTTGATCCAAACATAAACAGAATGAGTCAACCATTGAGGTATACAAATATTTTTTATAGTGTAAATTCAATTATTGTTGACTCTTAAAGGTAAGTGTTAATATTTTTATGAACTCACATGAAAGATTTTAAATCCAAGACCATATGTCAACATCCTAATAGAATGTTACGAAGTGATCAGTCTAATCCATCGATGTTGAATATTTTGACATGGAAAACATGATGAATATATATATAGTATAATAAAAAGAAACTTTACATGGGATATGTGGTATATTGTAACTATTTCCATGTAGAAACATGGAATCCGGAGTAGTATACGGATCTGGTCTAGGGATAAGTTCCACAATCTCATCTCATTACAAACAAATGATACACTTACAATCGCGTGATGATATTATAAGAGTTTATATTTGTTATAAAATATTTGAATATATATTTGGGGAAAAATTATAGGGATAAAATTATATATATAATATTTTAAAATGGTAATGAATGATAGGTGGGAGATTAGGGAAATTTTGGGGTTGGGGATAACACTTCTCTTCCTTTCATTCTTTGTTTTGATTTTGGATGAAAAATATGAGTTTTATTTTGTTACTAATGTTATTATAAAATTATTACCAGTGATGAAAAAATTATTTTAACACTCTAATAATTTTTTTTAAAATAAAATTTTGTTTTATAACTTCTGTAACATGCAATGATGAGATTAAGGTGAAACGCAATATACTATCGAAATATAATCATTTAATTATTAATTTTGTGACCTAGATATTGGTTTTGTTGGTATAAATAATAATAAAGATATTATTAAATATATTTAAAATTTTATATTAATAAAATGAAAAAAAATCATATATTTATTATCAATTGGTTAAAAATTAATATAAAATATTTTCATGGTAAAAGAGATTGTGTTTATAAAACCATTTTTATGTGCCTACTGTATTTTAATCTTATTAAATTATATTAATCATTATTTATAAATTATTTTAATTAAATATGTGTTATATATTTCTAATTGAATTAGTTAAAATTCATTAAGATATATTTACTAGGAAAGCAAAGAAAATTAAGTCATTTAATGCTTCAAAAATACATTTTCTACAAAAAATGGTTGTTATTGCATTGTATATGGAGATATAATAATTAATTTATTCCCATTTTATAATTTGGAATTGAAGAAAATACATATTTTTTTAAAAAAAAACTTACTTTTATAATATTATTATGATAAATTTTGTATATTCCTCTGATAAGATTGATTTTTGAATGAATAGTGAAAATGCCAATTTTTGAAGAAATATAGTTTCTTATATTTAAAAATAGTAACATAAAAGTGTCATTATGTTTTGGATTTGGTAATAATAAAAATTATCCTTATTTATTTATAAATAATCTAATTAAGCATCTAATAATCATAATTATATTTTATTTTTGTATAAGTTCATTCTTAGGCTTGAAAACACATTTTTCTAAAAAACCAGTTTTGTTGTTTTTTATGCATTTATACTAACTTAATTAATTACATTTATGAATTTAATATTTAATTATTTATTCCATGTTTTTAATAATGAATCTAAATTTGAAAAAATAAACATGTTTTATTTATGGTCATAGTGATTAGTAAACATGAAAAATTATTTTCCCCTCAATAAGGGTAAAACAGGTAAAACGTGCTTAAATCTATGATATATGCCAAAAAATCCATAAAAATGTATTATTTTTTTTGTACAAGTGTTTTTATATTATTATCATAAAATATTATAAAATATTTAAGGTTATTTTTCATATCCTTTGATTATAACATTTATATTTTTTTGTAAAGGATAATTATAAAAATGGAACTCACTTGCCTTAAATATCTCTTATGGGATTTTTTTTAAAAAAAATATGAATTAATATAAAATATGATTATGAAAGAAATAAGTTATTTTTATGCTATTAAATTAATTTTAGTTTTTATTTGTAGTGTAATTACCATAAATTCGTACACAACGCTGACACAATGCTTGTGTCAAGCATTAGAAATATCCAGGCAAATGATTTTAAAAATAATAAAATTAATATTGTAACACCCCAGGTAAATAAAGAATATGACATTTTCATATTTATCCATATTTTTGAATAAAATATTAATATGAATTTAAAGGGGACGCTATGCTCGATGGTGTACCCAACACGCAACAACAAGTTTCTTGGGAATCTTACGTTGCACTCTAATAATAAAATAATATTATTTTAAATGGTATTTAACATGTAGCCGTTGTATTGGAGGGAATGGATATAAATAACTAAAATATGATTATATATGTTTTTAAATGTTTTTACATTTATCCAATAAAAGATAAAGGCTTAAAATATGTAAAGAATTCAATTTTAGGCGTATAAGCCCTAGTTTTCACTAAAGGTTCACTTATCACCTTTTGATGGAGAACAATCATTAAATATAGTTTTTTTCACTCTTATACATTCTATTGGACCAAATAAAACTCTTCTTAAGAATTGGGACATCAAAATTTAATTTGTGTAAATTTTTGGTATCTTTCTGATAAAGTTCATTTTTTTAATGAATAGTGTAAAATGTTGTATTTTAATTCAAAACCTCTTTTTAATCTAATTTATTTATATGATTATATTATCTTTTGAATTGGTTTTAAAGTGAAATTAGAATATATTTTTACCATTAAATCCAATAGTTGTCGTTGGAATTAATTTCACTTTGAAATCAGACTTAAACTAGTGTCAATCTTTTTGAGACTTATTGTTTCATAAAAACACACTATTTGCTCTGACAGCGGGAATTAATTATTAAATTAATTAATGTGACTTATATGTTTTTAATTTTGTAAAATAGACTTCATTTTTGAATTCTGAATATCAAATATATCTTAGGGTGAATTTTTGGGATTTTTCTGAAAAACTTCAATTTTTGATGAATAGTGAAACCACTAAGTGGTACTTATAAAAACTGATTTTTCCGTTTAAATGAAATTTTGCCATCGTTTTGTTTTGAATTTCAAAAATCCGACATGCATGTTTGTCATTAAGAAGTAAAATGTGGTTCAATGGGATAAAAATAATTTTTTGGTGAATAGTAACTTATTAAGTTTTTAATCGCGATTAGAGGTAATTAGTGTAGTTTATGGTAAGAATAATGTTTTAATAAAATGAAATGACCTAGAAACATGTCCTACCCTCATTGGATGTGTCATGGCCGACCAATAAAATCCATGGGTCAACTTGGGGACCCCATGGAGCCACTTGGGTTGGGAAATGACATAAATATATTTTTATTTAATGTTAAAGTAAAAATGACACAAACATGAGATGTTTTACTAAAACAATTTTTACATGGGGTTATAAAAGTCATATTTTTTACTATAAATATTTATTGGAAATCTAAAAAGATTTCCTACATCATAGTATTTTTTTTATAATTTTTAGACATTAAATAAATTAAATTATTTATGACATCATGATGATGCAGCGATGAGCTCATTATTTAACGATTTAAATAAAATGGAAAGATAATGTAATATCTAAGCCCTAAACATGTCCAAAACCTATTGGATGAGTGGCTTTCGAACCCTTATCACCTTATCCTCGAAATACATCAATTTGGGACCTTTAAAATCCGAAACTCTTGAAAATAAAGTAACATTTTGTAACTTTACAAGAGTGCCCCTCCTATCCTCTTATAAAAGGCCCCCACCTCTACCTCCTTACCCACACTCCCAAAGCCTTTGGCTCGGCCAAACCCTGCCCATTTTGTCTGTCCACTTCCCTCTCTTACTCCTTGAAGCCTCACTTTGGGTAGAAGGCTTCCCAAGGAAGCCTTTGAGCTCAAACCAAAGGGAGTTACCTGATTTTAAGGAATATAAAGAAACGAACAATACAAGTTGGACTTGAGGTAAGGGATCCTACTCCTCTCTTTCTTTTTAAGTACACTCTTTTATGTCATTCCTTTTAAAGTTCATATTTCTTGTTATTGGGATGTTCTTTTATATTACTCTTACTGTAATTTTTATGTTCATATGGTGAGAGACCCTATTTTCTCTCATCAATCCATTTTGGAAGTTTTGAGTGGCGCCGTTAGGCTGCCGAATTTTCGTAAGAGATCAAACCACTCACTTTCTTTTAAAGTACTCTCCTTTATGTCACTTTTTTTAAGCTCTTCTTTGTTATGTTGGGGGATGTTCTTTTATATTCCTCTTTCTGTAAACTTTATGTTAATATGATGAGAGACCCTATTTGATCTCATCAATCCATTTTTTGTAAGTTTTATGTGGCGCCGTAAGGCTGCCGAGTTTTCGTAGGGTATTTTTCATCTCACTTTTATTCCCGTGAGATTTATGCTACATGTGCCACAATTTCCTTTGAGTGGTGTATATACTGCCCATTATTTTACTCATTGTGTAATATACTTTCAATTATGAGTATTTACATCAATGTTGTAGTGTCCTTCTTTCACGGGGTGCATGTCTCGAAAGATACCCATGTCGGTAAGGGAAACTTTCACCCTCCCCTTTCTAAAAGACTTCTTTTTTTATGCCTTTTAATTCACATACTATTATGTTGGGATATATTCTTTTATATCCTTATTGATGTAAATTTTATTTCCAAGTGATTAGATGCCCTTTTTATCTCTCATCAACTCATTTTCTGAATTTTGAAGTGATGCCGTTAGGCTGTCGAATTTTACTAAGGGAACTTTTTAACCCAATTTTGATTTCTTTGGGTTCAACATGTAGTTATTGAATATGTCATCCTTTGAATATGTGTGAATGACCTTTTATTGTTTTACACTTAATATCCACTTATATTGGGTGTATTTATATTTGTCACACATAATTTTGAGATTGATTTATCCTTAATTTAAGGATACCTTCCTTATAAGGGATTTCATCACATTTGACATTTCTATTGAGAATTCATTGTTTTTATGCACCAATTCACTCTTATATGGTGTATATACTGTCCTTTGGAATATTATATCATGAATCCATTTATTCTCATGATATTATAAAGTTCTGACTAAATGTTATTCCTCAATTATTGTATTCAAGTGTCTCTAATATTGGTAAAACCCCTTTAACAAAAATATCGCTTTAAATGTTTTATTTATTTTTTCTTATTAATATCCATGTTTTCAAAATAGTTTTAATGATTTATTTATATGGATATTAATGGTTTAAAATTTTAAAATCTTCAAGGTGGTATGGGACTTCGTCTCAATCTCCTTTCATTGAGGCATATTTTGTTTTATACACAACCTCCTTTTATATGGTGTATAAACCCCTTTGACTTTTACGTTTATTCAAAAGGAATCTTTTTATACGAAGCGTTTACTAAACAAAAAAAGGGAATGTTTTTGTTATATGCGGTGACAACGACTTCTCTGCCGCTGTGACCATTATTTGAGTTTCGGCTTCCTCTACAAGCCATACCTTTTTTTAAAAGAAAAATAAATACCATGTTTTACTTTTCTTTTATTTTGGTATTGAAAATGGTTGTCATAATGTTTTTATATCAATGTATTGTATTGATATCTTGTGATTGAAAGGTGGAAATGTTATGTTTTCTTTATGCATGTTTTATGTGATACGATTATGTTGAGGTTCTTGGGAATTATTATGAAGATGGGTGGTTCCGTGATAAACTAAGGGCAGGTGAGCCAGATATAGCTCTCCAATGCATTAGGTAACGCGAAGGGGTGAAACATTAAGGTTTCTCCGAATAGATTTAGGGAATATACTGTGATGGTTATTCCAAACGTAACCAAGAGGGTTACTCCCTACGTAAGAATGTTATGAATGCCTCAAGTTACCTTTTATGTCTTATGATTTCTATGATTTATTCATGATTTTATGAGGTATGTTAATGTGCTTATGTTTTATGGGTAAAGTATGAATTCATTCTTATGTATACATGTACTCATGTTTCCTTTCCATATTTTTATATCCCTTACTGAGCTTGTTATGCTCATCCCATGTTTTTGAAATGTTTTTCACAGGTCAAGGGAAGGGTACATGATGTGATGATAGTTTCAAGGATGTGTCAAGAAAGAATCCATGTTTTATTTTAAATATGTTTCCGTTGATGGGAAGAATGAATACTGTCTTTTATGTAACCACTTTGTTTAAATGTGGAATGTAATGCAAGTTTCATGATATAATTCTCTAAAACTCTAAACCTGAAAAGATCCTCAATGTGTAATCTTGTAATAACTCAAGATTAAGTAAGGTTTAAGGCTGGGGCCTTATAAATATGGTTTAGATAAATTATCATGTGATGAAAATTTAATATGTATTAATAAATTATTATTAATTTTAAATTTATTTATATTCAAATTCCATTTATATCTTTATTGATTTGAATCCAAATTAAATTAATAGTCTTAAAAAGGCTTTAATGATATTTTATGATAAACAATATTTTATAAAATCATTTAAAAATCATAAAAAACTTAAATAAAAAAATTGGTCTAAAAAATATTTTAAAATTTCATTCATTTAAATTTTTTGAGTTATTTGAAACTTATAATTAAATTTATAACCCTTAATGACTAAAAATGTGTTGCCACTGTTAAGGTTAAAAAGGGTAAATGAGGGCATTAAAAATGATATGTTTTAAAATACAACTTAAACAGGTATAAATTTTATATTTTGATGTTATTTATACCTTATTCTGTCCTAAATTTGAAATTCTGTCCATTTTTTATACATGATATGATTTTGATATTTATTATATTTTTTAGTTCATAACATTTACAATTGTTCCGCTCACCTCACTTATAAAGGGGGTCATTCTATCCAATCATACTCACACCTTTTTACACCTTTATCTTAGCTAATACCTACAAAAATAAACCCCAAAATACCTTCCCACATTTTAGGTTTCATGGTATCACTAAAATATCAACCTATGTAGTCTTAAGGTGTAAGTTAAGGGAATTTTTTTAAAGAATATGTATAACTCTTAACAGAGTGTTTCATGTTTATTAATAATTGTACCTCATTAAAATATTTATTAATAAGGATGAAATAAAAACATAAGTTTTGTAAATATACATAAATTTTATTATTATTATGGTAAAACCATTTTTCATCTATTTTTCATCTTATGGGAAATGAAATAATTGTTCGTGAATACGTGTGGGCCTCCACATCAGCGAAGAAATGTGTTTTTTTTCATCACCACCTCACAAGGATGGTAATAATGATATATTTGATAAATATATATATATTATATACTGAAATAATTATGATTCAATAAATATAACATGTTACTTAACTTATCTCCCTTCCATACTTTAAAAAATGACAACATTATTTGTGTGTATGTGTCTAATACTACATTCGTAGAGATATGTGATTCATTTTTCATGACTTCCATTCATGGATGGTTCTAAAATTTTAGTTATTGTATAAAAATAAAACTTATGTCATGATTAATTTTTTTGTGATGATATAACTATGACGCATTTGACCATTTCTATTATACTAATGTTGTTTTGGGATTATAAACTGAATATCCTACAATCATCTGACCTAAACTTAACTTAATTAATAACTAAATATGTCATGGTACTAAATTAAATAAAATAAATAATTATAATATTATAAAAATCAAATGTTTATTAATCATTTATAAAACTAATATAATTTTATTTTTCAGGATTAAGATAATGTATGAAATGATTCACGAAACATGGTAAGGGGTTACTAAAATCAATATTTTTTCATTGATTTATATTACTTCTTCATTAACTATATTATTGGAAGAATATGTGTGTAATGAAATTGGGTTATTTTAAATATTATTTCAATATTTTTTATGTTTATATACATTTTTTACACAAAATTGGTTCATTTAAAAATTCTCAATTCAAGGTTATGGTCATTGTCAGGGTTTCTTGTCTCAAATTTCCTTTATTGAGACATATTTCATATTTTGAAATATGATTTCATTTATATGGTGTAATTAATTCCCCAAGCATAGTTTTTCTATGAAAACTACAAGAACTTATTAAATAAGTTATTTAGAATCTTAAATTTCAACCCCTCTAATTTATTCTTATTTTTCCTTCTTTTGAATTAAATTGTTTCTTCTTAAAATATTTTTTGACCTAATTTTTATTGCCTTTAATTACACTATAGGATTATTAGTGGTTTTTATATCTTCCAAATAATCTTATAAATTATTTTTTAACTTGAATACATTGTTCTAAATCTTCCCACATTTAAATCGAGTGATTGGAATCTTTCCTTTTAATTTCTATTTTTTCCACTTCTTGTTTTAAGAGAGTAAATAAATCACCTCATATACTCTTTTTCCTTTGTAGTTATATTCAAAAGTTAAAATTTTAATTTCCTTGACTATTACTTATTAGGATCTATCCTTTTTTATAGGATAATTATTTTTAGTTATCTTCTCTAAAGTAACAAATATGTTATACAGATCAACAATTTATATGGTTTTGGGATCCTTTCCTTAATCATCAATACCTTAAGTTTAAACTGAGATTTAAAATTTCTTAAGATCCACTTCATGATGTAGAAATATTAAATATTTTCAACAATTTGTTATTTTTCCTCTATAATCATAGTCACCTAATCAAATAATGCATTAATGAATTTATTCTGGTGTATCATCAATCCCTCAAAAATTTTCCACAATCCATAAAACATTTCTTCATATGTATTTTTTTAACATTCATTTATATTCCTTTAATTATCCAAAATAAAATTTAAGGATTTTAATGAAATTTCCTTTGTGTATATTATATTAGAAAACAATTCAACTAAAATTGTTATTTAATTAACATTGACATAAAACCCCTTAAAATCCCTTGGTAATAGGTTTCTATTTCATATATTGACCATAATTACCTAAAATATATCCATGTATATGTCCATTCCTAATAATAAAAATGTGTACCTCATTAATTGTAAATTATATCCATCAGAGATCATAATTAATTTATGACTGAAAACCACTTCAATAACTCCTAAATAGAGAGAAGTTCCTCTAAAATTCAGTCATTTTATTAATATTTCTTCCTAAATAAATCCTTATACTCTGATACCACTGATCGGTGCCACATAAGAAAGGATAACCTAACAAGGGTGAATCTAGATGTTTCGATTATAAAAGTTTACATTTATAATGATTTTGTCTCATTATAAGTTGAAGAAAAAATATCTTACTCATCAAATATATATGAAACAAAGAACAAATAAAAAAGTTATTTTATTTAGTTCACCTACACTAGGATACATCACTAAGTTATACACCTAGATATATTTTGATGTACCAAAAACCTTTGAAAATTATCTACTTCTTTACAAATCTATAATGGAACCACAATACTTATTAGTTCATAACCCCTCAAATGAATAATTACTTGATACTCACTCACTAAAGATGAATTCATTACTCTCTAAAGTAAACAAATTTGATTACACCAATCAAAAACCAAATGTAACACCTCCATTAGTTTATAAATATGATTTATATTTTGGAACATGATATTTTTATTTACATTCCATTAGTGTTGTCTTATTTTAGACACACTACTTTTACTTATAAAAGGATCCCTTCCTCTTTAATGGCATATTTTTATATTCTCTTATCTATTATAAATCCCTCCAATTTATCACATATTTATTCTTTCGCATGATTGATCCTAAACAAGAACTAGATAAAAAACACTCATGTTTATCTTTAGTCAATTATTTTCAATTCTTATTAATCACAGGAAAATTGATTCATTCATGTATTTGAAAGGTGATTCAGTATATTAACATTAAAACAAC
This sequence comes from Viscum album, assembly GCA_963277665.1. Classification (NCBI taxonomy): domain Eukaryota; kingdom Viridiplantae; phylum Streptophyta; class Magnoliopsida; order Santalales; family Viscaceae; genus Viscum; species Viscum album. Next base: position 1,395,804,241 of record OY728161.1, read on the forward strand.
AAATCATTTCCCTTTTAGATTGAATTTTAAATATGATATTTATCTGATATTTGATTAGACCATGAATGGTGAATGGAATCTATAGAGTTTTTTTCAATAAAATCATTGTCTTCAAAATCCATGGCTATAAAATGAAATTATATCCTCAAAATATAGTTTTATACTTCCTTTATGAAATTTATCTAAGACACACAATGACATTGTGTTTAATAAACCATGTTTTTTTCTTTACAATCACTTCCAATATAAATTCTTATCTAGAAATATCATTGATTGCATCCCTTTATTATTATTTAAATTACCACAATGGACACCATGTCCATTTTTACCTTCCATATATTAAACAAATATTCATAAAAAATTAATCTAAAACATGAATTAAAATAATCATATTTTCTATACCAGTTTATCCATTTCTATTAAATTCTTTGGATTTTTCCCAATTCTAATATCATATATTATTCTACACTACAAAAATTGAACTTGAAATTTCAACCATGATTCATACTTAGGAATGATACACTCTATTTCATTAGTTTTCAATCATACATGATAAACATGAGATTCACTACAATGTGGGTACATGTCAATGTAATGAATTATATTTTCTAAACATGTTTCTAGGACCATGATTAATGCTTAAACCTATTTTCAAAAAAAAATTGTACAAATTATGATATAATGTTTGATTGAGATGGAATGGATACGTTATTTTATCCAAAAATCAACCAATTTTTCTCCAAAACATTATATGATATTCTTATCACTCCACACAATGAATCTTTAATGATAAACATGGTATTCTATAGGATTTCACTTTTTATTTATCAATAAATAGAAACCAAAAACACCTATAATGGCTTTTTTTCTAATTGTATCTTGATAATTTAAATTTATTTATTGAATTTACTAAAAAACACTTGGGTTGTTAATGTAATATTTTATTCATATAAAAATTATAAAAATGGTTATCTCTATAATTGTGAAATTATTGATTGTAAAATTATTCTTGTGGATTGGAATCATCATAATAGACTTTAATTTACCATGGTTAATTAATAATTACCACTAATCACTTTTTTCTAAATTAATACATAGATGAGATAAATGAATTCAAGATTAAGATAAAATAAATTATTGAGATAAATCTTATACATTGGAACTTATAATAATGATAAAAAATATAAATGTAATATAACACAAGAATTTTAATTTATATTAATTGAATATAAATTATATTTATACAACTATTTCTTTTTTGAGAATACATTTCTGAATATTACAATAAAGAAGTTATAATGAAACGTATAATAAAAATATAATAAATACTAATTCCACAATTTTATTGCCATGTGTAATACAGATTTTTAATTGGATAATGTAATTAAAAATTCTATTTATGAATTCAAAATATTATCATAAGACTCGGTTTAATGATATAAACACCTTGATTCTTGTTTAAATGATTATGCTCTATTTTTTAATGAAAATTATTATTCATAATAAATTAAAATATTGATTCAAAAAAGTTCCCAATATATTGAGAGACTTTATATAAAGAAAATGGAAAAGGGTAAAATCGAATTTATAATTTCTATAAAATTTACCATTAATACCAATGTTGAAATGAAATAATGTTTTAGAATCATGGTAAATGTAATAATTAAGGGATAAAAATGCATACAACTGATTATGAAGAATGTAAAAGTATAAATAAATATTTATCATATTTTTTGAAAGAGATCCATAACATAATAAATGGATAGAATTTTATGGTTTAAACCTATATAGGATCATGAATATTTGTCTTGTAATATGTAACCAATTATATATGTAACATATAAAATACCACAATGATTATGAATAAATGATTCATTCTTTATTATTAAATTTCTCAATTTTGTCCCAGATTAACCATGTAATAACATTGATATTTATCTTTGAAATTTAATTGATAAAATAAAATTATTTAGGAAAAATTTCATTAAAATGTATGATGCTTATTTGAATCTAATATTTAAAATGAATTTTATTTTATTATACACTATAACAGACATTCTAGTATATGGTAACTTGTTTTTGTTGAGTAATAAATGCTATAGAGAATTATTCATTATAATAAGGAAAACTTATATGTTAATTTGAGTATAAAAATAAGTTATATGGGTCATATATAATTATTTCCTAAATAAATATTTGTAAATGTACGAAATATTTTAATAGGAAAATAGAAACATTCATATATCATAATAATTTATATCATTTGAGAGAAATGACTATATCTTCCTGAGGCACATGAAAACATAATATTTTGGAATATTTCTTGAAATAAGAAAATTTCATGAGGTCCAAAGTTATTGAATTTTAAAAAAATATTTTTTTTGCCTTTATTCTTGAAAAAACAAAATCATTTACAAAAAAAATATCTTATGCTTGTTGAAAAAAATGTAAAATTATTATTTAAACAACAGTTATGTTAGAACAAAAAAAGGTTAAAAAGTATTCACACCTTGATTTGGAGGATATTATTATTAAACTATAATCATATCTGTATAATATAGGTGGTGTAATACAAGATAATCCTTACTAATGATACATATTAGATTCTAGTGATAAAAAGGTTTTTATAAGTATTTAAGATCAATTCAGTCTGTATATGGTTATGTAAAATACCATTCTAAATGTATAACTTTTAAAAATAGAAAATAGTGGGTTTGAAGACACATGATTTTAATGTTTTGTTTCAATACATTATTCTCAATGGTATGGGAGGTTATGTGATCAAAATCATATCATTTTAATTATTTTTATTTACCAGTATTTTTTTAGAATATATCCTTTTTAAAAATTGAACTCAATTATAATATCTCGAATGTAAAATCATTCACATTATATAAATGGTTGAAATAAATTTTCCAACATTTTTTAAAGTGATGATTCATCTAACATTAAATTTACTATGAAAATAATTTATAGCTAATCTAGTATAATATTAGTGTATATTTCCATTAAAATGTTAACTAATTATCATTATTTATTTTATATAATTTTATAAATTTTTTATTGTGTAGGGTTATAAAAATATATAATTTGGATTTTTTTTCATCTATGTTTCTTAGAATATTTAATGGTTGGGCTAAGAATTGTTCTCAACTAATATTTTCAATTATTAAAACATATTTTAAAAAAGAGCATTTAAATTTTATTAAAATTCACTTAAAATGAATAGTTAATGGAGAAAAATTATTCATATGATTAACAAGGCCATGAATGGGATGTCTTTAACTACTAAGTATTTTTATTTTCTCTTATGGTAGGGGATTTCAATATGACTGGTGGGGTATGTAATATTTTCATTTGGTTTCTATTATATAATAAATTAAAATTTGAACCTTATATTATGTAATTTTTTTAGTTGAAATTGTATTTAAATTTATTTATTTTATATATTAATATATTTTATTAATATATTTTCCAAACCATGAAAGATATTGAACATTTTAATATGTTTCAACATTTTTAGTATAAAAAAATATTGTTTCTATGATGGTTCAAAGATCATATATGTATAATCACAAATATTAATTTTAAATAATTAAAAAATAGAAAATCAAATAAAATTAATTATTATTTTACTAATATACATAATTTAATTTATATTTCTATATTCTTTTGATGAAAAAAATAATTGGGGGAATTATGAAATGACCTTATTTCATAGGTTTATCAAACTCTTGTTTTTGGGTAAATAATGTTCATTTTTTCACAAAAAAAAACATGATTGTCTTTGAAAATCCAATACATTAGCATGGTTGGTGAGGAAAACCATAATGGAAATAATATTGACTTCATTTGTTACTTGATTCAAATTTATTAACTTTTATAGATTAGTGTATCTTGTAATGACATAAACTGTTATAAATTAAATTCCCCTTATGATTTGATTAAATTCTTTTTTAAGTATTATGGTTATAGGAAACACATTAAATTATTTGGTTTTATTATATCTTATCAGATTTAAAATACCATTAACCATCCTTACCATTGGTAATATATCCCTTGAACAGTGATCTTATGACAATTATAAATTATGGTTTTCACAAATCCAATTGACATAGAAAAATGGAATTCATCGCTTCATCCTGTAGGATCATATCCTATAAAGCTCATTTATCATAGATTTTGAGGGAGATAAAATAACTTGGCTTCTTCCTATAACAATCCCAAACTAATATAAAACAACTTAACCATGATAAAAATCAATTATTAGATAATTTCAAGTTCATCGAGATCACAACCCAAACCATGTATGTTTAAGCACCCCATGGATGTCCCACCATCATTCACCTTACTCTTAGGACATTTGTTAGTGTATTAAAGCGATATGTATCAATACAATAATAATATGTATATTTATATTTTATTTTCAATAGAATAATGTTCACATTTTCTTATTACCATTACTTTGTAAATAATTTTTTTTATAGAATAAAACAAAAAATGTATTTTTAATTAGTATTCAATTTCGATTAAGAAATTTATTTTTATAAATTAAACAATTTTTGGAATATATTTTATTTAAAAAAATATTATTATTAAATAATTTTAATTAAATAAAAATTATCATATAATTTTTAATAAATATAAATTATCATATGATTTTTATAAAGTCAAATGTAATTTTTATAAGGGTTTGAAAACTATTATTATCAAAAAAGCCTAGTATTCCTCAACAAATGCCAATTATTATTTTAAAAGTAACATGTAACATATTTATAAAATTATTTTGATAAAATATATATTATTTTGGGAATCATAATTTTTAAATTATCCAATGGTGAATTTTTCATAATTTTTTGAGATATTGGGATTTTTTGGTAAAAATTAAATACTGTATAAATATAAAATGTATATTATGGCATCATAATGATCCAAAAGTGATGTAATAAATACTATAAATGGTAAAAATGAAAAAATATATTTTTTAAATTTAAATTATTGTTATTTTATGTTTATTGGATTAATTTTAAAAATCCTTTAAGAATCCCCAAACCCATTAATATATTTTAAGTTTTTAAATCATTTCTTTAAGAGTATAACTCACTTCCACATCAGTAAGGGTATTATTTTAATATTTCTTTTCCCTTGACCTAATTTCATAATGAAACCCACCCCTCTTTGGAAGAAACCATTGGAAAACCCATGGAATGGTTTGTGATTTTGATTATGTTATTATATCGAGTCCAAAACCTAAGTTTGAAAAATGTTAAATAATTCCCCAACCATTTTCTATATAAACCCACCCAAACTCCCATTTATCATCACTCAAAATACTTGGATAAATTTATTACTCTTTTATCATCTCATAATAGTCCTCCCAAGGTTCCCTCAACCACTCAATAAGGTCCTCTAATGTATTTCAATTAAAACACTCAAGGTAAGGGATATTTTCCCTGTTCTATTTATTCAAGTTTCTTCATTATCTTATGCAATAAATTTCCAATTCTTATTATTGGATATATTTTTCAATGTCCCTATTACTTTCCATTATCTGTAGAATTATTTGAGAATCCTTTTTCTCTAATGAACCAATTTTATTAATTTTACATGATGATATTATACTGTTAAAATTCCACCATGGTTTTCAATAAAAAACTATTGTGTATTTAATACACATACCCATTTCCTATAAAGGGTGTTCACCATTATGCACTTATACTTATTTATTGGGGACTTAAATGTATTTATTCCACACCCCATGATCATGAAATATAATTTTATGATAAATGATTCCATGTTGTATAATCTTTTGGCACGCTTAAGAATGATGCTCAAATGCATTAGGTATTGTTTAGTATCATGAGATGTCGTTTTGGGATACGGAGTAAACCTGATTCCTTTATAGTACTATTTCCATCATGATTCTTTGTTCTTTATCCTTGACATGTGTTTATGATGTAGTTTTTTATTTGTTTCCACATTTATCATGTTTCCTTTATGATTATCATGTTTTATCATTCCTCATTATTCATGGTTATAATTATCACTCATTGTATTCCTTATTGAAATGCCTATTTTCTAGAATATATTACTTTCTCTATGTTAGGTAATATTTATTACCTTACTCGGCTTCATATCTCACCCCTTTCTTATGAAAGTCCCCAGGATATCCCATGCAGTTTTAAGTATGAAGGAATATTTTGAACATGTTAAGGAGGTTTTCAATAAAGATGATGTATTTCCTATTTAAAGTTGTTATGTAATGTACCTAATTCCAATATACACTATAATTATCTCTATTCTGGTTTTTTATGTGTAATATTATGTAATAAATTATTAATTAATATGTAATAAATCATTGGGTTGTTATATATCTAAGATAGATTTTTGGAAATTAAGAATGGCATAAAATTATTCTTAAATATGAAATAATCATTTTTTCACAAGTAGTATGCATTAATATTAAAGGTCGATGAAAAAAAATAGGATCCTTTTTCCAAATCAAGTAAATAAAATGTATTATATTCATGAAACCAAATTAGGTTTAGGTTTTAAATTTATGTAATAATTCATATATAAAGGAATGTGATTTTTAATATAAAGTTTTATTAATGAAAATTCATAATGTGGTTGTATAAACCACACCATGTATTTTTCTAGTATAAACCATGATTTAATAAAGGTAACTAAGACATAGTTCTTTTAATGATAGTGCATGGATTATACAATAACATATGATTAAAATTAATTATTACATCATTGATATCATATATACCTTACATCATTATGTGATAATGATTAGAGTAATTTTAACAATTTAATATGAAATTCTTATATAAATAAACATTTAAATGTTGTTCTTAAAATGTTACAAATGTCTTGTAGTTTTATTCATATTTGTAATGTTTGTGAAACATTTATAATGATGAAATGATGAATTTTTATAAAATGTTCAATATTGAAGGATCATACTTGAATATTATATGATATTAGGGCCATGAAATGGTGTATATCATTCATGATATAAAAAATCTTCTAAACTTAAGTTCTTTGAATTCAATACTTTAACCAAAGGTTTTATTCGATCATATCATGTAGAAAATAATTCCCATGAATTGGGAGATTCATTAAATCCCATGGATTCCCTAGTTTGAATGAATATATAGGGTGTTTATCATTGGTACTTATCATGGCCATGTAGAAGAGCTTAGCCATATAAGCTTACCAAATAAAATGTAAATTGTTTATTAATGTTTATTCAATCCAAAATGAATGGATATATAATATGAAAAATTGTGTTTTTGTTGATTTTTTATATTAAATTTAGACAATCGTTATCACCTATAAATCCCTTTAGTGGTATCAAATAATCTTCCATATCATTTAGATTAAATTAATAAATAGATAAAGAAACAGGAAAAGATGTCTTTTTCAAAACAATAATGTGTTTTCTAAAAAAATTTCATGGTTCATTATTATTTTGAAAATAATGATGTTATAGTAAAAAATTGATATGGTTTCACAAAATTAATTAAACTACACCATGATTTTCAGAAAATGGGCGTGGAAAGTGTTTCCTAAAATATTATATCATAAAATTATTATTTTTATGGAGAGGTTTTCGATAAAAATTATCATCAATAGTATTTAATGATACTTATATAATAAAACCATTTCATATTTAGGAAAAAACGTCTTGATTTAAAAATTATGAATTTTGAATGCTTTATAAAAAAATATAATCTCCAAATAAAATCATTATAGATCCCTTGGAATTTTTTTTCACTTAGGAAAATCTACTTCTTTATTTATAAGAAAAATGATTATGGTTTTATATTTTAACAAAAATCATAAAACCTATCATTAAAATTGGCCTAATGGGTGCGCACTGAATTGAAAGGGGTCTATAAACCACACCAAAAAATGTTTTAGTGGATGCATTTTATGTTTAATGCCTTAAATTTATACAATATATTTATGAAGTTTTGATAAATTAAAAAATAAGAAAAAAATATAATCGAGTTCATATTAATTTATGAAATTTTCATATTTAATACCTTATTTGGAAATGTATTTAAAACATTCTAAAATAATTTTTTTTGGATTTGATCAATTTTTAAATAAAATCAAATATGTGATATATTTTTATGAAAAATGTATTCCTAAAACATAAAATAACTATGTGATTATAAAATTTTTCCAAAATATCATATATTTGGACTAAGAAAGAGTTTATTTTTAATATGTAATGTCTGAGAGGTTTTATTAGTTTTTTTCCTTTCAATGTGTAATTATTTTGGTGAATATATTTACATTCCCAAAAAAAATAAACAATCTCAGATATGGTTTTCTAAACACTTGAATAAAAGTGGCATCCAAGAATTATTATGTTAACACCATGATGTATTATAAAATTAGAATGACTAGATTGCAATAAACCACCTGAAAATTGACATCCCAGTTGGATTACAATGTTTTTCAATACAAGATGAAATTAAAAGACCAACATTACTAAGAATAATGAAATAATTTTAAAAATAAATAACATTAATAACTATAACTACTAATACAATGGGAAAATAAATAAGAAGGAACAAAAAAACGGTTAGGCCAAAGTATTCCTCATCATGATCTTCCATGGGAATAGTTATTCCAAATATTATCACTGAATGAATAAAGATTATTGAAAATATAGGATTCATATTTGGAATGTTAATAAAATATGATATCTGATACATTGGGTATTTCAAGAATTAATGGGTGTAGTAAGTAATGGTCATAGTCATTGGAGTGGGATTACCACAATTCTTTTTAGTGAAAAAGAAAATAATTTAAAAAAATATGATATGGAAAATACCATTTTAATAAAAAAATTATAATATTTTTGTATTAATGTGTTCACATTAAAAAAATTATTTTTACTTCTATCTCAAAATTATATTACTGAAAATTTATGGCCATTATAAAATAATACAATGATTTTCTGGGAATAGGAAGAATAAAACACTAAATATGTTTTATAGAATGGGTTATAAAATATTATTTTAAGATGTGTCATTAATTTACTATAAATTAACAATATAATAGTAAAAAATATTGAAACTATTAAAAATAAAATAAATTAATATTTTGAATGATAGTTCTAACGGTAATTGATAAATAAATATTCTTATAATACTATTTTTTTAGAAATATAAGAATAATGGTACATGTACGCAAATTAAATTATAAGTGGGTTATACTAATGTAATAAAATATATATTAATAGATATAAATATTTATGTAAATATATTATTAGTTGAAAAATAATTTTTTTTGATTTAATATTTTTAAATATAACTTTAATAAGTAATTTACACTTATATTTTCTGTTAAAAAGGGCTGGAAAACTATCCCAGCTTAAGGATGCATGGGAATATATAGGGTACAATTCTAGAATAAGTGAGGAGTACAATTAGGCTGGGGTGATTAGGGTTCACACACATAGTGTGGTTGAGGGTTCTGGTGGGTTGGTGTGGGGTGATGTGACCCATGTGGCAAGTGTGTGGAATGTGAATCCTATAGTGGACCTGGATACACAAAACTGGTCTATAATAGGTGATATATTTCTATTTAAGTTATTATTAAAAATAATAAAATATATGTGGGATAAAAAATTCATGGAACTATAGTTCCCCAATAAATATTTACGTAAAAATTCATGTCATTTGATCAAATCGACCTAGGTCATCCGATCACATCGTGTGATCATCCTCAAACTCTAGTCATTAGTGAAACCCATTTAAAATGATATAAAATGCCATTATCATGTTATACTATTACTTTTTTAGATAATTTCATTGTTTATATATATATATTATACATAACAATATATAGAGGGATTAAACACAAATTTTGAGTAACATAATGAATTGATGGGGATAGGATGATGCACTCAGGATGTGGGAATAACTTAGACCACTATTATATTCGCCTACACACTATAAAATTACTATGTGGTATGATGTTATCATATACTACCTATAATGAAACTCACAAACCCACTTCCTTTGATAGTAAGTTTTAGGTCACAATGTGTATTATCTTTGCTGAACCACTTTGACATGAGAACAGAGAAATTAAATGCCACTAGATACACACCATCATTTTCTTCCATGGCATAAAAATATGGAATATTAATTTATATTTCATATATATGGTGTCATAATAACATCACACAATGACTTTGGGTAATGAGTTTTATATTTTGGAATGCATTATGGAGGTACAAGATTGAGTAAATGAATTCCCATGAAATGTTATTGCTGTAAGAAATTTCATGCAGGGAAGATGAAATTGATTCCAATCTTATATAAGGTCATTTCATAATTTATTTAAAGATATAAAATATTAATATATATATATATATAATGGTCAAAAAATTTATAGGTAACTTCGGGTATTTATAGAGAAACTCAATTAATCCCTTTATAGAAAATACAAATAACTAGTCAGGTTCACATTCTCATATAAGTACACATAGAGAGAGAAGGCATAATAGGAGACACTAGAGGATGATTATTTGGTCATGGAGAAAATTGGATACCATTTGGTGGTAAGGGGAAATATATCTTTCAAAATTTCTATCAACCCCTTTAACCATGGGTTCTATAAAATATTTCTAGTTTTGAAACTATTTTTAATAAATTATAAACTTATAATTTTATATGAACAATTTTCCAAAATAGTTATGTTTTAAATTATTATAAGAACCATATTTTGAGTGAATTATTTTATTTTAAAACCCCATCTTAGTAAGGGGTTATGTTTAAAATTATTTATTTCAAATTAATTCAAAACGTCTAAAATTATAAAATTATGTGTGACTGTTTTTATTATAGTGTAATATTTTTTTGTTTGGAAACATTTTATCTTTATAAAATTTGCTCGTTTTATTAAAAATTTCATTATGATTAATGTTTTCTATATTCATTAACAAACTTCTAATTGATATTTCATCTCTTATTTTCTTTTGAAAAGCATCACTTTTCATGAATTATTTAAATAGATCTATTTTTTGGTATATTTTAAAAAATTTCACATATGTAAATATTTTACAGAGATGATGGGAAATTTTAAAATAAATGTTTTAAATGAAGTGTAAATGATAAAGAAAATATATTAAAAAAAAATATTAAAAATATGGCACTTGGTTTCTGTAAATATGAATAGGGATAGTGAGTAAACTCAAACATCTAGGGATGTTTAAAACAAGTGATGGGTCTTCCCTATATAGTGTTCAATTCCCCAAGTTTCCTTGATGTTATTTTATTATTTACAATTATCATCAAAAAAAATTCACAATGTTAATATATCCTTAAAAGTTCGAACCTGTTATCAAATAAAATTTCATGAACTATATTTAAATGCATTTTCAAGAGTTATTTAAAATTTAATGTTCTTAAAAATGATTTTTTTTAAATAATTCCTTTTATGAATATTTTTTTCTAAATATAATTTGGTTTTATGATGGTTAATTTATGTTTTAAAACTCAAGTGTTTATCTTTAAATAAAAAATTTTAAGGATATTTTAGGAAATCAGAAATAATAATTTCTTCATTCGATTTGAAGCACTTTAGTGACAATTTTATTTGTCCTAACACTATGTTTTTAAAATTATTTTTCACAAGTATTAGTGGTTCTTAGTATATTATGACAAAAAATTATTGATTAATATGTTTTTCATGACCCGTCTCCCAGGTTCAATGTCATGAATACCCCAACCCTACCTCTGAAAGGCCTGGGGCTGGTGACAAGTGCTGAGTATTCATATCCCATAAATGGGAGCAATTTTCCTAAGAACATCTACACATGCACAAAACTCCAATCCAAATATACTAGAAATTAAAAACATTACGTAAATAAAATGCAAGAATACCACTAAAACCAAAAAATATATTATGAGAGATATCTTAGAAGTAAATTAAAAAAAAGGCAAAACACAAGACCACTAAAAAAGAAAGAGTATGTAACACAAGTACTGAAGCTCATTCACAGAAAACCCCACCTGATCCAAATGCAAGGTATGACACTATACTATTCCCTATAATCCAACGATACACACCTTGGTCTGTCTAGTCACACTAGGCCCCACTAGGTCCTAGTCTACCTGGAACACTTTCAAAGAGTTGACCGTTTGCACAAGACACGACACATGTGGGCAAAGCCCATGTAGGGGGGAGTAAAACGACACTTAGTAGAGCACCCCAAACATAAAGGAAAAACAACTAAGAAGAAATAGTCAACTCAACACAAGCATATGTCAACATCACATATAAAAAGAACATATAGGTATACTCGTAAAGGATTTAAATACTCAAGGTCTCATCCACTTCAATCCATATGGTTCCACTTGTACCATGCTCGATTTTGGGATATCTCACTCCCCAAGCTATCTGATAGTAAGAACATAGAACAAGTATACCAAAAATATCTGAGAGAACAACTAGTCTCAATACATTATTTAGTTCCCTAAGACATAGATCTGATATTACTAATACAAGGAGTCTTGATATCATATTCAATCATTGGTCATATGATTCCGCTCGAGACATGCTCGTTTTTGGAGGAATTTCCCCTTGAGTATTGATGTAATCGCTGGTCAAGATTATGTTATACAAAGAGGGTATTCTCTCAAATAAAATAGTGAACCCAATCTATATTACCTCTCAACATAGGATATTCTATGAGAATACCACAAACCTTATTGATGCAGCTCACAACGTAGGAGATTCCGAAGAATACCATTAACCATAATGATACAAGCCCACAAGATGGAGGATTAACTATAAGGCCCCAGCCTTAAACCTTACTTAATCTTGAGTTATTACAATATTACACATTGAGGATCTTTTCGGGTTTAGATTTTTAGAGAATTAGATCATAAAACTTTCATTACATTCCACATATAAACAAAGTGGTTACATAAAGATAGTATTCTTCATTCCCATCAATGGAAACACATTTAAAATAAAACATGGATTATTTCTTGACACATCCTTGACTCTATCATCTTATCATGTACCTTTCCCTTGACCTGTGAAAAACATTTCAAAACTTGGGATGAGCATAAAAACTCAGTAAGGGTTATAAAAAAAACATGGAAAGGAAACATGAGTTCATATATACATAATAATGAAATCATACTTTACCCATAAAACATAGGCACTTTAACATACCTCATAAAATCATGAATAAATCATAGAAATCATAAGACATAAAGGTAACTTGAGGCACTCATAACATTCTTATGTAGGGAGTAACCCTCTTGGTTACGTTTGGAATACCCATCACAGTATATTCCCTGAAATCTCTTCAGAGAAACCTTAACGTTTCCTCCTTTGCGTTACCCAATGCATTGGAGAGCTATAACGGGCTCACCCGCCCTTAGTTTATCACGGAACCACCCGTCTTCATAATAATGCCCAAAAACCATAACATAATCATATCACATAAAACATGCATAAAGGAAACATAAAATTTCCACATTTCAATCACGAGATATCAATAAAACACATTGGTATAAAAACATTATGAAAACCCTTTTCAATACTAAAATAAAAGAAAAGTAAAACATGGTATTTATTTTTCTTTTAAAAAGAAGGTATGGCTTGTAGAGGAAGCCGAAACTCAAATAACGGTCACGACGGCGGAGAAGTCATTGTCGCCGCATACGTACGACAAAAACATTCCCTTTTGTCGTTTAGTAAACGCTTCGTATAAAAAATATTCCTTTTGAATAAACGTAAAAGTCAAATTGGTTTATACACCGTATAAAAGAAAGTTGTGTATAAAATAAAATATGCCTCAACGAAAGGAGATTGAGACGAAGTCCCATACCTCGTATCCGACTTGACCCGACCGTTCTTTAATCTCCTGAATAATAAACTTGAGTTAATCTATACTTGCTTATGAATCTTTTTCAAGTTCATTATTCCTTTTATACCATGTTATGAACATCATGTAATCAGTTAAGTTAATAATGTTCATTTTGTCAGTATTTGGTTCTTAAGTCAAAAATAGACTTCTTACACTTACATGTTGTTAATTTGGTCAAAGGTTCATTATATCCAGAATGGTATTCATGATTTAGATATCATATATGTCATATATATCCAGTAAATACTTGCATTTATAATATTACATAATCATTTAGAGGTAAGAAATGAAATGCACCGATCATGGAGACGGTAAGCCGTACGTACGCATGAACGCTACTTTCATTTCTATTTCGTATTTTATAGAATGGAATCATAATGATATAAAGGTATATTATAATTCCAGTATAATATCATATATAATATCATAGTTCCATCCTTTATATGTCCCACATATGGTATTTAACGAATCAAATCACTTTGAGGGGGCGGTAGTCCGCACTTCCTAAAATGAAGATATCGTGTTTACCCATAATGGAAACCATAAAGGTATGCCCAAAATGAAAAAAACAGAAGCTTAAGGAAAACATAAACATATTATATATCATATATAAAAATAGTGACATCATAATGGCCACCTTTGAAGGTGTTAAATGAGTGTTGAACAATCATCGTTTCGGGAGGCAGAATTTTTCCATCCACGGAAACCATATGTTCTTTAACCATTTGATGTAGTTGTGTGAGAGTGTAGCTCAAATAAATATTATAACAAAATCCTTGTATATTTAAGATACTGTTGTTGTTACAAAATAAGTAAATAAAAAGAGTTTAGGGGGTTGGAGAAGCAAAATAAAACAAATGAACATGAGAGAATGAATTACCTTTAAAAGTGTATCTCCTTTTGATTTGAGTCTAAAGGCTTCCTTTGAAAGGTTTCTGCCCAAAGGGAATCCTCTAGGATGAGGAGAGGGATGTGGAGAGAGTAAATGGGCAGGGTTTGGCCGAGCCAAAGGCTTGAGTAGTGTGTGAAATGAGGTAGAGGTGGGGGCCTTTTATAAGAGGAGAGGAGGGGCACTTTTGGAAAGTAAAGAAATATTACTTTATTTGAAAATGTGTTTCGGTTTCAAAAGGTCCCACATTGATATAATTCGTGGATAAGGTAATAAGGCTTCGAAATCCACTCATCCAATAAGTTTTGGACATGTTTAGTTTATATATTTTACATTATCTTTCCATTTTATTTAAATCGTCAAATAATGATGTCATCGCTGCATCATTATTATGTCATAAATAATTTAATTTATTTAATGTCTAAAAATCATAAAAAAAATACTATGATGTAGGAAATATTTTTAGCTTTCCAATGACTATTTATAATAAAAAATCTTATCTTTATAACCCCATGTAAAAATTGTTTTCGTAAAACGTATTATGTTTGTGTCATTTTTACCTTTACATTAAATAAAAAGTTATTTATGTCATTTCCCAACCAAAATGTCCCCATGGGGTCCCCAAGTTGACTCATGGCTTTTCTTGGTCGGCCATGACACAACCAATAAGGTTGGGACATGTTTCTAGGTCATTTCATATTATTAAAGCATTATTTATACCTTAAACTACACTAATTACCACTAATCGCGATTAAAAACTTAATAAGTTACTATTCACCAAAAAATTATTTTAATCTCATTGAACCACATTTTACTTCTTAATGACAACCATGTATGTCGGATTTTCAAAATTCAATACACATTAGTGGTAAACTTTCATTTAACTGAAAAATCAGTTTGCTTGATTACCACTTAGTGGTTTCACTATTCATCAAAAATTGAAGTTTTTCAGAAAATTACCAAAAATTCACCTTAAGCTATATTTGATATTCCGAATTCAAAAATGAAGTATATTTTACAAAATTCGAATCATATAAGTCACATTAATTAATTTAATAATTAATTCCCACTGCCAGAGCAAATAGCGTGTTATTACAAAACAATAAGTATCAAAATATTGACACCAGTTTAAGTCTAATTTCAAAGTGAAATTGATTCCAATGACCACCATTGGATAAAATGGTAAAAATATATTCTAATTTCACTTCAAAACCAATTCAAAACATAATCTAATCATATAAATAAATTAGATTAAAAAGCAGTTTTGATGTAAAATGCAGTATTTTTCACTATTCATTAAAAAATGAACATTGTCAGAAAAATACCAAAAATTCACACAAGGTAAATTTTTATGTCGCAATCATAAAGGATAAGTTTATTTTGACAAACATAGTTTATAAAATTGTCAAAATATAGATTCAAAAATGGTTTTCCATCAAAAGGCAGTAAAACAATCTTTTAAGAATATTAGTGTATTCCATGCATAAGATTGTATTTATTTTCATTTTAAGCCTCTATAACACTATCTTAATCATTAATAGACATAGATAAAAATATCTATTATTCATTACTTACTTGGGATGTTACATCCTTCCCCCCTTTAGAAAATTGTGTCCCCGCAATTTATTTACTTATCGAATAAATGGGGGTACTTATCCCTCATTGCATTTTCAGATTCCCATGTTGCCTCTTCAATCATGTGGTTTTTCCACAAAACCTTTACCTGGTGAATCACCTTATTCTGTAACACTTGCTCCCTGTGGTCAAGAATCTGGACCGGTTGTTCCTCATAAGATAGGTTCTCTTCCAGCTGAACTACCTCTGGACTCAAAACATGATATGGATCTGGCATATACTTTCTCAACATCGAAACGTGAAAAACATTGTGTACCTGAGATAAACTCGGAGGTAAAGCCACTCGGTATGCAACTGATCCAACTCTCTCCAGAATTTCGTATGTTCCAACAAACCTTGGACTCAACTTTCCTTTCTTACCAAATCTCATCACGCTTTTCCAAGGAGAAACCTTGAGCAAAACATGATCACCTACCTCGAAAGATAGATCCTTCCTCCGGTTATCCACATAACTCTTCTGCCTGCTCTGAGCTGTTCTCATGTGTTTCTGAATCAGCTGAACTTTTTCTGCCATCTCTTCTACCAATTCTGGTCCCATCAACTTCCTTTCACCCTCTTCATCCCAGAAAGCTGGAGTTCGACACCGCTTCCCATATAATGCCTGAAATGGTGCCATCTGTATACTGGAATGAAAACTGTTATTATATGAAAATTCAACCAAAGAAAGATGTTGGTCCCAACTTCCCTAATAATCCATAGAACAAGCTCGTAGCATATCCTCCAATGTCTGAATTGTTCGTTCTGACTGCCCATCTGATTGAGGATGAAAAGCTGTACTAAAATTTAATTCAGTACCCAACGACTTCTGAAGGCCTTTCCAAAAGTTAGAAGTAAACCTGGGATCACGATCCGATACAATGGAGAGAGGAACTCCATGTAACCTGACTATCTCTTTAAGATACAAACGGGAAAGTTGATCAAGAGAGAAAGTATCTCGTATAGCAAGGAAATGAGCAGATTTGTTCAATTGATCAACAATAACCCAGATTGCATTATTACCTCGAGATGTCTTCGGTAATCCAACAACAAAGTCCATGGATATATTCTCCCATTTCCACTCTGGCACTGGTAAAGGCTGAAGCATCCCTTTCGGTAACTGCCGCTCTACTTTAACCTGCTGACAAGTCAAACACTTCACAGTAAAATCAGCAATATCTCTTTTCATTCCATCCCACCAGTAATACTCCCGTAGATCTCTATACATATTAGTACTGCCCGGATGAACTGAAAACGGAGAACTATGAGCTTCACATAACAGCTCTCTCTTCAACTGTGAATCACAAGGCACACACAATCTCTTCCCAAATCTCAAAACACAATCACTATCAATGTTGAATTCAGGCAACTTACCTTTCTGAACCAGCTCTACCTTTTTCTGCAACTCACTGTCTTGCTTCTGTGCTTGCTTGATTCTATCTGATAGAGAAGATCTCACTGATACCTGAAACAAAACAGAAGGACTTCCTACACCAACAACTTCTATGCCAAAGTTCATCAAATCGTTAACCAAAGGATCACGTTCCAAACGCAACATTGTTAATGAAGCATTACTTTTTCGACTAAAAGCATCAGCCACTTTATTTTCTTTTCCCGGATGGTAATGAATTGTACAATCATAATCCTTGATTAATTCCAGCCATCTCCTTTGTCTCATGTTTAACTCTTTCTGAGTGAATATATACTTTAAACTTTTGTGATCGGTATATATTTCACACTTTACTCCATACAAATGATGCCTCCAAATTTTTAAAGCAAAAACAATAGCAGCTAATTACAAATCATGTGTAGGGTAATTTACCTCATGAGTTTTCAACTGTCGTGAAGCATAAGCAATTACCTGATCATTCTGCATTAGGACTCAACCAAGTCCTTTCAATGAAGCATCACTGTATATAACAAACTCACCATTCCTAGAAGGTAGTTCCAAAACTGGAGCATTCACCAATCTTCTTTTCAATTCCTGAAAACAATCATCACATTCTTTTGTCCAGATAAACTTAACACTCTTCCGAGTTAGCTTAGTCATTGGACTAGATAACCGTGAAAAATTTATAACAAACCTTCGGTAATAGCCCGCCAAACCAAGGAAGCTACGAATCTCGGTTACATTTGTGGGTCTTGGCCATTCTTCCACAACTTTTGTTTTTGTAGGATCAACAGTTATTCCATCTTTAGAAACAATGTGACCAAGGAAAGAAATTTGTTGCAACCAAAACTCACACTTGCTGAATTTTCCATACAGTTTATTTTCTTTTAATGTTTGTAAGATAACCCTTAAATGTTTTTCATGCTCCTCTTTACTTTTAGAAAACACCAAAATATCATCAATGAAAACCACCACAAACTTATCCAAGAACTCATGGAAAATTCTATTCATTAAGTCCATGAATACAGCAGGTGCATTGGTTAGCCCAAAAGGCATTACTACAAATTCATAATGGCCATATCTCGTACGTAACGCGGTCTTCGGAATATCTGCCTCCTTAACCTTCAGCTGATGGTACCCCGATCTCAAGTCAATCTTTGAAAAAAACTGAGCTCCCTGGAGCTGATCAAACAAATCATCGATATGAGGCAAAGGATATTTGTTCTTAACAGTGATATTATTCAAGGCTCTATAATCAATGCAAAGTCTCATAGAACCATCTTTCTTTTTAACAAATAAAACAGGAGCACCCCATGGTGATGTGCTAGGTCTAATGAAACCTTTCTCTAATAAATCTTGCAATTGCTCCTTCAACTCTAAAAGTTCAATTTGTGTCATTCGATAAGGGGGTTTTGAAATTGGCTTAGCATCAGTAACTAAGTCAACAGTAAACTCAACTTCCCGATCTGGTATTATTCCAGGAAACTCATCAGGAAAAACATCAGGATACTCATTTACCACTGGCACATCATTAATCTGAACAGTTCCTTTATTTTCAATGACGTGTGCAAGGTAACATTCATTTCCATCTTTTACAAGTTTCTCGGCCTCTTGATATGTTATCAAAAGTAAGGGTTCATTCCTGTAAACAAACTGAAAGTCTTTCTGAAAAGAAACTTCTTTAGCTCTACAGTCAATCTTAGCATGGTAAATAGAGAGCCAATCCATACCCAGGATAACATCAAACTCTACTAGAGGTAGAACAATAAGGTTTTCAAGTAGGTTCTTTCCACAGATAAGGATAGGAAGATTCTTATAAATTCTTTTTGCCTCGACACTTCCCCCAGGTGTTTTTACCAAAAGTTCAGGAGTCATTTCTTGAGATGGTATTCCCATTTTACTAGAAAAGGTTTCAGAGATGAAAGAATGTGTAGACCCCGAATCAAACAACACACTGGCATAATCTGAAAAAACAAACAAAGTACCTGATACAACTTCATTTGATGGCCCGAAATCTGCTGAAGTAGTTGCAAAGGATTTCACCACCCCTTTCTACTTGTAGTCTAACTGCTTCCCATCACTCAAGCTCTTTGTCGGACACTCGTTTGCATAGTGACCCATCTCATTGCACTTATAACATTTCACTAACTGTAAATCAAATTTGTTCTTACCTTCACCTTGATCCTTTTCAGTGCAATCACGAGCCTTATGTCCCATCTTACCACATCGGTAGCACTTTCCAGAATTCAGAAGACATTCCCCAGCATGCCTTTTTCCACATTTATCACAAACTGGAAACTTAGTTCTCTTACCATCAGACTTTTTTGAATAATTCTTACCTTTCTCCTGCCACCTCGGTCTCTTCTTCTGCTGGTTGTTATAGAAAACTTGGTCATCGGCAAACTCCATTTCCACCTTCTCAGCACATCGAACAAGCTTTTCATAACTTTTAAACTCACGAGAAGCTAATTCCCTTCGATACTTTGGCTTTAATCCTGAGTAGAAATGATTGATTTTACTATCAAGGTCCCGGATAAAATTTGGAGCATACCTTGCCAATCGAGTGAACCTTTCTTCATAGGCAGCCACTGAGTCTTCCTCTTGCCTCAATTCCAAGAATTTCTTTTCCATCCTAAGTCGAACAGCCTTAGGAAAATACTTCTCAAGAAACACACCTTTGAATTAATCCCAGTCAAGAGCATCAATCTCATCGGCGTCCCTGATATTTTTAACCATAGACCACCACTGATCTGCTTCACCCTCCAAACGGTAAATAGCAAGACTAACCTTTTGATTGTCTGAACACCCCATGACATCAAAAATCTTCTCCAGTGCTTTAATCCACCCTTCAGCTAGCACAGGGTCATATGATCCTCTGAATGATGGTGGATGTTGCCTCATGAAATGTTCCACCACTGACATGTTCCTCTGCGGTTGATCTGGCTGATCTCGTGTATGGATACCACCACCATTTATCGCTTGAGTCAACAGCGCCATTACTGCAACAAACTGTTCAGTTCCAATTCCGACCATCTCAGGATGCTGATTCGGAAGGTTATTTCCTTCTGTATGCCTTCCTAGCACTGCTTCCCTGTTTCCTCTGCGGAAAACCATTCTGAACAAACATGTCTTAGATGAAGCAACATGGTAATATTTAAATGCTATATCATTTAAAAAAAATATTTTTTGGATAATCATTTAATAGAATTATAACTCCTAATGTTATCTAAACCGACCTTTGATACCAACTATAAGGCCCCAGCCTTAAACCTTACTTAATCTTGAGTTATTACAAGATTACACATTGAGGATCTTTTCGGGTTTAGATTTTTAGAGAATTAGATCATAAAACTTGCATTACATTCCACATATAAACAAAGTGGTTACATAAAGATAGTATTCTTCATTCCCATCAATGTAAACACATTTAAAATAAAACATGGATTATTTCTTGACACATCCTTGACTCTATCATCTTATCATGTACCTTTCCCTTGACCTGTGAAAAACATTTCAAAACTTGGGATGAGCATAAAAACTTAGTATGGGTTATAAAAAAAACATGGAAAGGAAACATGAGTTCATATATACATAAGAATGAAATCATACTTTACCCATAAAACATAGGCACTTTAACATACCTCATAAAATCATGAATAAATCATAGAAATCATAAGACATAAAGGTAACTTGAGGCATTCATAACATTCTTACGTAGGGAGTAACCCTCTTGGTTACGTTTGGAATACCCATCACAGTATATTCCCTAAAATCTCTTCGGAGAAACCTTAAAGTTTCACTCCTTCGCGTTACCCAATGCATTGGAGAGCTATAACGGGCTCACCCACCCTTAGTTTATCACGGAACCACCCGTCTTCATAATAATACCCAAGAACCATAACATAATCATATCACATAAAACATGCATAAAGGAAACATAAAATTTCCACATTTCAATCACGAGATATCAATACAACACATTGATATAAAAACATTATGAAAACCATTTTCAATACTAAAATAAAAGAAAAGTAAAACATGGTATTTATTTTTCTTTTAAAAAGAAGGTATGGCTTGTAGAGGAAGTCGAAACTCAAATAACGGTCACGACGGCGGAGAAGTCATTGTCGCCGCATACGTACGACAAAAACATTCCCTTTTGTCGTTTAGTAAACGCTTCGTATAAAAAAGATTCCTTTTGAATAAACGTAAAAGTCAAAGTGGTTTATACACCGTATAAAAGAAAGTTGTGTATAAAATAAAATATGCCTCAACGAAAGGAGATTGAGACGAAGTCCCATACCTCGTATCCGACTTGACCCGACCGTTCTTTAATCTCCTGAATAATAAACTTGAGTTAATCTATACTTTATTATGAATCTTTTTCAAGTTCATTATTCCTTTTATACCATGTTATGAACATCATGTAATCAGTTAATTTAATAATGTTCATTTTGTCGGTATTTGGTTCTTAAGTCAAAAATAGACTTCTTACACTTACATGTTGTTAATTTGGTCAAAGGTTCATTATATCCAGAATGGTATTCATGATGTAGATATCATATATGTCATATATATCCAGTACATACTTGCATTTATAATATTACATAATCATTTAGAGGTAAGAAATGAAATGCACCGTTCATGGAGACGGTAAACCGTACGTATGCATGAACGCTACTTTCATTTCTATTTCATGTTTTATAGAATGGAATCATAATGATATAAAGGTATATTATAATTCCATTATAATATCATATATAATATCATAGTTCCATCCTTTATATGTCCCACATATGGTATTTAACGAATCAAATCACTTTGAGGGGGCGGTAGTCCGCACTTCCTAAAATGAAGATATCGTGTTTACCCATAATGGAAACCATAAAGGTATGCCCAAAATGAAAAAAACAGAAGCTTAAGGAAAACATAAACATATTATATATCATATATAAAAATAGTGACATCATAATGGCCACCTTTGAAGGTGGTAAATGAGTGTTGAACAATCATCGTTTCGGGAGGCAGAATTTCGCCATCCACGGAAACCGTATGTTCTTTAACCATTTGATGTAGTTGTGTGAGAGTGTAGCTCAAATAAATATTATAACAACATACTTGTATATTTAAGATACTGGTGTTGTTACAAAATAAGTAAATAAAAAGATTTTAGGGGGTTGGAGAAGCAAAATAAAACAAATGAACATGAGAGAATGAATTACCTTTAAAAGTGTATCTCCTTTTGATTTGAGTCTAAAGGCTTCCTTTGAAAGGATTATTCCCAAAGGGAATACTCTAGGATGAGGAGAGGGATGTGGAGAGAGTAAATGGGCAGGGGTTGGCCGATCCAAAGGCTTGAGTAGTGTGTGAAATGAGGTAGAGGTGGGGGCCTTTTATAAGAGGAGAGGAGGGGCACTTTTGGAAAGTAAAGAAATATTACTTTATTTGAAAATGTGTTTCGGTTTCAAAAGGTCCCACATTGATATAATTCGTGGATAAGGTGATAAGTCTTCGAAATACACTCATCCAATAAGTTTTGGACATGTGTAGTTTATATATTTTACATTATCTTTCCATTTTATTTAAATCGTCAAATAATGACGTCATCGCTGCATCATTATTATGTCATAAATAATTTAATTTATTTAATGTCTAAAAATCATAAAAAAACTACTATGATGTAGGAAATATTTTTATCTTTCCAATGACTATTTATAATAAAAAATATGATTTTTATAACCCCATGTAAAATTTTTTTTCGTAAAACATATTATGTTTGTGTCATTTTTACCTTTACATTAAATAAAAAGTTATTTATGTCATTTCCCAACCAAAATGTCCCCATGGGGTCCCCAAGTTGACCCATGGCTTTTCTTGGTCGGCCATGACACAACCAATAACGTTGGGACATGTGTCTAGGTCATTTCATATTATTAAAGCATTATTTATACCTTAAACTACACTAATTACCACTAATCGCGATTAAAAACTTAATAAGTTACTATTCACCAAAAAATTATTTTAATCTCATTGAACCGCATTTTACTTCTTAATGACAACCATGTATGTCGGATTTTCAAAATTCAATACACATTAGTGGTAAACTTTCATTTAACTGAAAAATCAGTTTGCTTGATTACCACTTAGTGGTTTCACTATTCATCAAAAATTGAAGTTTTTCAGAAAATTACCAAAAATTCACCCTAAGCTATATTTGATATTCTGAATTCAAAAATGAAGTATATTTTACAAAATTCGAATCATATAAGTCACATTAATTAATTTAATAATTAATTCCCGCTGCCAGAGCAAATAACGTGTTTTTACAAAACAATAAGTATCAAAAGATTGACACCAGTTTAAGTCTAATTTCAAAGTAAAATTGATTCCAATGACCACCATTGGATAAAATGGTAAAAATATATTCTAATTTCACTTCAAAACCAATTCAAAACATAATCTAATCATATAAATAAATTAGATTAAAAAGCAGTTTTGATGTAAAATGCATTATTTTTCACTATTCATTAAAAAATGAACATTGTCAGAAAAATACCAAAAATTCACACAAGGTAAATTTTGATGTCGCAATCATAAAGGATAAGTTTATTTTGACAAAAATAGTTTATAAAATTGTCAAAATATAGATTCAAAAATGGTTTTCCATCAAAAGGCAGTAAAACAATCTTTTAAGAATATTAGTGTATTCCATGCATAAGATTGTATTTATTTTCATTTTAAGCCTCTATAACACTATCTTAATCATTAATAGACATAGATAAAAATATCTATTATTCATTACTTACTTGGGATGTTACATCAACTCTATTCTCTTGGAGGTTATTTAAATACCCAACTAACATCATCTGGGTTGATATAGTATCACTCCAATCCCAAGTATGATTCCATAACTCTCTCTGGGACTCTGTCTCTCAAGGGGATTTCAATGCAATGCCGCGCTGAACCCTTGAGGAAAGGACCGAGGAGAAAATATCCTAACCTACACAAGGACTTAATAAGTTCTCACAAATACATCTAAAAAATAATTCCTCATTAAAAAGTTCCCAAAACCATATAAATATCATCAAACAAAATTATGGTTTGAAAGTAATGGGGATTTTGTAAAAAGAGATGTTAGGGTTTGGGCCTGCTGGACTTAGCCCGCATTCGGCAGGCCGAATTTCTCCACCATCCATGGCTCGAACTGGCTAAAGACCTTGTCTCCCATATACATAGATCATCCTTGTGCTCTTCCTTTTTTTCAATGTGTCTAGACCATGTGGAATTTCTAGTCCGCATGACCAGCAGATCTAGTGGCTCTATCGCGGGTTTGTTCTCCGATCAACACAGTTCTGGAAAGCTGTTTCTCCCCGAATCCATTGCCTCCTATTCTGTCTATCCTCTGATGTTTCATCCCACCTAGTCATGACCCTCATGCGCTGCATGTGGCCACATAGCCACATGCCTATCCACATTAAGCTACTAATTCGGTGGTCTCCTGGTGCCAACACCACCCAAGGACTCCTTCCGCGGGTTTACCCGCCGCCATCTGTCGAGCTGGAGGCTTTTCCTAGTGCTTCCTGCAACCTCCTTTTGCATGCTGATCCACATCTATTGTCCCGCATGTACCTCAGTTCATCTTTGATGTGTCATTCCTTCATCGTCGCACCACCCTGGTGTCTTTACGAGGTTGGAACTTTTGTTTTGGTTCATTGTACCATGGATCGAAGGTGCAACATTCGCTCGTTCATAAGACTTGAAGACACAAAGAAATAGCAGGGGAGAATAAGGCATAAATAATGCATGAAATATGGATCATAATTTTTTTCCGTGTCAGTATGGATTCATCCTTTTTAGAAGGTTTAATGAGAAACAATAAATTACACGGATCAACTCCCATTAAATCCCTTCCTGTTTAACCCTTCCCGTACGAAATAATGAACCATGGATCAACCTATATGTGGTTTGGTCTACATTAATTATAAAATTTAATAATGGGGAAGGAATCATGCAAAAAACAATTCCCTATCTGGATTCAGTTTGATCATTGATGAAGATCAATTAAATCGTTTTCGTTCATCGATCCTCTATTCGTCATCTCTTCATCGTCTTCTATTCACCAAAGATAGGATTTATCCAAAGCTCTTATCTAGTGATCCCAAGTAAATTCTTTAGGATCATTCCCCCAATCTGGTGTCCCTACCAAAGGTTAGAGAATGAAAATGTGTTTTGGTGTTTAAACATGTTTCAGCATTTAACGTGTTCCAGTGTTGTCATGTCATTGAGTTATAGCGTCTCGAAGTCACTTCATTATAGCAATGTTTTATTACATTGAAATGATAAAAGTATAAAATAATTCTTTCTAATTATTTTATTCATAAAACATTCAAAAATTAACATTCACAGTCGACCTACATAGGTTTATGTTAGGATCCTCCTAAGGAAAAAACCTCATTACAAACTCAATGATGGTATCATATTTCCAATCCGAGTAACCATTTATGAGAAAATAGGATATTAAAATAAATTATTTTATTGAATTATTTTATTTATGGTTATATCCTTTTTAGTTCTTTCCTTATAATAATCGTTTGGACTAATGATAAGTCACAACTATGTTAAATATACTACTCTGAGCTCAACATCGCCCTTAGATTTTTTATTTGGGAAACCGCTCAGAAGTTATTCTAATTTTTTAGTAAAACTGCCCATGATCACTATTTAAAAACCTAATATTTTTTACGGTTCATTCTAGGAACACTAGGCCTCATAATCACACGTTGTCTAATTTCCTGGTCACGTACTTTTCCCAAATATTTTCTAAAAAAATCAGGAAAATCCATGTCATTACATTCTCCCCATCATAGGGATTTATTTTCTAAAAAATCCAAAAAAGGTCTACTCCAACAAAAGGTGAGAGTACAGAGCACGAATATGAGCTCTCACTTCCATGTGATCTTCTTAATATCCCCATTCTTTATACAGACACACACCAAGGGAAAAGATCATCCATGAAGGATCCTCGATCTGTATTTGTTACTCAACTCAATTCACTCCAACATCAATATATAGCTCACCATAGATTATTACGTGCAAAGGGTTATGCATGAATCTCCTCTTCTATGACATGAGGGAATATGTTGTGTGCCTGGTGTTATGGCGGGGTAGAGCCAAGAGGTACACTACCTCACCAACTCTATAGAGTACCCAAAATATGTATTATTAACCTTCAAGATAACTTTCCTCCCTAGAAAAATATTTGTAACCCTCGTCGATTCGAGATCTATAGGAATACATTGTCTCCTTTTTAAAAAACCAAAGGTCTCCTCTGTCTATCAGTATAAACATCAAATATCTTTATGCATTCTTCATCCACTCCTTGATGATCTGTACATTCTATGAAATAACCTTTTGCATACCTTCCACAACTGGGATGCAAAGTTACATCATGATCTAAAACAATCATTGATTAAAATTCTTGGATTAGATCTATATACTTTTTTTGAGGAATACCAAGATCTCTACTAAACTCTACTCCTGGGAAGTTAGGAAGTGGGTCGACTCGGTGAGTCAGTCAACAATCACACAGACTGTATCATGTCTCCTAGAAGTACGGGGTAAACCCATCATGAATTCAACAGATATTCCTTCCCAATTCATTCCTAGTATCCCAATAAAGAGAGGGAGTAACCCCTTTCAATCATAGGGGGATTGAAACCATGATTTGACTAACCGCAAAATGGATTCAGAAAAGTGTTAAGCTTTTTTTTCAATAGTCAATCCTAGATTCAATCTGTTCCATCATCCCTGGTGTCTACCTTGACACCCACATGAATATCCCTATGCATCTCTCCAATCTAAGAGTCCACTACTACAACTGTTCATCCTTTGAAAATAATGACGTGAATTCCACCTTTAGAGTATCCATCAAGGGGAATTCCATGTTGAAAATTGGTCACTAAAAGACTCGTATTCGGTATCATCAAGATGTGCCTCCCTGACTCACATTAAGAGTAGAGGGGTAACAACCACTAATTGGAGGTAAGATGCATCATCTTTATCCACAAAGGATAATTGTCATGAGGTCAACTGATATATTGCCTCGTTCAGTAACTATGGACTGAATCACCTTCTAAGAGCATTTACTACCATGTTTCTCTTACCATGAGTGTAGAAAATCTCTAAGTCATAGTCTTAGAGGAACTCCATCAAACACCTCTATCTCAATTTCAGAACCTTCTAAGAGAAGAAATACTTGAGACTCTTGTGGTCTTAGTAGATGATAAAATCCTCACCCACTAGGCAGTGTTGCCAAATCTTCAATGTGAAAACTACTATTGCCAACTTAAGATCATGGTTCGCATAGTTATACTCATGTGGTCTCAACTAACATAAACCATAGGAAATCAACACTTGCGTCTACATTAATACACAACCAAGTCATGTCCCGGATGCATCCAATAACAATACGTACTTGAATCCCTCCTCTAGAAAACTCAAGATAAGGGTGCTCATCAAATTCTATATTAACTGCTGAAAATCCTATGGGAACCATCCTATCCACATGAAAGGTTTCCTCTTTCAACTGATTGATGTGTTCATAAACCCATTTTATATGGATACTCATTCTCTATGGTCCCTTGCTTAATTTGATGGTAATCCATAGATATCCTTGAACATTGGGTCTTACTTAGTCCTTCCTCTGCAATTCCTCCACCTGCACCCTCAGCTTGAGAAGCTCTACAAAATCCATCTGATATATGGATGATGATATCAGTGATATATCATGTTGTAGAACAATTCAGAATCCCATCTCCCTATGGGAAGCTAAACCTAGAAACATATCCTGGAAAGACGTCCTCATACTCATCCACTACTGATGGGAACTGAAAACTCATAACATCCCCACCCTGAGAGTAAGTCTATCCCACTAAAGAGTGGTCGAATGCATCTTCTTATGAATGAGTCTATCCCATGCTACCTGGGTTTCCTTTTTCACCAACCAAGGAAAACCCCATTCCAACATTTTGGATATACCGTACCCTTTTTCCTAAAACAGTCAAACAAAGTATGACTGAAAATCAATTTTATATTATTATATCAAAAGAATAACGGGAAATAATCCCAAAAACCCACCAAATCAAGGGTAGTCTAAAATTATGAAGTCTAAGGGAATACCCTTGGAAAACAAATATTACAATCAACAGGTAACGATCCCAAACTTGATTAAACGATCATCTTACCCTGAGAAATGCAACCCTAGGAAAGGGAGTCTCCCAAAAATTTATCCTCCCATTTGATGTGACAAACCACACAACCTTGTCTAATTTCCAAAATCCACCTATGGATCAAATATGTCAAATGCCATTGTGGAACCACTATACCTTGTAGAGCCCGGACCTGAGTTTCTGAATCTTTCCTTATCTCAACCCCTAATCGAGCAAGATCCTTGAAAAGCTCAACACCGGAGAGAAATGCTCTCACTTCCACACCCAATGAACTCCCCAGACCATAACAGGTGCTGAAAGCCAAAAAAACATATCCATTATCATTTCACAGGAGTCCACACCCTCACATATGGCCATTCATAATGGAACTGTCAACGTTGATTTTGAAGCCCCGTAATGGGGGTCTCCATGCAATCCAACTTCCACACGATCTGGAATGAATCACAGTTCTAATGAGAAGGGAGAAAATTGTAGGATATTGCAGGCCACCCTTAACCAAGGTTCCTAAATCATACAAAAACACATTCAATATGATCTATAAGGAATAAATCGGGGGAATCCTCTCTAACCTTTCCTTGTTCTGAGCCTCCCAATGTGCCCAAAAAAACTGTGATAAAAATGATGCCATGCACATAGGTTCTCTCTAGCAGCCTAAAATAAGTAGGAATGCTCAGAGTAATAGCACTGGCTCCGATGTACCTAAACACACCTTTCTTAGAGGTCTGATCAATGAATCACTGGTCATATCATATTCATCAAGTACCTAGAAAAGTTGGTATGCTTCGATGAATGCTCGTCTACTAACATTTCGTCCTGCCAAAGTTGTACAATCTCTTGAGGATGTATACCCCTTATCATTTATGATGATATCCCCTTCTTTGAGAAAGTTTATCAAACACTATCCAAAAGAAGAGTCACCTCATGATAAGATCAGTTAATCTAAACCTTTCCATCGCCCTACTTAGACACTTAAAAGGCTCACTGCTAGGACCACCATATGATCTAATGGTGTCCTGAATGGATGGAAAACATAGTCACCACCTCAATCCTATACTCAGCCACCTGATAGTCAGGCTTTACTCAGAACCTATGGCGTCTCTGTCACTAAAACTCATGAAGTGATCATAGACCACGCATCTCATCCATTGGTACAATGAGTACCATGTGATACTCTACAGGTGGTGGTATAGCTGGTACACCACCCGAAGGTGATATCTCTGGTAAAAATCCATGTACCCATATCTCATCACTATTCAGATCATCCTCATGATAATGCAGTGGAATCCTGGCAGACTATCTATGTAGATGCATCTTGAAGTAAAAATAGATATACCACAATCAATAGAGTATACCTAGTGAGCTGACTCAAGAAGGACATGGACAACACAACCTATTCTTATATGATGCATGTACCATAATTTCTTTATAGAAGTATTGTCTTCATGTATCAGGATGAAAAATAGAATTTAGGGTCCTGGTGTATGGATACGTCGGCACTGCACCAACACTGGATTCCTTGGACTGATAGCCGATCATGAAACTCCCAACACCATTTCCCCAAACCAAACTCATAAACTATGGGTTCTTAAGGTAGAACTTCCCTTATCTAATACCAACATGTCATGAACCATTCTCTAGGTCCAATTCAATGACTACTCCAATCCATCATCTTTTAGGCCAGGGGATGGTGACTAGTGCTGAGTAGGTATATCCCCCAAGTGGGAGGCATTTTTTGAAGAACCTGTACACATGCACACAACTCCAAGACAATGATACTAGAAACTAAAACACAAAGTAAAGAAAATTCAAGAATACCACTAAAACCCAAAAACATTGTATGATAGAGAGAAAACAATGTTACAGTTAGGCCAGAATAAAATACCTCCAAAAAAAGAGTATGTAACACAATTATTGAAGCGCATTCATCGAAAACCCCACCTGATCCAATTACAAGGTACAAAATTGGACTAATTTCTATATGCCACTGTAACACACCTCATTCTGTTTGATCACACTAGGCCCAACCTAGTCCAAGTATTCCTAGAACACCATTAAAGATTCCACCATCGGCACAAGACACGACACATGCAGACAAAGCCCATACAGGGGTGAGTAAAATAATACATAGTAGGGTACCCTGAAACACACAGTAAAAGACCACAAAGGAAACACTACTAAAAAGAAACAATCTGATGAACATAGGTATATATCAACAACACATACAACAATAACGTTTAGGTATACTCATAAAGGATTCCAAGACTCAAGGTCTCATCTACTACAAGCCATATGGTTCCACTCATAGCATGATCAATTCTGGGAGATCTCACTCTTCAAGTTATCTAATAGCATGCACATAGTGAAAGTCTACCAATAGTTTTTGCGATAACATCTGGTCTCGATACATCATAATGTTTCTTGATACATCTAGTCTCATTAAGACAGTGATTCATGATATCATAGCCAATCCATGGTCACAAGATTCTACTCGAGGCATGATCATTATGGGGTGACTTGCTCCTCAAGTATTGACGTCCTTGATGGTCAAGATTTTGTTATATAGAGAGGGGGTTGTCCTAGATAATACCATGAACCCAATCTGTATTACCCCTCAATGTATGGGATTCTCAAAGAATACCAAAAACCCTACTGATGTGACTTGAAATATAGGGGATTCCGAATAATACTGTGAACCCTACTGATATGAGCCCACTAGATGGAAGATTAAAACCCTTTTCTATGTGGTCATCTCAATACTCAATGAACTCCATCAGGGGTGATAGATTACCACTCCTATCCTAAGGAGGATTCCATAACTCTATCTAAGACTCTATCTCTCGAGGGGTTTTCAATGCAATATCATACCGAAAACACAATGAAAGGACCAAGGGGGAAATATATTCACCTACACATGCCCTTACAAAGGTCTCACAAAGCCCTCTAAAAAATACATCCTCATCACAAGGTTCCAAACTCCACAAACATCTCTTCAAACAAACATATGGTTTGAAAGTTATGGGGATTTTTGTAAAAAGGTTCTAGTTGGGTCTGAGCCCAGTTCAACTTGGCCCGAGATCTGTTGACTCGACCTGAGTCTGACCCGACCTGTTGGGGCAGACAAACCATTCTGTTCTGGCCTTTATTCAGTGGTTCAGCTTTCTTCACCATCTATGGACCATCCTGGATACGACCCCCTGTCTCCCTCTCATGCATCTCAACATCATGTGCTCCCTCCGATGAATCCTGCTAGACTGCCTGGTGTGGCTGAACAGCATGGTGCAGCTGGCCCATGTGACAATCGGATCCCATGGCTCTAGCGAGCTGATTATCCCTGACATCGCAGTTTTCCACCACTGTCGCGGTTCTATCTGGTTTCGGCTACTAATTCGGTGTCCACCTAGTGCCTCCACCACCTGTGGAATCATACCTCGGGTCCTCCCACCACTAGCTGTTGAGCAACCAGCCATCAAGCTAGTGGCTCTACCTACTACTTCCTATAACCTTCTATCATGGGTTGATCTATTGTCGTGGTCCCACCTAGACCATGGTTCTCCACTGATGTTTCTTCCTTCATAGTGGCACTACCCCGGTGCCATCACGGGGTTATATCTTTGGTCCCAGGTCATTGCACCATGGATTGAAGGTGAAATGATCACTCGTACACAATCCATGAAGACGTGAAGAAATAATAGGGTAGAAGAATTCATAAGTAATTCATGAAGGATGGATCATAGACATTGTTTGTGCTGTAATGGATTCATTCTTATTAGAAGGTATAACAAGAAAAGATAAATCGCACTGATCAACTCCCATTAAATCCACACAAGTTTAACTTATACAACAAAGATGAACAAAACCTGGATCAACATGTTCATGGGTTGGTCTGCATTCGTTGTCAAATTTATGAAAGGGGAAGGAATCATAAATAATAAAATGCCCTACATTGATTTGGTTTGATCATTGATGAATACATATTGATTCATCGTCATTCATCTATCCTCAATCCTCAATCCTAGATTTTTTATCTTCTCATCGTCCTTCATTCTCCAATGAGAGGATTTCACCAAATTTCTTCTTTAGTTCGCCTAGGAAAATTCCTCAGGATCATTCCCCTAATCCTGTTTCTTGGCCAGTAGTTAGAGAAATAGAACATGTTTCAGCATTTAAATTCATTTTAGTGTTAAAAACGTTTCAACATTGTCACATCACTGAATTATAGATTCGTTGAGTTATTTCATCATAGAGCTACTATATTACGTTGAAATGATAAAAAAATAAAACAATTCTTTGTAATTATTTTATTCTTAAATCTTCCAAAAAATAACTTTCTTAGTCAACCCACACTGGTCGATGTTAGGCTATTCCTAAAGAAAACACCCCATTACAAACTCAACGATGGCCTCATATTTCCAATCAGAGTTACTGTTATTTAGTTAATATTATTTTTTATTAAAGTAATTTTATTTAATTATTTTATTTATTGTTACATCCTTTTTGGGTTTTCCCACAGATGACATGCATGAACTAAAGTAAGTCGCACCTAGGGTAAAGCCACTACTCTGAGCCCAGCGGTGGCATCAGATTTTTGATCTAGGCACCCATTTTGATGTCATTCCAATTTTTAGAAAACTGCTCTCACATGATATTTAAAATATAATATTTTTTATGGATATTTTCAGGAACACTGGGATATAGAATTGCATGCCTTCATAGCAATTGTTCTTGTAATTTTCTGAAGAATTTTTGAAAAATAGAATCAGGAAAATCTGATTCATTAAAATGTTTATCATGACTATAGATGAGATAATATTTGAAGTGTTGTTTCAAAATATTAATTTTAGTTTTCTATTTAATAATTTTCAAATTATTTAAATAAATAGGCATAAAATATCCATGGAAATTTTAGTGACTAGTATTGTTCAATTTAATGATGTATTTATAAATATTTAATTTGATTCTATTTATTTTATAAAATCTAGAAGAATTTTATTTTAGCATTGGCCTCAGAAGTGTGGGTCTAGGGAATCACACATTGTATCATAGGAAAGGATTAGAAAACATTGTAGATTAAGATGTTTGTTGGTTAAGAGTAATTTTATAGTTAGATATTTTAGTCTAAGGATAAGTTTATTTTTTTAGTATTTTGATAGTTGAAATTTATGGATATAGAAATTAATTTTGGATGAATTTTGTTTAAATAAACCATGTCATCTAGGGATGTTTATTTTAAAAAAGGGAATTCACTAATATTTAAGAGAAACCTAGTTAAGAAAATTCTTATTCTATTTTTCACTTAATCGTGGAGAAAGATTTATTATAACATATATTATTATGTGACATTTTTAGGTTGATAATTGTATCGAATATGTAAAGAGGGGATCTTGAACTAATTTTTTTTCTTTTCTATATGACATAAATTAAACAATTATTGAAATGATTTTCTCACATGATACAAGACATTTTTACAACCTAAGAATATCCTGTACTAAAATATATAATATACCTACCACATATTTTATATCATAGAATCACCCTAGGGCCTCAACCATCTTAGAACAAATAATAAACTCTCAATTCCATCATTTCTCCTAACAAGAAATATATCACTAAGTTATTTTCTGATGTTTCACTATGTAGTGAGATTTTGAAGTGTTTGATGACATTATAATGGCCACAAAATAATAGAACACTTGTGCATTCTAAATGTATATAGTATTAAAAAAATCCTTTTTCAAAATATAACTAGTATTCTTGAAGGTTCGTTAACTAAAACCATAAATATTTACTCAATTGTGTTATTGTTGGTGTGAAAATATATGTGTGGGAAAGGTAAGAAGAGGAAGAAACGGATACAAAAGAGGATTATTCGGGAAGAACCTTTGCAAATCCCACCAACACCACATCCCGAGGGAGGATAGTCACCACTATGATTCCATGGAAATTGATGGAAGCCTCTCTGATGGAGGTGGAGGGAGTGAAGGAAGCCTTTGTTCCTTGGCGGATATGACGGTTGACTTCACGGTTTTGAAAAACATGAATAAATATGCCTACGATGGCCAAGCGCATGTGGCTTCACGGTGCACTATCAGAGTTTTGCACCCCCTAACGTCTATAAATACCCAACACCCTTCACTCCAAATGGATCAACACCATGACCTTTCACATTCTAAACTCAAAATTCACAAATCACTATTTTTTCTATGAACCATTGGGAAAATGAATCACTTGATGTACTTGAGCATTGTGTGATTCCTTTCCCTTTACTAAAATTTACCCCTTCTTTAGGTAGGGATGTGCTTCACGGAGCCTATGGGCCATCAGCAAGGAAAAAGACCCCTTTGTGTACACAGGACTTCACAAAGAGCCCAATCATTAAAATTACCCTCCAAAAACAATTTTATTCCATGCTAAGGCTAAGATGATATGTTTTTAAATGTCCTTCTCTTTGAAAAGTCATATCCTATGCAAGCCTTTGGGCTCTTCGAAACCCTATTCTCTACAAATCCAAATACTCAGCATGCCCTTGTACCTTGCGAACCCATGAGATCTATGAAGCCCTGAGATCTGCAATTCTCTATGATCTATGAAGAATTGAGCTTTGTAAAGACCCTCTCTATGAGGCCTCTTGCTTTAGAAACCCTTTTCTCATGCGTCCCTCCATGCTTGTACGATGTGATTTCAGGGTCTCTTGGCTGGAACTTCATGTTGAGTTACTTTGCCTCTTGCCTCATCGCATATGCACACTAATGGATATTGTTTTTTCACATATCCATGCTAACATGAGCCCTTGATTTCATCACTCCACAACCCTACCTCACCATGGAATTTCTGGTCCTTCCCTTCACCAAGGGTTACAAAGCACCAGTTATGTAAGTTCTAGAGGTGAGGAGTGAATCCTCACTTTCCCAGTTGTAGGATGTTAAACTTCCAAACAACTTCATCCTTGACACAAGATATTAAACATTGATCACCACATGAGAAACAAGTCCATATAGGACCATGAAGGGGATGGGAACCAATAACTTCTCACTCCCCTCTCCCTCTGAGCTTTGTCACCATGTGCACCTCGGGCAGTCTCCACATAATCCCTGACACCCTCTAACTGGATGATTCATGTACTATATACATATCATCCTCACACATCAGGACCCCAACTCATGCCTCCCTCTTAGAGTAAGACCCAATATCTATCTCTATGGGCCACTAACCATGTGTAAATCCTGTTTCATTCCTCACAGATGCACCTTTTGCGACGTGATCATTATATCATTGTTTCCTCTTCTTTCTCAAACTGGGCATGACTCGTGTGGGCTTAGAGTAAGCATCAACCATGACACCCTTTTTGGGCCGCCTTAGTGTGTAATACCCATTCCCCATCGTGAACTATGTGGACTTTGATCTTTACTCGTTCCAGTTAAGGTAGGTATGAAGCCTCTCTGAGTTCCATGCCAATCATCTATTGGTCTTGACCACTTCACATCAGTTCACTCTTGTCCTGTATGATGTTAAAATGTATTCCCATTTTTGTCCTGCGTGACATTAAACTTTATGTTTTCCAACTACATGGGTTTTTATCCCTGTCTTGTATACATGGTACGTAGGAAGCCTCCCCTAGGTTCAACTCCTAATATAGTTAAACATCGATGTCCCCTTTTTGGGACCCACATCCTTGGTCTATCCCTTAGTGGCATCAGACCAACTCTCAGGTATCCAACCATGTGTAAGCCCCACACTCAATCCATATTCCTCTAACCAATGGTATCCCTCTTTTGATGGGTCTCTAACCACACATAAGCCCCACTCTATTCCTTATGGATGCACCTTTTGTGATTTGATCATCAGTTCTTTGTTGCCTCTTGTTCCTCACAACAAGCATGACTCATGTGGTCTTAGAGTAAGCATCAACCAGGTCACCCTTTACAAGCCTCCTTAGTGTGTAATCCTCATTACCCATCCTACCAAAATATGTAGAAATTCATCTTTACCCATTCCAGGGAAGGTATGTAGGAAGCCACACTAAGGTCCTAGCCCATCATCCATCAGTCCTGACCACTTCACGTCGGTTCACCCTCATCCTGCAAGATGTTAAAGTGTATACCCCTATTCATTCCCCATGACGTTAAATTGTATTATTTATAACTATGTGGGTTTTGAACCTTGTCTTCTATATAGGGTACATAGGAAGCCTCGTCGATGATCAACCCCAAATACTGGTAAACTTAGGTGTCCCCTTTTTTGGGACCCACATCGTTGGTCCATCCCTTTGTGGCGTCAGACCAACTCTCGGGTATCTAACCATGTGTAATCCCTAAGCTTGATCCATATTCCACCAACAAAAAGTTTCTCTCTTACAATGGGCCTCTAACCATGTGTAATCCACAACATTTTGTCTAGTCACTGCCCTTTTTGCACACCCTGATTATATGCCCCATTCCCAAACTACGTGGACTTTGATTCGCTACCACAGTGATATGTAGGATGCATCTCTGAGGTTAAATCCCAACATCACTATATTGCTCACGTTTTTCAGAATTCTAAATTCTATTTTATTCTTCACACAGCCATGATAATTTGATCACTTCAATGGATCACTCCGCAGCCCCATCTCACTATAGTGTTTCTAGTGACTTCCCTTCACTAAGGGTTAATGTGCACCAGTTACATAATTCTTGTGGGTGTGGAGTGAATCCTCGCCACATGAGATGTAGTACGTCAAACTTACAAGCACTTGTGACCCCAAAACATGATTTTAAACTGTGATCACCACATAAGTGACATGTCCATAGAGGACCATGAAGGGGATGGGCACCAACGCCTTCTCACTCCCCTCTCCCTTTGAGCTTTGTCACCATGTTCACTTCAGGCAGTCTCCATGTATGCACTAACACCCTCTTACAGAAGATTCAGTTACGATGGACATATCATCCTCATATATCTAGACCCCTAATTGGACCTCTCTATTAGATTAATACCCAATCTCTATCCCTATAGGCTGCTAAAAATAAGTAATCTCTACTTAATTCATTGCGAACGCAAATTTCATGATGTGATTGTTAGGTCTTTGTTGCCTATTGTTTCTCACATTGAGTATGAATCACATGGGATAAGAGTAATCATTGATCGTGACACCCTTTTTGGGATGCCTTAGTGTATAAGAC
Organism: Viscum album; assembly: GCA_963277665.1. Lineage (NCBI taxonomy): Eukaryota > Viridiplantae > Streptophyta > Magnoliopsida > Santalales > Viscaceae > Viscum > Viscum album. The sequence continues at coordinate 1,395,842,435 of OY728161.1, forward strand.
CCATTCCCCCATACAGAAATACATGGAATTTGATCTTTTCCCATTCCATGAAAGGTATGTAGGAAGCCTCTATGAGGTCCAAGCCCATCATCCATCAGTCTTGACCACTTCACATCGGTTCAACCTCGTCCCTCATGATGTTAAACTATATACCCCTTTTCTTCATGAATGATGTTAACTCATATGAATTCAAACTATGTGGGTTTTTATCCCTATCTTCTCTATAGGGTATGTAGGAAGCCACCTTGATGTTTAACCCCAAATACTGGTAAACTTCAGTGTCCTTTTTGTTGGGAACCATATCCTTGGTATTTCCCTTAGTGGAGTCAGACCAACTCTCAGGAATCCAACTATATGTTATCCCCAAACTCAATCCATATTCCTCTAACAAATGGTGTCCCTATTCTGATGGGTTGTTAACCACACATAACCCCCAGCATGTCCTTGGGTCACTGTCCTTTGTCTACACCCCAATTCTATGCACCATCCTGAACTATGTGTACTTTGATTCCATACCATAGCAATACGTACGAAGCCTCCCTGAGGTTCAATACCATCATCTATTCCTCCTCATCTTGGTCTTTCCATTGAGACGTTGTGTTTCGGTAAGATCATTCCCTTTCCGGAGGTTCTAACTTCTTTCAGGTCCCATCCTTGCGTCCATTCTCATAGGTCGCCTCCTCAGGTGTCCCATTACCCCACCGAACTATATGGACTTTGAATTTCTACCATGGGGGATACGTATAAAGCCTCTATGAGTTTCATGACCCACATCACTGTTATCTTCATGTCGGTTCCATCCCATTCCTCCCATCCACTTTGTTCAACCTTCCATCATCCCTCCTAATTCCTACCCAGGATACCACATCCCATTGGGATCACACCATTTCCTTGGGAAGATAAAAATGCATAATCCCCACACAATACATAACCATTAAAATAATATTTTCCCTATTATGATGGGTTTCTAACCACGCATAAGCCCCATCGTATCATCAGGTCAATGACCTTTGTGTACACCCTGATTCTATGCACCATCTCAAACTACATGGTTTTTTATCACTGTCTTTCATATAGGGTATGTAGGAGGCCTTAACAAGGTTCAATCCTAGTCAATGGTAAACCATGGTATCCCCTTTGTAGGGACCCAAGCATCCTCGGATCTATCCTCATTAGAAATTTTGATCCACCCATCCAGTAAAACTCTCAGGCACTCACACCTAGGGATGTAAAAATTGGATCCACTCCCACCAATGTTCCAATCAGTCAGGTCTATCCCTGAAATATGTTAAACTCTTGTAATACATCATGTTAAACATGGTAAGTCAAGGAAAACCTTCGATACATGCCTATGGAATACAATTCCCCTCACTTGAAATGGGATTCCTTGGGATTATTCACCCTCGAGAAGCCCATTCATAAGGGGAAGAAATACAGGGGTACTAGTGTTCCAGCATCCAGACACACATACGATGCCCAAAGTGAATACTCCCTTGACTGAAGGTTGCTTCTATGACATGACCCCTTGGAATTTTCTGACAGAAGTAGTGTAATTAACCATCATCCATAATGATTTGAAACTAGAAATGAGATTCAAGAACAGCATCTTAAATCTATGAGGGAGACCTAGACTAAGCATCAAATTATGAGGAGGAATCCATGGAAGGAGGAACCAACATCCCATCATCCTATTTGAATCATAGAGAAAACATCCCTAGTTAAGTGGTAGATTTTGACCGCCTTTATAAATCTAGAATGTAGGGCCATAGCCAGCGTGTCGCAGCACCAAAACACGCACCCCGGTGAAAGTGTTGGAAACAGAAATGGTGAAACTGATAAGAAAATTCTCTTTAATATAGAGATTAGTATCATTATATGAATCAGTAGATAAGGGTGTCACCGGTTCCAGCTATCCAGCACCAGGTCCCATCAAGAAAATAGTGGGTCTGGCATGAAACTCACCAATGATTGGGGGAGTTAATCATTGGGAATTACGGTTTGTGGTATTTTTATCATGGATATTTCTATCCATCCATGGAAGACTGAATGAAGATGGGGAACTATGCATCATTTTCTCATTTTATGTACTAATGAGTGCATTTTCTTTTTCTTTTTTCCCCCATGATCAAGCTATAGAAAACTAATAATCTACCTCATGCAGATGCAGGGGCATGGGAAGTACAAATTCTACAATTTCCAATAACATCATATCCTCTGCGATGGCTCCCATGCCCGCTAATACTGGGTGACCACGCCCCTATCACCCTCTTAATTTATTCATTATAGGGTGATTGATAGTATTGTATGACCATAATAGTATGGGGTTATCCCAATGAGGGACATGTCCCACAAAGACATGGAGTTCTTGGTGCCATGTCAATGCTACCACCCCCAAGGGCCATGTAGGGAGCCATTGGTCCCCACTCTGATCTCTAATAGCTTTGGGAGCCTATCTTATGGGCACTCCTATGAATCATTCCCTTATGATGATGATTTAAGGGATTTATTAGTCCACCTGACTAGGAATTCACATAGGGAACAGCTAAGGATGGATCCCACCCAGCCGCGTCATCATCGCCAGTTGGTCCTATAGACTCAAGAGCAGGCGGTCCATCCCCCCACAAAACCAGCTCTAGTTCGGTTGGCCTGGAATCAACCCTAGGTGCAAGCTCAGAAGTATGAACACCATGGGGCATCATCATCCATGGCATTATTATCCTGATCCACAGTCAGTATGCACTATTATCCCATTGTCATCATTGGGTTGGGGTACCTCCCGGTTACAGAGAATGGGAACTTACAAGACCATCAAAATTTGAAGCACCAGCCACCCTTTGAGCAGGTTGAACTAGATATCCTGGTTAGTAGAGAAAGTACCAGTCGTCATGGGCTAACCCCTAATTATGAAATCTAGTTAGAAGGTCCTCCTAGTACTAGTATATGATAGAGTGGATATCCACCCCTCTTTTTCATACAGTATGGAGGTCCTCCCCATGCCACTATCGCCAACTCTAGCAGAGGCCATCCCCACTTCATTATTATTTAGCACGAAGGTCCTCCCCATCCTCATGGTCTCGGGTATGAAACTTTCTCTCACATACCATGTTTTTAACATGAGGGTCTTCATTTCCCAGTTTCCTAGCAACATGGAGTCCCTCTCTATGTGCTCATCAATTTCAGAAGAGGTCCTCCACATGCCAGAAGTCACCAAAGTGGAGGCCCTCCCCACTTCATCAACAGTTATCATGGAGTCCCTTCTCATGTCCAGTACAATCAGTATGAATATCCTCTTCATTACATTGCTACCAGGGCCAGCCAATGTGATGGTCCTCCCCGCACTGCAGGCGGCCACCACCGAGGTCCTCTCTATGGGTTTACCATCTCCAGTGGAGGCCTTCCCTGCTCTAACACTATCAAAAATAGAGGTCCTACACATGTTCCATTTGACATTTTTTCAGGTGCCCTTTTCACCCCAAATCATTAGAGAAGAGGTCCACCCCTTGTCATCAACAACTGATATGAAGTGCCTCCTCATATCCCATCTAGTGTGGGTGAAGTTCTTCCACGCTCTAACATTAATATACATGGAGTACCTCCCCATGTCAAAAACCTACCATGTCTTGAAGAACCATCTTGGGGCAGAAGGGTGGGTCTCCACCACCAAAGGAAGAATCTTGAGAAGTTCCAAACCATGATTCAACCCTTTTTCTATTCATATTCTAAAGCGGAGTGTGATTCAGTGATGGAACCCCCACCCTGATCTTCTTTGTCGGGGGATGGGGCTAGAACAAGAAGTATCAGCCTCATACTTCCATAAAGTGAGGTTCACAGGATCCTTTCATCCCTATGAATATACATAAAGGAGGATGACTATTTGGACTCTTTCTAGGGTCTGATCATACAATACTATTTATCTTCAACAAGATCATTCTCCACCCCAACAAGAGATCATAGAGATTCATTTTCGGAACTAATAGTGGTAAAAAAATAGCATGACCCACCACCAATGAGAAAAACCCATATGCGGTAAGTATTTATCATTAGTCTGTCTTACAGGGATGTGGTTGTGCAGTTTGTGCATCCTTCTGAAGAAAGCCCAAGATGCGGAGACTTGTCAGATTGTGTTCCATACTCTTCATCAGCCAGTCTACAATCACAATAGTTCACTTAAATGTTGTTAACAATCCCTCAACGTACCCTAGTTGATGAATGGAGAAACCAAGGGCTATATCCTGAGTCTGGGCCAAGAATTTTTTGGAACCTTCTCATCGCATATTATTTCCTTGAGATGTTCGGGCCCATTGCAAATATAGGTTTTTGTATTTTGGAATCTCTCACCTAAGAGGAGGTCATGTGCTTCAACAAAAATATTTGGGCAATTAATTTTTATCTCTTTCATTGATGGGTATCTTACCATAAAAGCTAGAAACACTTTGAAAACATCGTCCATCAATTCTTCATGGTTGACTTAGCTTCTCTCCCCATGGCTCAGCACCCTAAGTCACTTGGTCATCATCATACCCTCCAGCAATGATGTGTCTATATCTTTATAGTGCACCATATAATTAATAAGAAATATTCCCCTCATGTCCATATATGTGGTTTTGGTAGTATTTTGTGCTTCATTTTAGTCTTATTCAGTGCCTACCTGACATTCCAAGTGATATTGAGGATATTCCTCTAGGTACAGTCAAAGTTAACATGGAAGTCCTATCAAAGGAGGAAACTGAGGTAGGACTCATTGAAGAGAACATACCCCTCGGGGTGCTGCCACATGTATTTGATCCTTTGGGTAGGGTTAATCTCTAGCAAAAAAACTATTGGGCCTTCCTATACCTTGTGAGTTATTGTCCTTCGGTTGGAACCGCAATAAGGGTAAAGGAAATGTTGGAACCATCAAGCCCTTTGACCCATCTGTCTTAGTACAAAAGACTAAAGATGACCCCAAAAATGTTGTGTTTTGTCAAAATCTTACAGAACATAAATATATGTTCAATGAACTTCTTTCTGAATTTTTCGTAGAATGTAATCCATATTACAGTAATCATTGACTGGGGAAGTAGGTGTAGGTATAGCCTCCCCAAATTGAGTTTCCTCCTGGTGACATTGACTATCCTACCCATATAGAAAGATTAGAATCCAGATTTTATGAAAATAGATCACGATATTCATCACCAAATCCACCCAAGTTTCATGATAATCCTCCTTGGTACCCAGCTCAGGTTCCCCCAGCTACTCCACAGGTCTTTCTCCCAGCAGTCCCACAAGTCATCCCACTAGCCACTCCACGTTTCTTCAGTCCTTCTTGCCATGTTGAAGAACCTTCCAATATAATGGTGGTTAGAGATACTCATCAAGACAATAATCCCCTCCAAGATAATCTGATGTCCACTCTCATTGACCACTTTGAGTCTTTGGAAACTCAAAAAGTTGTGATCTCGCCTGATGGAAAGACGTATCCAAAATTGGTGGATGATATGCTAGCACACCCAGGAATAAAAAATTATACCTTCTCCCACTTTAATGGGATGGTCGATCCACTACAGCATCTGGCCCACTTTATTTCAAGGTGTGGACCCATGCTGGGAACTCCGGCGTAGTAGGAGGCCACCAAGCTCTGGTGTTTTGTACATATTCTATAAGGTCTTTCATTTTTTTGTTAAATCCATTTACACATGAGATCCATAGCTAGTTGGAAAGGTCTAAAGAGATAGTCTATTTTCTAGTTTAGTTCCCCCATCCAGAAGAAAAAAATTTATGACCTCTTAAAATGAAATCAGAGGTCTGATGAGCGGGTTTCAGACTTTTTTCAGGTGGAAGGGCCCCACATGTTTTTTTCATATGGTTCTAACTCAAGAACATCTTCTAAAAAAGTGTGTGGGGAATGTCAAAACTGAATTGGTCCCTTCTCTCATCACTCAGAACTAAATGGGGGTATTTTAGGCTTTCTCTGACAAATCCTAGAATCTTGGGGAATCCTTGCTGTAAGCCAAACAGACACATCTATTTCCCCATGCAGTTCTTGTAAGAAGATTCATCAAGATTGATCGCACCACGGTAGCACAAATAGAGTCCCCCAGGTAGCTAGAATTGTTATAGGAAGAGCCACCTCCACAGCTTTGTCGAATCCCACCACCTCAGGTGTAGCATCAGGCCCAGTAGCGCCCACCTAAAAAATGGAAGGTGCCCCAGGGTAAGGCACCATCACCACCTAGGCGGGACAATAAAGTCCCTCCATGTAAGGCTCCTCCAACCCCTCGTCAGGTCCAGGCTCCCAGATCCCCCTTCCCAGATATAAGGAACTTAACCTACTCATTTAATAAATCTTGGATCCCCAGCTATTTCCAAAGTTCTTTGGATCTGGGAATCCGATGGTTGACAGAATTAAAGAGAACCAAATATAAGGAACTCATTGATCATCCCAACTATTTCACCTATCATTGGTTCATTAGGCACACCCTAAAGAAATTATATGTTTTTAAAGACTACCTCCAAGACCGGGTCAATAACAATATTGTGAGGTTTGTTACGGTCCAAAAATAGGTTGTATCTGTGTTTATGAAGCATGAGAGTGACAACATGGGTGAATGGAATCATGTGTCTTACCGTGGGTCTCAAAAATATGATGATAGGATGGCTTGCAGGGCATTCTCCCACCCCAAAAGTATTATCCATACACATTTCAATCGACACAAGCCTTCAAAAGTCACTATGTTACCTATAGCCACTACTTCTTCATCGATATCTTAGTCTTCCTCTTCATAGAAGGGTAATCATCTACGACGCAAGGTAAAACAAAGTCCCCCACTAATTCCATCATCATCTCGTACTCTCAGTGATTTCATGACCCTGGAGATTGTGATTTCCCCCGGAATATGCTCAGTGATAGAATATTATTTAAGTGATGATTATGGGTATGCTTCGATCAATACCATGACACTAGTAAACCCCTAAATGGTTTCTGATGATGAAGAGAATCGAGTTAAACCTCCCAACATTCCCAGCCAATGCATACATTGATGGATCTGTGGGTATGTGAATCGCCAAAATGCATTGGTTAGTGCTTCCATCCAAGATGTACATTCCACCTAAACCAGGCAGTAGACCAAACATAGAGTCCAACTTGGGCGGCCTTCACATCTCATTCCATCAGATCCACCTCCACCTCTATTTGTTCTACTTGATTAGGCAGAGCCACCACTGTTGTGTTATTATCAGTCTTTTTTTTCATGGATAGACCTCAATCATCAGGATGTTAGCTGTTCATCACTCTATGCCATTCGACTAGTGAACAATAGGGTATTCCCAGCACCAGCTAGAATCTGCCAGTTCAACCGGCAGCACCTATCAAACCTCCTGCCACAGAGTGACCTCCATTCAGTATAAGTGTACACATGGAATGAAAATTCGATATCCTCAAGAATCTTTCCAGATTTCCAGTGAATCTCTTAATCTTTAATGCTCTATGCCTATCAGCGGATATGCAAAAAGATCTTGTGGAGGCTTTATGAATCCCACTCAAGTTTGAGACAAAGGTACCATCTGTAGAAGCCTTCCATGCTGAGATAGCTGAGCATGTTGAATTTCAATCCATCATCTATTTATATGGAGAATATATAAGGTTATCCAATATAAGGGCACATACGCCCTCTGTACATCACTATCCTATTCAACATCATGGAGGTCCACCATTTTATTGTCGACACAATCTTTGGAATCAACCTTATCTCGACCCAAACACTCTATAAGATGGGGATATCTAAAATGGATCTCAGTCCCTCTTACCTAAAAATTCATGGTTATGAAAGTATGGAGAAGAAACCAGTTGGATATATTCATCTAAAAATCTTGTTTGGTGGCCTAGTTACTAGCACCGATTTCATGGTTGTCTCACAAGACACCACTTACATCACATTGATGGGTAGACCATGGCTCCACCTCCACTCAGTAGTTCATTCCTCATATCACCAATTCCTTAAGTATTAATTTAATTGTTGAGTAGGTGTAATCCAAGGTGATGTTTCTCCCTTTTCCTCTTGTGAATCCTGCTACTTGGATGATGAATACTACAAGATTAATGACAAGTAGATTCAGGATAACGAGGTTGAATGCACTACGACAGCGACCGACTCGTGGATAGAACTGGATGATGACTAAACTTTCTTGATTCATAGATTAGAGGCCATGACCCTAGAATTGGGAAATTCATTATTGTCACTTTAATGAGGGTTAATTGTGCTCCAATGACTACAGAATGCCAAAATATCACCCTCTATTCCTACACAAATCAGGATTGGGTGATCTATGAACCACTACTCTTATAAAGTATTGAGATGTCTGCCCCATGGAAACATAAATACATCATACTTGCTTGTTTTTTAGGGCTAGCATAAAATTTCTCAAAACAATGTGCCACTATTGCTTTGATATCATCAATCATGTCCCCTTGGGTAGAAGGATGGATGGGATCAGGTCGAAAACTTTCATCGCTATGGTTTTAGCAGCACAAGAGTCTATGGAGGAAGTTTCCAATGTTGCTGAGGATGGAACCAGGGTCCCATCGGGATCTATCGACTTAAAGGAGTTTCCCTCTGCCGATGATCCTCTCATCATGGATGATGAATATGAACAGTATTTGGATTATGCACCTCCCATATTCGAAGAGGGTGTCATCACTACGGTTGATGAATTGGTACAGGTGAACCTCGGTAAAGAGACAGATCTGAAACCAACATCAATTAGTGATGCTATGCCTGCAGAACAGATTCAGCAAAACGAGGATTTCCTAAGATAGCATCATGATGTACTCTCATAGAGTTGGGATGAAATTTAGTGTCTTTATTCTCTGGTCACCTTCCATCGTCTCGGTCTCCCAACAAATCATCATGGGTCCAAACATCCTCCCATAAATATACATCCTTCCCACTGTACAATGGTCAAGGATGAGGTTGATAATCTCATCAGAGCCAACTTCTTCAAGGAGGTCTAGTACCCTAGGTGGTTAGCTAAAATTTTACCCATCAGGAAGAAGAAAAAATAGATTAGAGTCTTCATTGACATTCGAGATCTCAACCATCATTGTCCGAAGGATATTTTTCCCCTTCCTGTGATAGAACTATTGATTGAATCCATCACTGGGTTCTAGACCCTCTCTTTCATGGATATTTATTTTGGTTATAATCAAATATGAATGGCCCCACAAGTATGAATATTATACCACCTTCAGGGAACCCCAAGGTACTTTCTACTACCAGCTAATGCCTTTTGGTCTAAATAATGTAGGTGCCACCTATCAATGTTCCATGCACCAAATATTTAATCCACTCCTCAAGACATCAGTGTAATACGAAATGGAAAACCTTGTGGTTAAATCTAACCAGTTCTAGGACCATCTCAGAGATCTTGAGAAAGTATTCGGCTACCTATGTTCCCACCAACTAAAAATGAACCCCTTGAAGTGTGACTTCAGGGTCAACTTCAGTAAGTTTCTCAGCTTCATTTTCAGATATAGAGGCATCAAGATCAATCCATTAAAGATCAAGGTCACTTATCCTAAATACATTGATTCATCACAAAATTTGGTTGTAAAGTGTATTCCCTTTTCCTAGCTCATGAAGTAAGGTGTCGATTATCATTTGGATGAGGAGTTTCAAACTTCTTTTGAAAAAATCAATCAGTATCTACTATATCAACCCATTCTGATGCCACCTATTTTCAGAAATCCACTAGTCCTTTATGTGATATCAATGGAATGGTCCCTCGATTCCCTTCTCACCTAAAAGAATAATGAGGTAATCTAGAATAGTTTATACGATCTCATATGCATGATCCTCGATATGAAGACCAGATATTTCTCTATAGAGAAGAGTTGTCTTGTGCTAGTATTCATGGTATAGAAATTATGTCATTACTTGAAGCACCATGAGATATAGCTATTGTCCCAAGTGGATCCGCTGAAGTACATCCTTAACTACCCCATGTTGATAGGTCATCTATCTCGGTGGTGTGTGATCGTTAAATAGTTCAACATCAGGTTTTTCCTCTAAAAGGATATCAAGGGACAAAAATTAGCAGAATTTCTTACCGCACATCAAGCCCCCACAGAGCAGGCTCATGTTCTTGACATTCTAGATGAGGCTATCCTCTCAGTAGATCAAACCATTCCTTATTGGAAAATTAACTTTGATGGTGATTCATGAAGCCCTACCGGCAAAAGACTCAATGATCCTAGACTCAACAGATTGGGCCTGGGTATCATCTTCATCACACCTACATAATATGTCCTTTCATATTCATTCCTATTATCACAATGTTGTACCAACAACGAGGCATTGTACCAGGATCTCATCACTGGTCTCAAGTTAACCCTTGAGATTGAAATTCCCTACATTCATGTGAATGGGGACTCTGAAGTGGTCATCAAGAAGATCAGCAACGACTATTTCATCAGGAATATTGACTCGTACTTATGTTAGATCATACACGCCAGCTGATGGCCAAGTTCCCTTCATGGATAGAAGTTACTCATGTTCCCAATTTATAAATTGGTCAAGCTAATGCCCTGTAAATCCTTCCCACATCTCTTGAAGATCCTAATCAAGATGAGTTGATTATTCATGTGGCACATAAAAGAGTCATATCTCCCATAACTCTGGATGATGATTATTTCCCACAGGTAATCCACCTTACCACTGATGCCTACACATCAGGACCTCAAGGTCCCCCTACCGTAGTGTTGGAAGAGACTTCTGACAAGAGGACCCCTTTCAATGAGTATCTCTATCACAGTAATCTCTAGGAAGACCAAGTCGAGTGTCAGTGGATCTGATGGCGCGCAGTACAGTTCACCCTTTATAGTGGTCCTAGTCTTGAGAAGATCCTCTATAAACATGGGTTTAATGGGATTCTCTTACATTGCATTCAAGGAGGTTAGATTTCTCAGTTCATGCAGAAATTTCATGTTGACTCCTAAGGGGCTCATCATATAGGGCCATAACTCTCCCATCAGATCTGAATATTGGGGTATTTTTTCCCACCTTGATCTGTGATTGTATTGAGTTTTTCAAGATGTTCCATGCATGCCAAATCCATGATACTTTTTTGCATTGGCCACTAGATACCATGTAACCTCAAACCATTGTGGTCTGGGGACTTGATGTTTTTGGACCATATACACCAGCAACAGCTCGCCAGTGTAGGTTCATCCTGACCACTACATATTTCTTTTTTATGTGGGAATAGGTAGTTCTACTCAAGGAAGTAAAGGCCCATTCTATCATTGAGTTTGTGGGCTATAATATAATCTACCGATTCAGATTCCCTCACACCATCCTCACAGATAACGGTACAAACCTCCGAGCAGCTGAGATGATGAAATTATATGCCAATTACAACATTTGTTCTTATCATACCTCTAGCTATCAGGGAAAAGAAAATGGATAGATCGAGGCATTCAACAAATCCCTCTCTAAAATATTTTAGAAGATGGTTGGACATAACAAGAATAGTTGGTTAGAAAAACTCCCCAATGTACTCTGGGAATACCGGATGGAAACTTTTAATTTTAATCAGGTAACCCCATATTCCATGTTGTATGGAATAAAGCTAGTCATACCCATTGAGATTCAGTTTCCCTCATTACACACGTCAGTTTATGATCAGCAGGCACCAGAAAAAGTAGCTAAAATCTGTCTGTCTAAACTGGAATCACTTGAAAAGAACAGGCTTTTTTCCCTACAGAATCTAGAGAGGCATTGGAACAATATAGCTAGGGCTTTCAATAAAAAATTTCACCTCTGATTTTTTTTACAAGGTGACACCATATTGGACATTAAAATTCCAATGATACCCGGAATAAAACCACCAAAGTTGGAGCCCAAATGAGAGGGACCATATATCATTCACAAGGTTTACCCCAATGAAACATACTCCCTAGTCACCATGGATTGTGAGAATATTAATCCTATCACCAATGATAAATTACTCAAGAAGTATTTCACTTAAGAGTACATACCCTCAACTTCACTGCACAACGTTAAACTACATGATCCATCCAAGATGAATGACATAAAACTATTTAGCACTCATCCCACATGATGATAATTTGAAATATGGTCAGAGTTTTATGACCTTAAAATAAGACCCATTTTGTCCTATATGATGTTAAATTTTATTATCGTCTCATATAATGTTAAATTTTATTATCTTCCGGCCTGATGTTAAACTGTGTTATCATCCCATAATAGGTGAAACATCATTACCATCTTGGATGTTGTTAAACATCTCATTCTATTCCTCCAAGACGTTAAACTGTAAATGGTTCGATCACTAAGACCTTATACTAAGAACTCTTATGGCCTTGGTGCATGAGTGGTGTGGGCTCATGTCCTCATTCAAGTTGAATTTGCAACAGCCACACCACGTACCTCTCTCTTGAGTGCTCTCCACCACTATTTTCTTCACTCATCTCCTCGAGTCATATGATTCTAATTTGGCCCCTCAGCCCTTTTTGATGCCTCACCAATGTTCTTAGATGAAATGTGGTTCAGGACCTCGAGTGTTGGATTTGTCATGGACATGCTTTCGTTTTATCACAATGCTTCATGTATTCCTTCATTTGGGGTTTTCATCATCTTTAACATCTGAAAGGACCCCTGAATGACATGGATGATAGGCCTTAGTTCTCTCCAACCATCTTCAGCCAATGTCCTAGAAGATCATGAATGACATTATGTGATTAGTTCCGCATTTCTAACATGGTCAGTGGGAAACCCTCATTTGTTATTCCCATTTAAGGTCACATGATATGGATGTTGTGTTTTCAGCACAGTCAATAGTTATCTTCCATCATTATTCCATCCTCATTATGCCCCAAATATTGTCCTTGTGATTCACATATGCTTCACTTCATCACATTCAGGTGTTACTTTCAAATGCTTGGGGTCATTCCCTTCTGTGTGCATTTCTGTGCTAAGAGGACAAATCAACATTGTGGTGCCATACTTGACCCCGAACCATTTCCCCTTACTAATTATTCCATGTGTGGTGGAGATCTTCTCCACCCATGTTTCCCACATTGAGTGTAGCTCATGTGGGCTTATGGACATGGTCAAGCTTCACGCCTACTTGGAGGAATCTCACTTCTTTCAGTCCGAGCATTACAACCTTAAACTATGACCCCTCATCCTTAACACATGACTTTAAACTGTACGAATTATTAGAACGACATATGGATTGATTCCCATCCTCATGGGATACATTGGAACACCAGAAAATTTAGTTTATGGGTCCATCCTAGGTTCCACAAATCCGGCCTTTTCCATCACCTAGGACCAGACTCTATTAGAAGCGTGTGGTGTGGAATGTGAGGACACATGTCCTCATTCACATCGGGTTTATAATTTTCATGAAATGTACTTCCCTTCAGGGATCTCCCTTCTATTATCCTTGTGTCCTCATAAAATTAAATTGTGTCACATCTCAGGAACTATATATGGATTGATTCCCATCCTTATGGGATATGTAGGGACACATGGACATTTCGCCTTCAGGTCTAACCCCATGTTCATCAACCCATTTACTGTCTTCCTTCCTAGACTTCTATGCCTCTATTATGCCTCACCAATGTGCACGGACGCACTATGGTTTAGGACCTTGAGTGTTGGATTCTACATGGACATGTTTTCATTCATTTTCATGGTTCATGTTTTCCTTTATTTGGGTTCCCATCATCTTTCACATCTGAAAGGACCCTCGAACAACATGGATGTTATGCCTCTATGCTCTCCTACCGTCTTGGGACAACATCCCCGAGGATTTTGAATTAAAATTTGACATAAGTCCTACATTTTGAATAGGTTTAATGGTCATGCCCATTTTTTTGTTCCCATTTTAGGTCACACGATATGGATCTTGTGTTTCGAACATGGTCAATAGTTATCCTCCATCATTACACCACCCCTATTAAGCCTTAAATATTGGTTGTTTGATTCATGTCCCATTCAAATCCATCATGTACAAGAGTGATTTTGACACCATTGGTGTTATCCCTTCATGAACCTATGGTCGTTATGGAGGGTAAATCGGTGTCATGAGGGTCATCATCAACTCCACACTATCTCCCCATACTGTGTAATCCATGTGTTGCAAAGATCATCTCTACCCTTGTTTCCCACATCGATCATAGCTCTTGTGGGATTAGGGATATAGGTGTGCATACATGGAGAAGCCACTCTTATTTTGGTCTAAAATTTATGATCTTAAACTAGGATATTTAGTCTCTTAGTCCCGGAATTATGACATTAAATTGTGTGTGTTCGTATGGAAATTTTTGATGTGTTGGATACTATTTTTTCCCTCATTCACATCAAGTTTATTTATAGAACAACATCACATATTTCAACTTTAGGTATCTTCCCATTTTTTAGTCTGATATCTATAACCATAAACTAAGATCTCTTACACCTTTATCGTATGGTTCTAAACTACATCTTCTGCACCCAGGCTCTGAAATGATAAATTACCTATCCATCCAATGTCTTCACTCAAGAATAAATTTACCCTCATGGTATTTTCCACCTTCCATACCACCTTCAAGAACTACATATGGCTTGATTCCCATACTCATGGGATACATAGTGATGCCCAGACTTCTTATCTGTCATCTAGCTGCATCACCAGGATCCTTCTTATGCCATTCTAGCCTAAGTTTCCTCAGAAGTATGTGTTGTGGTGAGGACTTATGTCCTCATTCACGTTGGGTTTATAGTAGCCACTCCACATACCTTTCTTGAGAATTTTCCATTTCTCTATCCTTACATCATTGATAATAAACTTCATGGGAATGTCCTTGATGAAAGAATTTAAACTACAACCCTACCATGTACAAGTTCACGATGCCCCATGACAATTATGGGATGTGTTAGCCTCCCTTTAAGAGAGGATTCCCCCACCAGTGTTCATCTCTAAGAATGATGCATTGAAGAAGAATGTATGGATTGATTCTCATCCATTTGGGATACATTAGAATGCCCAGACATTTTTCCTTGGGCCCAGCCCCAAGACCATTAACATTCCTGGTTCCTTTCCCCAAATCATGGTTCAAACTCCATGACCTTAAACATGGGGTTCCTAGTCCATGTAACATGACATTAAACTATTGAAAAAGGTTCTAGAAGTAAAACCTTTAAACTATGTGAAACATCCTGATCATACAACGTTAAATTATTCATTATCACCCCCACCACATTATGCTAAAATGTGTGCTTATCATATTCATCTACATGATGTAAAAAATGTATATCATCGTAGGTCCTTGACATAGAGTTCATTCTTAGAAATAGACCTGATCTCAATTTAGACCGATACAATCACCCCATTCAATATTGTCATGGTGGCGTAATTTCAAGAGTATTGGGCTTCATCCAAATAGCATATCATTCCATCATTTGGGATCACCCTTCCCTTTCAGGTCTGAAAGAACCCCCTAATGGTTAGGATGATCAGTCTTAAGGCTTGCCTACCATCCAAGGCCAATGTTCCAAAAGACATCGCACGAATCATTGAGTTTGGTCCTATGTTTCAAATATGGTCAGTGGTCGGCCCTCGTTTTTTTGTTCCCATTTCAGGCTAACACTATACGGGTGTTGTGTTTCAAGTTTGCTCAACTGATATACTCTGTCATCATTCCATCCTCACTGCATTCTGAATTTGGGGATTTTAATTCACATTCTTCATTACCTGTGTTCATATTTATTCAAAAACCCCTTGAATTATCTTGCTTGTTAGATAGAGCATGTTGAAAGAGGGTGGTTTGGCTATTTTTAGAATTCTATTCTCTAACCATGACCCCCCTTGTTTTTTCTGGAAACTCGGAGTGGTCATTTAGACCCCGAATGTCCAGAAATTTCTTAGCACTCTTGTATTCAAACGAAATAATGATTTGGACATCCAATTTTCTCACATTGGGAATAACCCATGTGAGCCTAGGGATTGATCACTAGATATTTTCACAGGTGCATTTGAATTCAGTCATCAAAGAAGATAACGGGACTCATGCACACAACCAAATTAAACAAGACAGCCTGAAAGTAAGTTTTTAAGTTGATACAATTTACAAAACCCATGGAGTGTCCCCTCCAATATATATATTGACCTCCTCAATGAAGTATCCAGGCTCAACTACTATCTGGCTCTTAACATATAGGATCTTCTATCTCCTGTTATGATCACGTTCCTCCTCAATAGAAATGGGGTGTAGTTCATCATCCTTGACTTTGGCCCGATATTTTTTAGCTCGGATAATAGCCATATCTTGAGAAGCTCACCTCATATATTCCTCAACCTCTATCAATTATGCCTTCAGTCACGATATGAATCCAGATTATGCATTGGGGAAAGCTGAATGCTCGTTCTCTTGCACCCACAAGCATTGTATCTCATGATTAACCTCCTTAAGTTTCTTGATGTTGACATACTTCCTCTGCTGCCAACCCAAATCAAGGTAGTGGTCATGTTCCCAAATTCTCTCTACCATATAATCACTCATGTGTATATGAGTACATTGGGCGTCCACACCTCTATTGCGTAGTTTGCACGGTCAAAAATGAAGCCTTTCCATATGGCTCATCCATTCTACTTGTGGGTTCTCCTTAAAATGTGATTGATCAGTTTCTATGACCATAGACGGATGGCCTTATTATCCTCCTCATTAGTAGAAGTATCGTTCTGGTCCTCAGGGTGGGAAGGTTCGTATGCATGTAACGCCTCCAAAAATTATTCAACATGATCTTCTTCTATTGTATGGTTGTGTAGGCCAAGTCCCATATCAACTTATTGATCCTCATTGTCTGAATCTACCTCGATGATCTCAGGTTGTATCTACCTAGAGGTCCAATCTATAATCGTGATCACTATGGTTTTCCAGCATGTGCATCCTCTTCCCTGAAAATCAGCATTACCCTGGGAAAGGGAGAATAGGTAGCCCCGTCCATTCATACTAATGTGTCCCATTACATTTGAAGAATTGTACATATTGAAACACACAGATGTCAGTTGGCCAAGTTCAATGTACAATAGTTACGAATTCTACAAATGGTATCACTTATAGAGATAAAATAATTGATATCTCCCTTGGGCTGCCACTGCCATAACCTCTAGGCATGGTCCCACATATATGGTTGGGAAATATGGAGACTCCGAGAGAACCACCCTAGGTGTCTTAGCCCTTTTAGATTTTGTGATTGATGTTTTCACAATTTCAGACACCGAAGCTACATCGAATGTTGTGTAGGAATGGGTTTTATGTATGAGGTTCTCTTGCATTGGGAAAATGTCAGTTGAGAAGGCCTAAGTGACCTTAATGAGAACAATAGTGAAATGGTTTAGGGTTTACCTTAAGGGCCTCATCAAAATTTTCCTACTCAGAGTTCACAACTTTACCTTCCTATAAGGGGATCCCTCTACCAGACTCTTCCCCCCTGGAGGAATATTTTTATTCTTATTATAAGGGTAAGTGCTCCATCAATTTAGTAGCAGAAAACTATGGAGGGAATTTTTGATTGAGCAGCACCTTCACTGGGTCTGTCATCAGATGTGGAGTACCCTGAGAGTGCAAAAAGTCTTCTAGATCAGTAATGTATTACTCCCATTCTTCTTGGGACACCAGAAAGTCAGCCTTGGCATGTTCAAGCACTAAAAGAACCATCCTAAGATAGTTGAGATGGTTCCACATCTGGTAAACACTGTGAAATTGCCTATTAACCTCCCAGGTGTCCCAAGCCTTTGGGAAAACCGCATCCTCAGGCATGTCTATATGGTGTAGCCACTTCCCCAGAGCCTGAGTGGGTATCCTACAGAACCCCATGGGAGGCCTTCCTTCTTTCCGTCCCTGATCTTCTGGGATCATTGGGTACACCGCTGCCACATGCCTCTCGGTCGGTATAGGTCTCAAAATTATTTGACTCATCGCTACTGCAGCCCCACCACCGTGGCATGTTATAGCCACTTTCCACCTTCAACCTCAAGGTTGAGAAGGCACCTCATCATTACTAAAACGATTCAATGCTTCAACATTTCCCCTGGGTAGGCTATCTCCTAGCTCTTGGAATACTTCTTTACTATCTCATAGACAGCAGTGGGAAGAGGTAATCCATTCCACATCTTCTCGTCCTCCCATGTGAAAATGAACCACATCTTCTTCATCACACATGGATGGTCCTCATGGCCTACTCCCATTTATACTTGTGTTTCTAACCTCTTCATACACTAGAACTGCCTCGTAAAGTTGTGTGGGGTGTACGGCTCACATATTGGCTCACGATCGATTTGTTCTACTAAAACTCCACCCCTAAATCTTAGATGATATGATCAATGATCCGTATTTCTCTATCTTTCATTGGTGAAAACACTTTTTGGAAACATAAATGGATGAAAGTCGAATTCATCTTCCCTTCAGACTCTGTTCAGCACCAGCGGCGAAGTCAAAGTGGCCAGAAAACTCCCCACCATATTCAAAATAGTTGGTGAGAAGTCTAATCCAAGTGTGAAAATAGAATTTGAATATTAATAAGTGACCATGTGTTCCACGAACCATCCCTTGAAAATAAATTGTTCCACACACCCTATGTGGCTTCTTCCTCTCACTAATGTTCCATAACACCTTGTACAGTTTTTCCATCACTGAGATCCCCAAATTTACATGCCCCCACATTGCCATCATGAAAACCATAATAGACATTCTTGGATACACACCCGTATTCGTGTCCTGGACCAGCAACATCCAGATGCATATCAGCATATAAATAAACCCATCCATCTTAACCATCAGTTTCTAATCAGTGTTGACATTGTACCCCCACATCTTCTATTGGATGTCCTCTAGGGTTTCCTAGTAATAATTCTCTTTACTATATTGAAATCACTTTGGATAGGTGGGAGGCTTGACCAGTAGCTTCCTGGGTGCTTCCTCCCCTTCATTGGTAGGCCTTGACAGAAAGTTTATAAAGTTCTTAAATCACAACATGGAGTGGACGTACCTTACCGAATATTTTTCCTCATCTAACACTAGATCAATTGGTTTTTTTTTCATCTACATCATCTGATCTGGATCCTCCCATGTATTCTCGATGGGGAGGAACTCATCATACATTACCCCTATGATCAGAATCCCTATGATCTTGTGGAGGTACCAGAGGCTGATACCGACCTCTCTATAATAAAAATAAAATGTGTTGGTTCTCGACGACCACCTACTCAACAACTTTGGAATCATATGTTTTGGCTAATAAATGTGGAATTGGGAGGCCCATGTAGTTTCATACTACCCTACTCACTTCATCTCTGCCTTCAATTTCTCGCAAGATACACACACCCAGTAATCTCAGTCCCAATCCTCTATAAAATAGTCACCTTGGCGTAAGACTCAATAATCAATCCACCCCTTCTTCGGGTTCACCAAAGCCTCCATGATAATGGTGTGGTACTTTGAGGGAGACACCTCTTTCTCTAAGGCCTTCCCATCAAAATTGTTGAGATGATTATATAGGTAGTCAATAGTGATGGGTGTTTTATCATCCCATGCATGATTGTTAGTAGCCCTATACCACAGGCACCGGCACGACATACTCCTGAAAAATAGGCTAGTTTGTTCCTACTTGCTTCAATGATGAGAACATCATCCCTCAGACCAAATCCATATAGAAGAAATATTTTTCATAGTGTATAGTTCTTTTGGATTTCTGAAAGGATCTCTAATAGGGACTTGTGGTCTGAATGGCTTTACACACATTCCCCGATACCCAGATTATCTATTATCTCATCCCTTTGGGAAGCATCCACAAAGGACCTCCCATGAAGTTTCTTGGTTGGCCATTCAGTCCCAATACTTTAGAATTTTTTGTTAAGGATCAAAAATCTCAATCACAGAGCTTGATCAAAGAGATCTACCACTGATCTCGTATCCACAACTCATAGAGTGCACAATCACAGAGTCTAAAGATGCATTGTATGGTGTAGAGAAAAGAGGTTCTAGTTCACAAAGAGAGGTCATAGAGCCCACAGAGCTTTGAAAATCGAGAGCTCAAGCAAGAAGCTTCAGAGATAGTAAAGGACAAAAGAGGGGTTATCCTCTTCTATTTATTGGTGATGACCCCTGAGCTTCACAACATTCTTGTTCATGGAGAGAATTGCATATTTCTCAACCCGGGAATCATTTATTCACATTGTGATCCTGCTTCACAATCTCGCTTCACAATCTGCCTAATGTCTTGGTGATCTACACTTAGAATTTGACTCTCATTTTCTCCTCGACAACAATTTTTTTTTGGGGGGGGGGATTTTGGTGGAAAATATATTCTTGGGAAAGGTAGTCAATGGATGTAACAGTGCCAAAAGTGGCTTATTCATGATCAAATTTCATCAAACCCCATCAGCATCACAACTGGTACAAAGCCAAGGAGAGCTATCATCACCATGACCGGTGTGAATCAAAGGCCTTCTCTGCGCCCTCTACAGAGGATGGTGATGTTCAACTTCTTCGTTATGATGAAATTGACAGAAGTCTTCATGTCACGGAGAAGGATGGAAGCCTCTGTGATTACATGGAAATTGACGGAAGCCTCTATGACCGCCACAAAGGGAGATGAGGAACCCATTGTGCCTTAGAGGATATAATAGTCGACTTAGCGGTTATGAGAAACTTAACACAATATAACTCTAATGGAAAAGCGCAAATGGATTTGCAATGTTCCATTAGAGATTTATGCCCCATGAAACCTATAAATACCCAGATCCCCTCACTCAAAGGGGATCAACACCCTGAAATTTCTCCTTCCAAAGTCAAAAGTCACAATGAACCCTTTTCTATGCGAACCACCATAAAAATAAATCATCTGAGAAACTTAAATATTGTGATATCCCTTTGCCGTAAGTCATGTTTAACCCTCTTCAAGAAGGGATGCCCCTTGTCGATCATTTGGTCCATATCTAATAAAAGATACCCCTTTGGGTACTTGGTACATTGCAAAGTGCCCATGATTTGCGAAGAACCCTCAAAAAACATGTGTATTCCATAGAAAGGTAGAGATGATATTCTTCATAAAGTCCTCCTATTTGAAAATTCATATCCTCTGTGAGCCTTTGTGCTCTGTGAATCCCTATGCTCTATGAATCCAAGTGCTCTGTGAGCCCTTATTCCTTGCGAGCCCATGATCTCTGCAAATCCATGAGCTCTGTGATGCTCTACAAACCCTTGAGCTTTGAAAAACCCCTCTCTATGATGCATCTTGCTTCACAAACCCTTTTTTCATGTGGCCTTGTAGGCTTGTACGAAGTGATTTCAAGGTCCATTAGGAGGTGCTTAATGTTGTGTTTCTTTGCCTCATGCCACTTTATATAAGCAGGCATAAAGCTAATGCTTCTTTGTATATACACACTAACATGATCCCTTCAATGGATCACTCCACAACCCCACCTCACCAAGGCATTGATGGTGCCTTCCCTTCACCAAGGGTTATAGTATGCCAGTTATGTATGTCCTAGAGGTGAGGAGTGGATCCTCACCATATGAGCTACAGGACGTTAAATTTATAGGAATCTTCATCCCTAACACATGACATTAAACTATGATCAGCGTAGGAGTGACAAGTCCAGAGAGGACCGTAAAGAGGATGGGAACTAGTTCCTTCTCACTCCCCTATCCCTCTGAGATTTGTCACCAAGATCACCTCGGGAAATCTCCATGTAATCCCTATCACACTCTAAAAAGATGATTCAAGTACGATTTTTATATCCTCCTCATACGTATGGACCCCTACTTGGGCCTCCCTCTTAGATTAAGACCCAATCTTTATCTTTATGGGTCACTAACCACACGTAATTCCCAATCCATTCCTCATAGATTCACCTTTTGAGACATGATCATGTGGTCTTTTTTGCCTATTTTTTCCTCACATCGAGCATTAATCATGAGATATTAGAGTAAGAATCAACCATGAAACCCTTTTGGGCATCTTTAATGTGTAATCCCCATTCCCCATTCTGAACTATGTATACTTTCATCTTTTTTTGTTCCATGAAATGTATATAGGAAGCCTCTCTGAGTTCCAAGCCCATCATCCATCGGTCACAACCACTTCACGTCGGTTTACCCTCATCCTGCATGATGTTAAAATTTATTCTTTAAAACTGAGTGGGTATTTATCCCTTTCATCTCTACAGGGTACATATAAATCCTCTATGAGTTTCAACACCAAATACGGTTAAACTTTGGTGTCCACTTTGTTAGGACCCACATCCTTGGTATGCCCCTTAGTGGTTTTAGACTAGGTCTTGGGCATCCAACCATGCATAAGCCTAACACTCAATCCATATTCCTCCTACCAAGGGTGTCCCTCTTGCGACGGTCTACTAACCATGCCTAAGCCTAACTCCATTCCTCACAAACGCACCTTTCATGACGTGATCATCAGGTATTTTTTGCCTTTTGTTTCTCACACCGAGCATGATTCACATGGTCTTAGAGTAAGCATCAACCATGACACCCTTTTCAGGCTTCCTTAGTGTGCAAGACCCATTCCCCATCCTACCAAACTATGTGGACTTTGATATTTTCTCATTATAGGAAAGGTACATAGGAAGACTCTCTGAGGTCCAGGACCCTCATCAATTAGTCCTGACCACTTTACATTGATTCACCCTCATCCCAAATGATGTTAAATCATATTACCCTTTTCATCCCACATGGAGTTAAACTATATTCTTTCAAAAAACATGGGTTTTGATCCATGTCTTCTATACAAGGTACATAGGAAACCACCATGAGTTTCAACTCCAAATACAGGTAAACTTCTGTGTCCCCTTTGTTGGGACCCACATCCTTGGTTCATCCTTTATTTGCGTCAGACCAGATCATGGGTAGGTAACCATGCATAATCCCCAAACATGATCTATATTCCTCCCACTAAAAGTGTCCCTCTTATGATGGGATTCTAACCAATTGTAATCCCCCACATGTTTTTGAGTCGATGTCCTTTGTGGACACCCAATTCTACGCCCCATTCCCAATCTATGTGGACTTTTATTCCCTTCCACGGGGATATATAGGAAGCCTCTCTGAGGGTTAATCTCAACATCACCGTCATCTTAACTTTTTTCAGCACACTAGCAGCTATTTCTTCTTCTCCTAGTAATGATAATGTTATCCCTTCAATGGATTACTCTACAACCCTGCCTCACTACGGCATTCATGGTGCCTTCCCTTCACCAAGGGTTAAAGTGCACCAGTTATATAAGTCCTAGGGGTGGGAGTGAATCCTCACTGTCTGGGCTATAGGACATTAAACTGCCAAGCACCTGTATCCTAGACACATTATGTTAAACTTTTATCACCACATAAGCGACAAGTACAGTGAAGAATGTGAAGGTTATGGGAACCAGTTCCTTCTCACCCCCTCTCCCTTTGAGATTTTTCGCCATACCCACCTCAGGTAGACTCCACATAATCCCTAACACCTTATTATGGGATGATTTAGGTACAATGTCCATATCCTCTTCATACATATGGACCCCTACTCAGGCCTCCCTCTCGGATTAAGACCCAATCTATATCTCTATAGTCTTCAAACCATGCATAAGCCCCTCTCTATTCCTCATGAATGCACCTTTCATGATGTTATCACCATGTCTTTGTTTCCTCTTGTTTCTTACATAGAGAATTACTGAGGTTGACTTAGATTAAACATCAACAAAGAAAACCTTTTTGGGTCACCTGAGTGTGTAAGCCCCATTCCCCATCCTGAACTATATGGATTTTAATCTTTTCCTATTTCAGTAAAGGTACGTAGGAAACCTCTCTAGGTTCTAGGACCATTATCAATCAATCTCGACCACTTCAAGTTAGTTCACCCTCATCCCACATGATGTTAAACTGTATGCCTCTTTTTGTCTATCAAGACATTAAATTGTATGCTTTCGAACTATGTGGTTTTTTATCCATTTTTTCTATATAGGGTACATAGGAATCCTCCACGATGTTCAACCCCAAATAATAGTATACTTCAGTGTCCCCTTTTTTGGGACCCGCATCCTTGGTCCGTACATTAGTAGAGTCAGACCATCTCTCAGTCAGCCAACCATGCATAACCCCCACACTCAATCCTTATTCCTCCAACCAAGGGTGTCCCTTTTGTGTTGGGCTTCTAACCACGTGTAACTCCCATCATGTCTTCGGGTCATGGTCCTCTGTGTACACCTCGATTCTATGCACCATCCTGAACTATAAGGACATTTATTACCTTACATGGGGATATGTAGGAGGCCTCCATGAGGTTCAATCTCATCATCCATGTCGTATCCTGGTCTTTCCTTCTAGACTTTGTGTTTTAGAAAGATCAGGCCATTTCTTGGAGGTTCTTACTTCCATAGGGTCCCATCCATGCATCCATTCTCATGGGATTCCTCCTTAGGTGTCCCATCGCCCCACAAAACTAATTGGAAATTTATTCCCTACCATGGGGATATGTAGGAAGCCTCTACTAGGTTCAATACCAACATCACTATCATCTTCACATCAGTTCAATCCCATTCCTCCAATCAACTTCGTTCAATCATCCATTATCCACCATGATTCATACCTGGGTTGCCTCATCCTAGTGGGATCACGCCATTTCCTTGGGTAGATAACCATTCATAATCCCCACACAATCCATAACCATCCAACCAAGTGTGTCCCTATTGAGATGGGTTTCAAACCATGCGTAATCCTTAGTAGGAAGTCGGGTCACTTTCCTTTGTGTACACCCCAATTCTATGCACCATCTCAAACTATGTGGGTTTTGATCCATGTCTTCCATACATGGTATGTAGGAGGCCTCTACAAGGTTCAATCCCAGAAAATGGTAAACCATGGTGTACCCTTTGTAGGGAACCTAGCATCCTCAGATATTTCCTCATCGAACATTTTGATCCACCCATCCAAAAAATATCTCAGACACTCCCTCATAGGGATATACAAATCTGATCCACTCCCACCAGTGTTCCGATCAATTTGGTCCACCTTCACTAGACATTAAACTTGTATAATACCTTATGTTAAACATGGGAAGATGATAAAAACCTTTGAGACATGACTATATCATACAATTCTCCGCACTCTATGTGGGATGCCTCAAGCTTTCGTACCCTCGGGAATCCCTGATATAAAGTGAAGAAATATAGGTGTACCAGTGTTCCAACATCCAGATACACTAGTGATGCCAAACATGACTACTCCCCTGATCGAAGGTTGTTACCATAACATAACTCCTTGTAATGTCCTAACAGAAGCATTATAACTAACCAGTGTCCACAATGATATGGAAGCAAGAATGAGATTCATGAACAATGTATTAAATCTATGAGGGGGACCATGACTATGTGACGAATTCTGAGGAGGAATCTTCGGACGGAGGAACTGACATTCCATCATCCCATTTCTATCAAGTATAAAACATCCCTGGATATGTGATGGATTTTTCTTTCCTTTGTAAAGTGGCAATGTAGGGCCATATTTAGAATGTCGCAGCACGACGACATGTGCCCCGATGGAACCGTCGAAAATATTTATGCTATCCAAATTAAGTCCTTTATGATATCTTAAAACTATATGTTAGAAATGACATATTTTTTGTAATTTAATCTTTACTTCCATTGATATGATCATAATTTTTTGTGATTTCTATAGATGGAGGAATTAGAGAATCTTGAAATTTCATCGATGCAATACCACCTGACATGGACTATCTTCCTTCATGAGAATCACAATGATGATGTACCTTGATAAGGAGGAATGTTTATTGTGGAATAACATATCAATTTTTGGAATAGGATTATAATTATTCCTTTTATGATAAATAAAATTGTGAGGGTGAAATTTTTATTAAGGTGGAATATAACACCACTGAGGATTCATTAGTTTTTGTCCTTTCAATGAGTAATTATTTTGATTAATTTCTTTAATTTCCCCAAAATAAAAAAGCAACCTCAGTGATGATTTTTTAAATGATAGAATAAAATGTGACATAAAAAAATTATTATATTAATTATATGATGGATTATATAATATGGAAGAATATATTATAATACATTCAATAAAAAACAACATCACAGATGGAATACAAATTCTATCATTAAGAGGATAAATAAAAAACCAACAAGACATAAAAAAGTAAATAATGTTTGGAAGAAATAACATTAATGACTATAAAGAAGAATACCATTGTATAAAAAATAAGTAGTCATATAAAAATGTAAAGGTCCAAGTATGGATCTTCATGATCAACAATGATAAGTGAATCTCAGAAGACGATCACTGAAAGAAGGCATGCGATTAAAAATATAGTAATTATTTTTTGAATGGTAAGAAAAGATGTGATATGATACATTGAATATTTCAATAAATAAGGGGGTGATCATTTGTAGTATCTGTTGGAGTGGATTTTTGAAAATGTTTTTTTATTAAAATTGTAAAATAATTTAAAACTTTTATGATATATAAAATAACCCTTTACGTAGATATTCATAATTTTTTTTTAATAATTTTGTCACATGAAAAAATTATTTTTTATTTCGAACATAATTATGTTACTATAAATTTAGGTTCATCATAAAATAATATAATGATTACTTTAGAATATGAGTTATGAAATACTAAATATTATATAAGTTATGGGTTATAAAATATTAATTTAAGATGAGTATAAAATTAACTGAGGAGTGTATATATAACTCTAAACAATATTTAAACAATTATAAATCGAAATGTTTAATATGTATATTTATTGTTCTAACAATAATTTATAAAAAAATATTCTTATAATATTATTTTTCTTAAATGTAAAAATTATGAAACATTAATTAAAATACAGTTATAATGGAATAATACATATGTAATATAAAATTAATTATGAGATATAAATATTTATGTAGAAATATTATTAATTGAAAAATAAATTTTTAATGTTTTAATATTTTTTAATCAATTTTTAAAAAGTAATTTACGCTTAAATTATAAGTTAAAATAAGGGTTGGAAAACTGGGCCAGCATAAGGATACTTGGTCACGTGTAGGAAAGAGATATGGAATAAGCAAGGAGTGAAAAAAGGAAGGGGAAGGTAGGGTGCATGCACATGGTGCACTCAAGGGTTCTAGTGGGTCAGCGTGGGGTGTTGTGACCTTTTTGAAAAGTTTGTGGCAAGTGAAGCCTAGACAATACTTAGATGCTCTTAACTAGTGTGTAAGTGGCATGAGATTTCTTATTAATTGAGGCCTATATAAGAAGAAATATGGTGAGGGATCTAAAATTTGTGGAGTTGTGTCTCTTCATTAAAAATAGACATAAATAAAGTATACCATTTTATTGAATCAATATATCTTGTCCCGTCGCATCATGTGGTTGTCTTCAACCACTGTTTATGAACAAAACCCATTTCAAATAACCTCAAATATAACTATTAAATCATATTCTTACTTATGAATTGACTATAATAGTTTATTTTAAGATTATAGATTAACGTATATATATATATATAGTGAAAATAATGTTAGAGTGATGAAAAAAAATTATGGGGATAGGACAATGATCTTGGGTAGTGAGAACCACGTAGGCCACTATTATATTCACCTATGTACTATATAAATATCATGTGGTAAGTTGTAACTATATACCACCTATAATGAAACTAATAAACCTATTTAATTTAGTTTTAAGGAAGAAATTACAATGATTATGATTTTTAATGCATCGCTTTGACATGAGAATCGAGAAATGAAATTCCACCCATGAGACATTGTCATTTTCTTTATTGGTATAAAACTATGGAAATGTTTTCTCCCTTGGAGTAAAACAATTTCAAGTTCATTTCTAGGTCATATATATATATATATATATAATCATATAAATATATTAAAGTGAATTTGGGAAATGATTTTTGGATCGATGTATGATTAATGTATGTATGATATTGAGTAAATGAATTCCCATGAAATGTTAATATAATAAGAAAATTCATGATCAGAAGATTCAGTTAAATCCAATCCTATAGTAAGGTCACTACCTCACTAATAATATATATATATATATAGTATTACTAAATTTATATGTATATATTTACCAATTTCACAAAGTGTAGATGGAGCTTCAGGTATTCAGTGAGAAACTCGGTTAATCATTTCATAAAAAATACTTTCAACTTCAGTATTTCATAGTTGTAGATATAAAAATATCGAGAGAGAGAGATATGGTATAACATGAGACACAAAATTAAGAGTGATCTATAAAGTATAAAATTGGATAGTAGTTCAAGGTAAGGGTAAATATTTCTTTTAAAATTTCCCACAACCCACTTAACCTTCGGTTTTAGAAAATATTTATTCTTTTCAAACTGGTTTTAATGAATCATAAAATTATTATTTTATTTGTAATATCTTCATAAATATTTAAATTTTAAATTATTCCAGGACCCTTATGTTGGTGGGATTATTTTCTCCTCAAAATTCATCATAGTAATTGAATTATTTTCAAAAATATTGATTTCAAGTTTCTTAAAGAATTTTAAATTTATCACTGCATGTTTAGATGTTTTTATTTGAGTATTATCATTTTTTATTTTGAAAAAAAATTATCATTATAAAATTAACTATTTTTTAGAATTTAATAGTCATAAATGTTTAGTATGTCCATTCACTAACTTCTAATTGATATTTCATGTTTGTTTTTCTTCATAAAAGAATCCCTCTTCATGAATTATTTAAATGGTTATATTTTCATTAGTCTCTTTTAAAAATATGAAATTATTTATATATTTTACACTGACGATGTGTGATTTGAAAAAAAATGTTTTAAATCGAGTTATAATGAGAAAGGAAATATATTTAAATGTGTTTTATTAAGAAAATGTCACATGGGTATTGAATACATAATGAGGGATGGGGAGTGAACTCAAACCTCCAGGGACATTATCTACAAGTGATTGGTAGTCCCTATATATCATTCAATAAACCAGGTTGCCTTAATTTTTTTATGTGGTCCAATTATAATCAGATCCTAATTTAATGAAGGTAATATATCATTTAAATGTCGAACCTTTTATCAATATAATGTTCCTAATCCTTATATAAATGGATTTTGAAATGTTTTTAGAATTTTGTTATTCACCCAAATGATTTTTTCAAAGCATGTATTTTATAAATATTATTTTTTGAAAAACCATTGGTTTTATAAAGGATACTTTTAGGTTTTAAATCTTAAGTAATCATTTTTCAATAAATTTTTTAAAATTGTTTTTAGGATTTTAAAAAAAAGTACTTCCTCATTTGATTTAAAACCCCTTATTGGGAAATTTTTTCTATGTTTACACTATTTTTTAAAAAATATTTTTCATAAGTATTAGTGGTTATTAGAAGCTTATATGTAATAGGTTTTAAATAATCAGTTTAGTGTGAGTGAAGCTAAGATAATAATTAAAGTGATTTTTAAAAATATTAATTTCAGTTTTCCATGAAATATGTTCCAAATTCTATAGAGATTTAGGACAAAAAGATCCATGGGAATTATAGTGACTCATCAAGTTCTATTTAGGATTTATTTATAAATATTTAATTTGAGTAATTTTTTTATGAAAACCAATGAAAATCTTACGTGATTTTTTCACCAAACTCAGAAGTATGATTCTAGGGTTTCACATAATACTATGTAAAATGTGATTATGAATGGATTATTATTGAAATAAATATTGAATGTTCATGTTTTCTTTCCTAATTAATGTCTATAAATATTTTTTAAAATTATAAAGTTTATAATTTATTTTTTTTGAAGTGTTATTTATGTATATATCATGTATAAATTTCTTATTTTTTCTTTTATTTAGTTATTCCCTACTACGATATTATTCATAAATATTAATTTTATATTATGAAAATAATTATTAATTACATTAAATTATTAAACTAATTCATATAAATGTTATTTCATGTACATAAGGAGTTGAGGCGACATAAGATTTGGTTATATAAAACTATGATTCTGATTTTATTATAGATTATTAACATGTAAGTAATGGTTTGTAATTATTTATGAACATTAAATGTTAAGATTATTTTAGTATTTTGGTCTTTATTGAGTATTTATTCAGGGATAAAACTATAGGCATGACTTATTTTTAGCTTAGGGAAATGTTCATTGTCTTGAAAAGTGGGTATTAGCTGCTCGTCACACTATGCTTTCTCTTGTATAGACTTTATTTTTATATGATTCTAAAACATTGTATTAAATGGATTTATGTACATTATTCATAGGGTAAATTTGGAAATGTATGGACATAATTGGATTTTTTGGTTATTCAACAAAAATCATGAGCTGTATAAAGTGATAGATATTAATATGTTTTTAAAAATATTAACTTGGTTAATGGGATATTTTAAAAAACTAAATCATTAAAATTTTGAATATATAAAGGAAATACATATGATATGATTGTTATATTTTAAAAACCATTAAAATATCTAGTGTTGCATTCCTTCCAAATAAAATATTTTTCAAACCCTTTATCATCAAAATGATTAGGTCATGCCAAAGATGGGTATATCCATGGATTATTTAAGAAAATTAGTTTATGGGTTATCTAAATAGGATTAGGGGTTTTAATTTTTTGGGAACTTTGGGTTACACATAATTGGGTATCCCTGATAGGAATAGTTTCCAATAGGAATATAGTTGGGATGACCTATATATTATATTGGGTAATGATTTATCCACAAAACTATCCAATAGATATATATATGATATTATTAACACAATTATCTACCTAAATTGCTATGTGATATGAGAAATGATAAATCAAACTAATTCTTAGTGAAATAAAAATCTTGGATTACTAATGGATATGATGTACCTTAAAAGTGGTCATCATTTTAGTGGGATAAAATTTTATGAAATTCAGAATTATATAATTTTACAATATGATAACCCATGATAAAAACGTCTACTATATGAAAAAAAATAATTATTATCTTTAAAATTGATTTTGAGATTAATTATTTAAAAGGAGAAAATTAATATAGGAAATTTCATAGGTTGTCACAAAAACATAAGAATGTTTCTTAAGAAATAAAAAAATGTATATGTGTTAGAGAAACCCCTTCTTGAATAACTAACTTAAAAGTTATTCAACAAATAGATATAATTTATTTCATGAAGTATAATAGATATTTGTTTCATGGTTTCAAATGTAGTATTTAAATGAAATTTTTTTAAGGAACTTCAGTTCTAACTCATGTAATAAATATGATTGGTTATTTCAATGACTTATAAATATTGAGATCACCAAAAAGGATAAATCTCACTAAAGTCTTAATTCTATAATAATTTCCAAAAAATGTAATGATAATTTATTATATGAAAAATTTTAATAATTTAAAACATCCTAGAGTTTTAAAGGTATATTTTAATTTTTTATGTGTTTGAATATATTTTTATTTATTTTTAGTTGGTTTTAAGGGATTATAGTGAATGGAGGAGAGGGGAAGTTGTTTAGAAGTGAACCTTGTAAAACATTTTCCACTATATACCATCGGGTACCCGATGTGATTTACTGACATGGCCAGACCAAACATGACCCCACTTACGTTGGTAGTAATTTGTGTGTATCACTCCAATCCTACATCCAATAGGCCAAGGTCTAGTGACAAGCATTGCTTAGGAATATCACACAAGATGGGCGAACATATCCTAAAGTACATAAGTTAACCCATCAGTCTCTAGGTAGGATGATGATAAGGTAAGACCATATAAATAACCTATTAGACTATATAAAAAACCATGTGATGTACTAATATCTACAAATCAGTATCAAGTGCATAGCTATAAAGTAAAAAAAAAGAGAAAAATACATGCCCAAATAACCTCAAGGAAAAATCACCATAAATAAATTTAGTAAATATGGGGTATCTGCAATGACTATCTCGAGACATGAATTTCATCCACTATTATCACCTCTAAGAATAACTAAACTCTTACTCAAATAACACTTTGTCCTCCAAAGTCACCATTGAACTATCTATCATTTTCATAAGACATGAAATGTGTAGTAAAAATTACCAAGCAGGGGTGAGTATATATTTACCATGTAAAACACCCCGAAAACCATAATGGAAGAAATAAATTATGGGTCATTTATATCATAACTTAAAAAGTAAATAAATAAACCATTCAATGAGAAAGAGTGTGAAGATGTGAAAAAACACATATATACTTCATGTTAGAAAACCTTGAAAACTAAGTACCCCTCATTAACTACCCAGCTAAACAAAGGAATATATCACCATGAACAACCCCTGAATCCAATATAATCAGTTAAATCATACTAAAGACATCTCACTTACTATGGTGGGGGACCCACACCTCAACAAGATTTTTTTTACCGAGGGAGTACTGAACCCCTATTTAAGGACATAATTTTCATTGAACTTATTCATCAAAAAAGGGAGTACCTAACACTATAAATAGAGGGCCCATTCCATGATTATTCTTATAACATTTATTGGGTAATCACTAATATCTATTAACTTTGTGGACAACCCATACCTTTTTGGGTGCAAGGGAGTGCTGAATCCATGACCAAACTAGAGAGGACCCACACCCCATGAATGTAGCAAATTAAAAAACTCTGAAATTATGTTAGTGACAAGGATCAATCATCAACATTCAGTTATGGGAGTATTAATCCTTAGGTAATGCTCCCCCCATCATGCTTCTACATCATCATAATACCTACAAATATAAAGTCTATAGATACATGAAACTCAATGTGAATAGAATCATGAGTTCTAAATAATGGAAACCTCACACTCTATATGTTAAAGATACCAGTATATGAAATATCATTTACATAATATTACATACAAATTAAAGATATGTAAACTTATAGAAAGGGATCTCCCCTTGTCCTTATCTTTAGGGATTAACACTGTCAAAACATGAAACATACTGCTATGTTTCAAATTCTTGAAACATTTTTTCCATGCCATAATTAATACTCCACATGTTAGAGAATGTTTTCTTAATACCCTACATGCCACAACCCACACATTCATTACATGAATGCCTCTTTCTATACACATCTATAAACTCAATTTCACATATCACATGATATAGGATTATATCAGACTCACAACCTCTTTGTTGGATAAAATCAATTCACATGAACCACTTGAAGGGGTGGTCATGATATAGTATATAGTGTTGTATAATAACCCACTCATGATGGATATGATTCAAATATTCATGAATCCCAACATCATAAAACTATATGACTTTTCATAGATCAATATGACCCTATATATCATATGATTTCTATTAATATAATTTACATCCCATGCTACCATATTCATGCCATACCTTCATTATTTTACAAAAATGATTCACACGACCATCGTAAGGGCTAGTGGACTTCAATCAATTAAACAATTGAAAAAATGGTTGATTTTATAGAAATAACTAAAAAACAATATCAAATAAAACTAAACTAATAAAAAGGTATTGTTCTTTAATAGAGGTAAATTATCATAGAAATTTAAATGGAAGTGGTAATATCATAAGGAAAAGTATTAACAATAGATTATAGATTAAAAATCAAGATCATATGATAAATAATAATGATCTTAATAATGATTAATACCTTTTATATAATTCATTTTTTCCACTCAAATCAAATCTTCATATGTTCCAAGGGATCACCACATGGTCATCATTGGTTAATAAATCCTCCAAGTAATCTAGGGATGTATAAAATAATAACCAAAATATTAGTGTTTGAAGGGGTAAAGGGGAAAATATAAGGGTGAGTGGATTTTTATATATTTATAAAGAAACCCCATGACAACCTATTCATGGAAAAATCCAAATTATTGTTGTGAAACTATTTAAAGACAATCCAAAAAGATGAAAAAATAGGTATTATCACACAACTAAGGACCATGGTAGATTATAGATATAAACCTCATGATGTAATCAACAAAATTATTAACGTGATACAAAACTCCATCAATTCTCATTATATCATGCATCTCAACTCCTTTTATGGAATGAAAAAGGGTTTCATGGTATAATGTCTTTTTTTACATTAACTATAATATCTTAATGCCCACCATGGTGTGGTTCCCACCATCATGGTGAAACACTTACTATGCAATCATAATCTAATGTAACCATGAATATTTATACTGCAACCTAAAACACCATATTGAAAGGGAAATAATTCCAGGACAAAATATAACACCACACTGCAACTTGGATCTTCATCTAGAAAAATATCATAAATGGTTTAAGATAAAAATTATGGTTTATTATTTCCTCCCTAACTTCAAGGATTACCATCCCTATAAATAAAAATATACTCTAAAATCTGACACTACTATTATTGCATCTTACTCTCGTTCTCTCAAGAGATCTCCTAAATGTTATCATGCTTCCATGGGTCATCAATGCAATCACCTAACCTTGAAGGGTCCTCCCTTAATGTTCCATTATTTACAATGTGTACTCTAAGAAGGTAGCATCATACTTGAGGTATATATCTCCCCTATTAAAAATTTGTAACAAATCTAGCTTGTATTTACCCAACTACTGACCATGGAATATGTTTTCAACTCAGTCTAATAATAGGGGTAACTCCATGTGGTAAGTAAACTCTCTAACCTACAAAAAATCTAGAATATCTTAATTCACCTTAGGTATAGCCTTCTTCCCTAACCAAACCTCAACCAACTATGTCCTAGAGAGACCTTTGTAATTACATAATATTTCTCCTCAAACTCAAAATTCCACATTCATTGATTCACATAGAACTTCTAAAATCTACGATATTTCAACATTTTCTCCTAGACCTCCATCACTTTATACATCACTATTCATACTAAATTTATCATCATTATTGTTCACTTCCCAATATTTTCCCATCATATGGGTAACCTATGGGGTCTCCCATATCTTTCCTCAAATAGTGTATTATGATAGTGGAGTGATAAATATTTTTGTACACAAAATCCATTAATGCGATGTGATCCTACAAAATCTAACTAAAAACCATCACGCAAGCCTTAAATATATCCTCAAGAACATGTACGGTTTCCTCAATATGGTTATATTTTTCAGGGTAGAAGAATGTACTCATCTATAACTAATTCTAAAAGAAATAATGCAAGATACTCTATCAATGGGATATAAATAGACCATCAGGGTCGGAGATGATCATCAAAGATACTCAATATATCTTGAAGAGCAAATACACACATATGTGTCTAAAGCCTTCCACTGAACTCTACTCTTTAATAGGAAGGATGTTGGTTGACATGGACAATTAGTCAAAAATCACCCAAATCACATCCCAACCCCTTATAGAACATGAATGTACCATAATTATATTCATGGATATACCATCCCACAACCATTATGGAGTTTCTAGGGGTTGATTCAACCCTAAAAGAACCTAGTTCTCATCCTTCACATACTAACAGGTGAGTCACTTTGATATAATCTCTACAAAACTCTTCTTCATAACACGACACAAAAACTGACACATAAGTTTTTAGTATATCATTTCTACATCAATATTTACCATAAATGTAAAAGTATAGAACTCCCTCAACATATCCTGAGATAATATTACTAACACAGTGGCCCATCCTTGAAATTGGAGGACATGATCCCCTTACTTGAATAATCCATCTAGTGTATTGATAGAAATTATATAGTTTTACAAGACCTCACAGTAATTTCCTCTAAATAAGGCCACTCTCACACAATTTTAAAGTGAATGATCCACAACTAAAAATGGAATATATGTCACTTCTCACTATCAGCTACTCATAATCATTATCTATCAACTAACTTTGGTATTTCTTAATGAGGGAATCATTCACAACATTTCCCTTTACATAAGTATATAAAACAATTAATTTATGGTTATTCAAAAAATATATCCAATGCCTCTACCTTAGATTAAATCTTGACTAGTTAAAAATGTATCAAGGTATATTATGATTCGTGTAAACTGTGAACCACTCACTATGAACATAATTTATCTTATCCTTTATGGAGATAATTATTTCTTCTAGCTATATATCATGGGTCAACTAGTTCTACTCAGGAGTTATCATCTACCTAGACCCATAAGTAATCAATCTTGGCCTATACATCATCACATAACCAAACCCATATTTAAAGGAATTGTATAACACCACTTACTCAACTTAGTCATCTAGAAACATAATAACATGAGAACTTCTAATCCTTATCTTACACTCCTAAAAATATCTCTAAAACTTCTGATATAGTGACCCATACATTTCTTACATACATATTACATCTTAATAGATAAATATTCAATTTATTTTACAAATACATGCCCAATGATCGTAAAGGTTTACTGACTTTGGATAGTTGAAAGAAAATCTTCATATTTCATGAAATATATTCAACGTCTCCAAAAATGATATTCCTATATAGTAATCTTATTAGAAATATCCCACTTAAAACATTTATTCATAACCAAGGGAAGGTAAACATTAGAAAGGGTGAGCTCAGAAGCTCAATAAGGGTAAACAAGGGAGATATCAACGATCACTTATGCATAACAAGATCATAACAGTATGAAAAAATGAGCATGACATTTGAAAATATATACCCATCATATCATAGATATAATTCTTGAATCATGTTTTTAAGGTTTGGCAGTTCATAAGATAATAATTATAAAGGAATCAAATAATATGAGCCATGAGAGAATAACATTTCCATAATATAAAAAATATATGGAATACACATAATAATAGAAAA
Source organism: Viscum album (assembly GCA_963277665.1). Lineage (NCBI taxonomy): Eukaryota > Viridiplantae > Streptophyta > Magnoliopsida > Santalales > Viscaceae > Viscum > Viscum album. The sequence continues at coordinate 1,395,879,300 of OY728161.1, forward strand.
TAATTTCCTTATTCAAGGTCCATTTCCAAGAATATCATAGTAGATAGGTTTCACTCCCCATTCTATCATATCCTTAATCAGAGTTCACTCTAAACACTATCATAGTGGTTATATTCCCTTACAAAAATTGGTGCACACCTCATTATAGTACTTATTATCTCATGAGATATATGTATATACCCAATTAATTTGAGGGATATGTAATTTCAGTCCAACATATCACACAGTAATAATCCATTCAACTATTTTCCCCAATATCATAAAACATTCATCATGTAATATAACCCAAGGAAAATAAATGAGTTTCATAAACACTTAAACGTATCATCATAGCATAAACCATAGAAAATAAATGTTTTTCATAAACATCTCATCATCCTGATCATAAATCATCCAAAGAAATAATAAGTATGGTATTAATAGTTTATATCCAAATTAAATCATAAGTAATATCAAAATATTTTATCAAAAATAAAAATTCCTTTAAAATATTACTTGGAATATTTCATGAGGAAAATTTTCATTTCATTTTGGAATCACTAATCTAAAATAAAAAAATTTCTAAAATATCATGAGATTTTTTTAAAAGAATAATGGAAAATTATAAACGAATATTTAAATATTTTTTCATTCATGATGGTGGGAAATTATCTTCATATTGTTCATGTTAAAACAATGATTCATTTCACATTGTTAGTAATAATTCAAAAATACATCATTCGAAAAAAGATATGTATATTCTTTTTAAAGAATTTTTTAAAAGATTAAAACAAGGGTAATAGTTAATTTAATGATCATATTATAATATTAAAAAAATTGGTAAATATTTTAAATATATCATGGACATCGAAGAGAAGTATTCTTAACCAAAGAGAAAATGAAGTCTATTTTTCTTTAAAAATATCACTAATTTTAAGTAAAAAATATAGGAGAATAAAATTATGAATTGAAAATTCAACGAATAACTATATTAGAATAAAATTCATGAGATTATTGAGAGTTATATCATGAAATTTCATCATCCAAAACATAATCATAAAATATTCTGGTTAACAATGAGATGGTAATTTAAATCCCTTACCACATTGATAACTTTTGAATTAAAACAACATAAAAATAGAAAACAATAATTGGATATGTAAATAACCAAAATTTTCATTTAAATAATGATAATATACATTCATAGGGATTATATACACCAAAAAAAATAATTATTGAATATGGCATGTGTCCCAAAAAATAAAACTGAGGCAAGAATCCTTTACTGGAAGTTTAACTTTCTTAGAAAACGATCTAACATCATTTATAATAAATTTAAATTTATTATAATTATATTTAATAATAACATTAATACTCTTAATATTATATATGGTTTACATTTAACATTAAAACACCAATTTATTAATAATACTTTATCAAAATAATCATTTATATGTGTTAACTATTTCATTTTTCAAGAAAGTTTTAGTTTGAAAATTCTTGACTTTACTCTTTTATAATTATTCCAAAATATCAAAAATTATAATAAATGTTTATATATAATATATATTTACTTTATAAATATTTATAATCATCTACAAAATGTATATATAAGAAAATGATTTGCACCATTCATGGAGATGATAGGTCTTACGTACACAAGAATGTTGTTTTCAATATATAAAAAATTAAGAAAACAAAGATAAATAATATTTTAGAATTATAAAACCATGCTCATATAATTAGTATCATATATAAACATTAAATACATAATAATAATAAACCATATTTGTTTATGATGGAAAATTAATTATATCGCTTGTGGTGGTGGTTGTCCACAAGTACGCAAGAGTGATTCATTCGTTTCACATTTGATTGAAAAGATGGTGGATAATGGTGGTTCCATAATCATCATAAATTTTCAGTATATTTATGAAACTTATGTTTTTAAATTATTATATATACCACAAATTTTATGGAATTAGAAAACAATTACTTAGTTTGGAGGTTTATATCTTTGTTGAGAAATCTCTTTAGTCTTCCACATAGTCCTTGAAAGGGTTTAATTTTTGGAATGACTAAAATCTCTAAGAAGTGGGTAAGGAATATAGGATGATATTATGGTATTTATTATCTAATATATAAGGCTCATTAATTGTGGAGAAGAGAGGATAGGTTGTATCCTCTTATAAGGGAGGGAAAGGATACACTTGGAATAATATAAATGATTGAATAATATATATACAATAATCATGTAATTTGGAACAAAGGAACAAAATATTAGAATATAATATGTTATAAGGTTTATATAAACTCAAATAATCAAATTTGGGAATGTTTTGGGTATATTTTAAGCCTTATCTCCAAGTTAAACCTCATTATACTAATTTTATCCCAAACAGGGATAACTTAACGTTTTACCATGATAACATAACTATACGACTAAAAATAAAAAATTCCTTCTAAATAAATTTCTACATAAATATTATAAATATGTAATCCATTTTATCAAATTTTATTCCTATAGATTTTAGAAATCAATTTTAATATCAAACACCAAATGCTTCAAAATTAGTTTTCAAGAAAATACCTGATTTTAATGTAAATATCATTTCATCTTAAAATAAAGTAGTAAATTAGTTTCCATGGATTTTTTTAATTAAAAATAAAAAATTAAGATTTTATTATTTTTCTAATGATGAAAAAATTTAATTTAATTTTTCAACCATGATATTAATTACAAAGACTCAAAAATATTTTTTAAATTAAATAAAATATAATGTATCTTTCACAAAACTATATCTTAGTTTCCAAAATTCAAAATAAGGGTTTATAATGCATTATTAAACTCATTAAACATATATTGCTTCAAAAACACCCATAAAACAAATAATTAAAAGTTTGAGAAATATTTTTGAGCTTTAACCTATGGTTTTAACATAATTTCACCTCTTTTACTAAGTTGAAAAATATTTACTATGGTTACTATTCATAATGAAAAAAATATGTTTACCCATTAAAATAATATTAATTCATCTTATTAAAAATATAGAATCAATTTTATCTAATTAAATTCGTATAATTGGAATAATTTAATTTAAAATTAAACCAAAAAAACATGATGAAAAGCAGTTTTCCAAAAATAATGCCTTCATATGCATAAAACGTTTTTATACCAAAATCAAGAATAAAATTGATATCAATGACATTAATTGAATTATTCATAATATAAATATACTAATTTGACTTTAAAATAATTTTTAAAAAATGAATCCCTGTAAATTCATGATATTAAAAGTCATTTTTCAATAAAAATCATAATTTTTGACTATTTATTTAAAAATAAATCTTATAGAAATTTTTTAAAACATCACTCTAAGAAAATTTTGAAATGATGATAAAAAAATTAATTTAATTTTTAAAAAATAAATTTTCAATATTTGGAATAAATTAATTCTATTATTTTCTGACAAAAAAACAATTTTTTAGAAAAAAAAAATCATTTTAAAGCATAAAATTAATTTACTAAAAAATTGTGACTTATTTATCAATTTATTTTATTTATCTAAGAAATTTTAACATAATTTTAAAATTTGGGTCATTCATATTCATATCATCAATTTAAGAGCTAGGATATAATGATATAATATATTACATTTCATTTAGACATAAGTTTGCATTTATCACAAGCTATTAATGAAATTAAAATTATTTGAAGGAAACTTTATCATAAAATATAAAGGTGTTACATTTTAACACACATAAAATGAATTTTTCCCAAAAAAAATCATCACTCGGATATAGAAAAAAGGGGATATATCTATTTGATCACATCCTCAAGTTCCTATGTAGTATCTCTGAATTTTCTATTCTTCTAGATAAATTTAATAGGGTGAGTGGTCCTATTCCATAACACTTTCTCTCAATAATCCAAAATTAATACCAATTTTTATTCATAGAAAAGGAAATTCTATATTGGCACAACATTTGAGTTTAATTCATGTGAAATATCAGGTATGTACTTTCTCTAGATAGATATGTGGAATACATCGTGAACTAGAGATATGTTTGGTAGAAGCATCAAGCGATAAGCTTTTATCCATGATTCGTCAAGAATCTTGAAGATGCTAAAATACCTAGGGGTCATCTTCCCCTTATTTCCACATAACCTTTTAAGATATTGAAATTCATAATAATACCATCTCTCCAATATCAAATTCCATATTTTGTTGATGATTATAAACATAAATTTTTGGTTTACTTTGATATGTCATGATGTGTTGTTGAATGGATCTATCCTTATATATAATTTATTCATCTATCTTAGGTAAAAATGGTTTTATATATCCAACATTAACCCATCACATTGTATTTCTGCACTTATTTCTATTGAGGACTTTATAAGGAGCCATCTTAATTCTCCAAATAATGTTATTGTTATAAGAAAAATAAATTAGAGCAAGATGTTTATCCCCACCACCTTTTTAATACATAAAATAAGATATCAAAAAATAATCTAGGGTTTAAATGGTTCTCTAAGACTAAAAATATGTTTATGGATGATAATAATTACTGAAACACAACTCTAAATCCATATTGAACTGAATACTTTTCCAAAACATAATAGTAAAACTCATATCCCTATTATATATAATAAAATATAGTTCTTCATGCAACCATAAAACATCCATAATGTATATTATAGAAATATAATATTGGTAGAAATATACTATGATAAAAATAAAGTGTACTAAATTCATAAAATGATTGGCTAAAACCCAAATAGAATTAAATATTTTATATTTTTTGGGGAGACTGATGAAAAAATTCATGGTGATGTTTTCAAATTTACATTACAGTATGGGTAAGGGTTGTAACATCCCCTAATACTTTTTCTCTCAACCTTAACTTTTTTGGAATACCAAGAATCGAGATATATACACTTAATATATTTTTTCTTGTTTTCCAACCAAAAATACTCATTTAGATCATTATACATATTTTTAATCCCTTGATGAATAGAGAATGATGAAATTTGAGCATGGTATAATATCTATTTCATTGAATATAGTATAGATGGGACACATACATATTTCCTGAACCTTATCATTCCATCATAATCAAGGTTAAACTCAGGAACATTTTTTATCTTCTATTATAACTCTACATATTTCTTTTATTCCTCAATAATATTCACTTGGATATACGGTTTAACATCTATTTAATCATGATAATATAACTCCCATTCCTTTAAGATTTCAAAATTCATCCTTTTAAAATCAGTAAATGTTGGATATTTTTTGATCCTGAACAAAGATAATCTAGAAAGATTATTTTGACTCAAAGAATCATCCACTTTGTTCTCATTTCTTAGGTGGTAATGTATTGAGTAGTCATAATCATTAATAAACTCCCACCATTATCACTAGAACATATTTAACTCTTTTTGAATGAATATATATGTTAATATTTTATGATCAGTGTATATGTCACATCATTCTTTGTAATGATAATTCCTCTGTATCTTTAATGAAAAAAATACCTATGGTAACTCCAAATCATGAGTTGGTTAATTTTACTCAATAAAAATTATTTTTTATAAGGTATAATCTATAACCATATAATTCGAAATGTGAATACATCCTAGACCCTTATTTTATGCATTATTATATATCAAAAACCATTCTCCACTATAGGGTAATGTAATAATAGGTGTGTTGATTGTCCTTCTCTTCAGTTCCTTGAAATTTTATCCACATTAATCTATCTAAAGAAAATTTACTACCTTCCAAGTTAACATTGTGAGAGGATTAGGTATCCATGAAAAATTATCCACAAAGAATCAATAATATATAGTCAATTCATGAAAACTACTGATCTTATTCATAGTTTTTGGCAAAGGACAATGTTCAAATGCTTATGTCCTTGATGGCTCCATCTATATACCATCTCTTGAGATTATATGACCCAAAAATGAAACTTTAAATAGCCAAAATTTACACTAGGTAATTTTTTCTTGTAGCTTATACTTTTTTAAGGTCTTCAATAAAATCCTCAACTGATATTCATTCTTTTATTTCCATATGTTATATATAATAATATAATCTATAAAGACTACCAAAAATTGATAAAGTTAATCTCTAAAGACTTTATTCATTAAATCCATGAAATATAAGTTGAATTAGTAAGACCAAATGGAATCACTATAAATTAATATATCCATACCTCAAAAAGAAGGTTGTCTTGGTTATGTCTTTACTTTTGACCATCAACTGATAATATCTAGATTAATGATAAATCTTATACAAATATTGAGCTCCTATTAATTTATCAACAAAAAATTTTAATATAAGGAAGATGGTACATATTATTCATTTTGTTCTTGGTTATGTACCAATAATCAATTTTTAGTTTCATTAATACATATTTATTATTAAGAAAAAGGATAGGTACACCCCATGAATATGAACTTAGCTAAATGAACCCCTTATAAATATTCTCACGGTGTTGATTTTTTAATTCCTACAACTCAGTGTGGACCATCCTATATAGAGGCTTTGAAATATGTGTATCATCGGGTATTATTTCTATTAAAAAATATACTTTATGACTTTTAGGAAGTAAATTTAACTCCCTTGAAATTACATCAATAAATTACCATACAATAATTATATATTTAATGTTGATTTTCTCCCTGATCATATTAGATAAACATTCATTATTAATATGAATCAATACCCATACAATAGATGTAATTTATATTAAAATTTCATATTTATTGTCTCAATTATATAAGATCATAGGTTGGTTTAGAATATAAAATTCAATTACCCTTCCATATAAATTTATATGGGATTCATATAATGAAATCTAATACATTTCCAAAACTACATCAACTTCAACTAGATGGATAATAACAAGATTTACATGTAGTAAATTCCCATAAATTTCAATTGGAGAAGAATCATATAATTAATATGTGTTCATTATAGAATTATGATTTTTCATTAAAATTCAATATAAAATCATTGGGGTGGTAATAATACACCATTAAAAATTATTTATATACAAATGATTTGGTTGATCCAGAATCAAATAAGACATTGTAAATTATACAATGGATGGTAAGTGTGCAATTCACCACTTCTTCATCGCACCCAGCATCGATAATAGTGATTGTGTGAGATTTTACTTTTTCTACAGGCTTAATAGGTTACTAACATTGATCATTATCATTAACCTTCATATTTGAGCACTAGTGAAGATAATGTCTATACTCTAGGAATTTGAGACTCTACAGTGTTGGTGGTTCTTTTTTGTGATTTATCCCTATCATTAACTAATATATTCTTCCACTTCTATATAGTATTTGATTCCCTAATGAACTTCCGTTCCACACTTACAAAAATTACCAGTCCCCTTATGAAAACTGCATCCATCTTTTTTTCCAAAATTTTACAAAAGAGAAAATCTCATCTTCTTCTCTCGGTGGATTTTATTATTAAAATTCCCTTCTAATTCTATCTTTCTTTTGTTATCAAACTCGCTATGTTTTTGGGTAACTCCAATATCCATTTCCATATTGATAGGAAATTTAATTATTTCTTCATAACTACTAATGTCCTTTATTGATATCTCCTTTTAGACACTTTGTTTTAAGCCACTAAATAATCATTCAATATTACTTTTAGGTTGATTGATGATACTAGAAGTATACGTTTTAATTCAAGTAAAATTTTTCTCATTGGTACTAATGGATTCATTATCCTTCTAATTTATCTCAAGGAATTTGTTCTCCATTTTCATACAAAGAATACAATGAATCTACTTATTGAAAAATAAGGTCTTATACTCATCTCTCTCTATGGAATCAATTTCTTAATATTGCTTCATGTAATTGATAAGTGTCTATAATTTAAGTTCTTAACCTCAAAAATGATTAATTGCTAGGTTTTAATCCTTTAAAAAATAGAAAATGGAAAATATCCTCTTATTGGCACCAATACCTTACATTACAACTAGTGGATCAACAGAACAACTAAAAGAAGGTGGATATTTCCTACTAAAGGGATCGATTAAATCTTGTTCAATCCTTTTTTCTTTGGGAAGCTCATCATGATTCATAGCTTGCAAAAGTTTCATAATAAGAGAAACAATATTTTTCATTCTATATCCCATGAAATATAGTGGCTCGAGGGGATAATCATTTCATTTTCCCTCATATTTAGTATTAACATGATTCCTTCTGATTCTTTCCATTGAATAAAACCAAAAAACATAGTGTAAGATATAATAATCATAGTGGGAAACCACATAAACATAAAAAATAACTTATTAGATGTCTGAATCATGAAACCTTATTTAAAATATATGTCAATTTTTTTGAATGTAGGTCATTCATGGTCATAATATATTGAAATTTTTTATAATGTCTCGTAAAAAATGGGAATAAACAAAAGAATATCCTTCATGAGTGTCAAACTAGGTGTCTAGAAGGGGCACACCCACCGTGCAATGGAATGATGGTTTAGAAATAGGTGACACACTCTTTATGGGGTTACTAACCCTAGATTCATTCATTCCATTACCTATCCACATGTACTATCCAAACAGGGATGTATTTTTATAAAAACAATATAATATATACCTTAAAAAAATTAATATGTTATTTTATACTATAGTGATCCTACTTTTTCTTACATTACTATTACATCATTTTAAAGAAAACCAATATTAAATCATTACACAAAGAGGATACAAAGGTTTAGTTTCTTTTTCAAATTATGTGTAATGCCCCGACCCTAGAATCCAGGAGCCGGAGCACTATTTTAATAAATTGTCATGATTACAAGGAATCAAGTCCCAAATGACCGATTAGTTTAGTAGTATTGGAAACAATATACATACTTAAGTTCACTATTATAACTTGAAAAGAAAAACAACACTAATTTATTCCATTAGAAACATCCAAGCTTCCAAGATTATTCCTGCAATTCACTCATAACTAACTTCTTCATATCCTAGTAAAATGAAACATGAGAAAGGGGTGAGCTAAGATGCTCATTAAGAGTAAGAAATACAGAGAAATATAACATAAACATTAGGCATACGGAATAATTGAAAACATATGCCTTAATGAATAATAAATAGGAGAACTTTATGGCAGGAATATGAGTGAAGTAAATAATGTCATAATAAAACACATTCATGAGTGTTCTACTAGTCTAATAACCACATAAAATATCAATATCTAATCTCAAAATGATGGAATGCGTAATGCCGGAAATTCTGAAACATTTTTTGAAGGCCTCAGCCAAAACCATATATCAAAAATTTGGAAAGGCCTCGTCCAATTCAATATATAATTGTTTCATGAGACCTATCGATGCATCGAGGAGCTATAGCAGGCTCCACCCATCACTTACTCAATCCAATGCATTCCTCATATTAAAAGTTCAAAACATAATCTGAACATTCGTATTAAAACTAGCATACGAAATTTCAATATTTTAACCACAAACCATGAATGGTATAAAAATGGAACATCCACAGTCAAACATAACTCATTCAATACAATATAGAATATTTTATTATAATAGATCAACCTCAATAGAGAATAATGAATGATATTGACATTGATGAAAATAATCATCAAAACTATTTAAGAGAAATATCCCCCTTTTTCTTGAAAACATTTAAAAGTATCACTATTTATTAAGAAGACTTTTAAAATATATTTTTAAATCAAAGTGTCCTATACCACTTTGAAATTTTAAAAGTAATTTTAATTTTAAAAAATTAATTTCCATATAAATAAATCCTTAAAACCATTTTTAATACATTTACATTAATGAAAAAGATTTAGAATAATAAATCTTTAAAACATTTAAAATGATATTTTAGTTAGAGTTTATAACCAAAAGAGAGAAACTTGAATACAAATACTTGAGGTAATAAAACTTTATAATATCATGATAATAAATGGATTCATTATATACTACGTCAAAGTACATTATATACACTATATAAAAGGGAATTGGCGTATAACAACAAAGAAGTCTCAATAGAATGTAAATTGAGATGAAATCTCTTATAAAGACTGTATCCTGAGGTTAAGGATAAATCAAAGACATAATTATGTGTGAAAAATATAAATACAGTCAATATGATTGGATATTCAGTGTAAATCAATCAGAGGTTATTCACAAATATTCTTGTAAAAACAACACCAATGAATTGGATGTTTAACTCAATAAATAGAGATTGAGTTAAAATTACTCTTATCAAGTTCATATCGATGACTTGAGAATTTATAAATGGAGTGAATATGTGTATCAAAAGTATATCCACATATAGGGGAGGGAAAATTACTACAAAAATAATAAATAGTGATTCCACACATAATCATGGAGTAAAATAATCAATGAAGTATGCGTAAAGCCCAATGAGTGGAAATTGAAATTTGAAATTCCCTTACCGATTTGGTAACTTATGAAACATAAACCCTATGAAAAAAGTATCATAAAATGAAGATTTAAATACCCATAAATTAAAGTATATTAAAAAAAATACAATCATGCGCAGTATATACTCCACACAAAAGGAAATAGTGTCAAATATAGCATGAATCTCGCGGGAATAAAAGTGAGATGAAAAACCCTTACTTCATTGTAATCAATCGAGTCATATGAAACAAAGTTAATCAACACAAAATTAATCAAATATTACCATGAATATAAATAAAATAATGATAATATATATCAAATGGCAGTACACAATACACCACATGCAATAAATAAGTGGCAAATAATGAAAATTTCACAGAATTAAAAGTGAGATAAGAAACCCCTTACCTCAAGTATGACTTGTCTTGTATGTTCCTTGTTCTTCCTGAATAATAAACATAATTTAATTTATACTTGACTAAGAAAATTTTTAAAGTTTATTTATCCTTTATATCACTTATTACCTTTCTATAAAATTAGTTAATTATTTGAGTTCATATTGGATATTTTATCGATGTTCTAAACTTGAGTCAAAAATGAACGGGTTATAATTACAATTTTTCCATTTGGTCAAAAGGCCATTATATCCATAATGATATATATGATTTATATATCATATATATATTATATATCCTATATATATATGTATGTATTTATAACAGTACATAACATTTGGAGATAAGAAATGAAATGCACTGTTCATGGAGACGGTAAGTCGTACGTACGCATTAACTCTAATTTTATTTCTCTTTTGTATTTTAATGGAATTAAAAAATAATGATACATAGGTATATTATAATTCTAGTATAATATCATATATTATATCATTAACTCCATACTTTATACTTTCCACACAAGTCATTAATGAGTCATATCACTTTGAGGGGGTTGTAGTCTGCACTTCCTCAAATAAAATTATCATGTTTACCCATAATAGAAACAATGAATGTATGATCTAAATGGAAAATACAGAAGAAAAAAGAAAATGTAAACATAATATTTATCATATATAAATACAGTTCCATCTTAATGTCCACCATGAGAGGTGGTAGGAGATAATCGAACAATCATCATTTCGTGAGGCGTTAGTTTTCCAACCATAGAAAAAGTATGTTCTTCACCGATTAGATGGAGGAGTGTGTAAGTGTAGTTTGAATCCTTCTCATAATAACATCCTAGTATGTTGATTGTACTGGTGTTTTTATAAAATAAAGGAATAAAAAGATTTTAGGGGTGTTGGAGAAGTAAAATAAAACATAATAAAACAAACAAAATTAAGATAAATCGTTACCTTTAATTTGGATAACTTCCTTTAGTTTGAACCAAAAGGACTTCTTGAAGTGACTTATGTTTAAGTTAAGGATTCTAGGTGTAATAGATGTATCTTTATAGCTTATTTGGGAATTTTTTGGATGATCCAAGGGGCTTTAGAGGTGTGTGGAATGGGTTAGAAGTGGTGTCCTTTTATAAGGGGAGGAGGGGCTCTTTAGGAAAGTGTGAAAATATTATATTAGTATATAGTGATATTTGGTTTCTAAAGGTCCAAAAATAATTAGAGTCAAATATAAAATGACTCGTGGTCAAAATAAAATCGTCAAATAAGAATTGGACTGGTTTTTGATATTGTTTTAATATTAATAATCTTATTTATTTAAATCATTTTTTAATGAGGTAAATACTACATCAATATTGTGTCATAAATAATTTAATTTATATGATGAATAACTTTTTTTAAAAAATTACCATAATGTAGGAAATATTTTTATATTTCCAATTAATATTTATAGTTGAAAATATAACTTATATAACCCCATGTAAAAATTTATTTACTAAGAGATATTTGTTTATGTCATTTTTGCCTTTACTTTAAGTTAATTAAAATATGGTGTCATTATCATTCATAAGTAGCTCCATGGGGTCCAAAAATAGACCCAAGGATGCCCTTGGTCGGACATGACTCATTCAATAAGGTTAGGACAAGTGTTAAGGTGATTTTGTATTATTATAATATTCTTTTTACCTTGAATTACTCTATTTACTTTTAACCGCAGTAAATAAAAGTCAAAAGTTACTATTCATAAAAAATTATTTTCATATTATTGAACCGCATTTTACTTAATAATAACAACCATGTATCTTGTATTTTCGAAATTCAATTTACAGATGTGATAAAATTTCATTTAAATGAAAAAGTCAGATTTTTTAACTACTAGTTAGTGGTTTCACTATTCATCAAAAATTGATGTTTTTCTGAAAAATACCAAAAATTCAACCTAAGCTATATTTGATATTACAAATTAAAAAATGATACCTATTTTACCAAATTCAAAACATAGAAGTTGTATTAATTTATTTAAAATTAATTCTCGTTGTCAAAACAAATAGCGGGTTTTTAAGAAACAATAACTATCAAAAGATTGACACTTATTTATGTATAATTTCAAAAGTGAAATTAATTCCAATGACCAATATTGGATTAAAGGGTAAAAATATAATCCAATTAGACTTCAAACCCAATTTAAAATATAATATAACGTTATAAATAAATTATATTAAAAGGTAGTTTTGAATTAAAATACAGTATTTCTCACTATTCATAAAAAAATGAATATTTTGAGAAAAATACCAAAATTTCATCCAAAGTAAATTTTTATTTCTTGATTATAAAAAAGAATTTTATTTTGTTAAATTGAATATGTAAAGGTTTCAAATATCAGATTTAAAAAGGCTGCTCCATCAAAATGTGGTAAAAATGAATTTTTTTGAAAAATGCATTTTTTATCAGAAAATTGAATTTGTTCTTATAATATGTATAATAAACACATAATAAATATGTAAAAAATATATAGATAATATAAAATTCAAAATCTAGTTAATACTATTCATAACCGCTTTTGAATGACTAGTTTGGTAAGTCGTGGTGCGCTCGAACTCGGTGTTGCGTGTAGCGCAAGCTATTGATTTTAAAGAAAATAACTTAGTATAAAATATTGGGGTGTTACATTCTCCCCTCCTTAAATAAATTTAGTCCTATTAATTTCAAATTGTTCTTCTAAAATAAAATGTTAAAAATAGAAAAATACCTTTGTGGAAAACCCACATCGGAAATTGGGTAAATAAAATTTTGTCTTCACAAGAGGGAAAGGGAGATGAAAAAGTCACCACCAAATTATGATCTTGATTAGGAGAACATTGGTGGAAATTATAACCACATAATTAGATAGAAAACATAAATATTTATAGGGAGTTATTGAGTTCATCAATCATAAACAAATGTAAAATTGAAGGCCTCAAAGACATCAATCTATGAGGATTTAAAATATTATCAGTTCAACAAAACGTAAAGCATTATGATAACACATTTTTGGTTTTAAGATCCCTTCCCTAAAGTATAATAATTAAATTATTCATATAATAAGAAAAAAAATTACTTGACAAGTAGAGTTTCATCCTTCATCAAATTATTACCACAAACTCATCTTTCACTCCAAATGATGAGTATTAAAGATGACTTCGTCACACCTGAAGCGCTAGAATCATCTTATAGAGAATCACATAATCCACAATGGATGAGCTATATATTTACCTTTTTTTTAGATATTAACCAAAACCAAAATGGTTAGTAAAATATCAAATGAACCCAAAAGAATAATACTTTAGATAAAGAAATACTAATCTTAATTTCTAAAATTAAACCAACAATACCCAAGCTTCAATAAATACCATTCAATAAACAATTTTCCATAAAATATTTCAATATAATCCAAACTAATATTGAAACCCAAAACTTAGAATGATTTTCTTACATAGTCTTACACGTTAAATTGTATCTCCAAATAATATCGACTACTCTTAAAGTCGCATACCTAAAAGTAATTAACCTAATTGCATATTCTCTATGATAGTTCAATCATTTCAATAAATAAACTAAATTACAATAAATACACAATATAAACATCGGTAAAAAAACACCATTAATCTTCAAATTAAATATCATAGTATCCTATTTTCCTTAGGCATATAGCATTCCCAATAGAGAGAACGTCTTCCAAAATAACATTTATCACATAATCACCAAATAATTTTCCTATACTAAGGATATACATTTGATAAGACATAAGATCCCAAATCAACTTATTATTGATCAATAAAATCATTTAACTAAAAATAATTAGTTACACTAACCAGGGACTTCACATAGTCCAGTGGTAGGCAATAAATCCCAATCGCACTATGGTTGTGGGTTCGATTCCAATAGCTTTTTCCGACCCAACGGGTTGTCACACAGTCTTTATGTTGTCCTTTTTCAAAAACAATATAATTTTATAAGATTCCAAAAAATGAGATATATTCCTCAAAGTAACTATAACATAATTTCATCACTAAGGTTATCTCGTACCTCACATTTTCATCCCAACATTAAAAAACTTGTAATTTACTCAAACTCAATGATCATATAAAACAAAATGGTTATTTATAACTATATCCACAATAGAAAAGATAGTTCTTCCTAAAATATCATTTTCACATGAAAAACTGCAGGTTACAAATACAAGAGAAAATTCTTCCAAAGTAATCCCATAAAAAAAGAGCACTAATACTTTTTAAACATTTCTCCATCCATTTATTTCCACATAGCTTCTTACTTGAACAAGAGGATAACCTATAGAATAGGTCATTCACTCGGGTAATGGCTAGGTCCCCTACATTTATGACAAATGACTATAAATGGATTCTTGGAACCATTTTTATTTTATTCCATAGTACTCTTCGTTTTTCCTCAATAATTCTTTACTTTATGTCCCTATTTCCCACATATAAAGCATTTATTTGTTCTATTAAGACATATTTCTAGGTCTATCCTTACACATTTCCAGCATGATGAAAAATGAACTTTCTTTTCTCTATGGTCTTCACTACTGGAGCTCTTATCATTCACCACTTTTCTCTTCTTTCTTGAGTCCAGGAGTTGGTTAATATATATGTTGTTGATCATATTTTTGGGAAACTGATTTGACATGAACATGATATCTTTCACACCTATCAACAGTCCATTTCCTTACTCATTTCCACCAATGTTCCCACCTTTTACATTATCTTTAATGTTACTATGACTTCCTTGGAATCCATCCATTGACTAACATAAGAAGGCATAGTGGGAGTCATAAAATCGTTTAGATAATTTCATAACACTGTATTTTTAATCTAAAATGCCTTAGGATTATCCTAGGTTATTTATTATCATATTATATTAAATTCCTTCAAATCGGTTTGAAATGAAAATGTGAATAATCCTAATCACATCCCCCGGGAGTGTCGTAACCAAGAGTGAAGCAAGGCTCGTTGTCGTGTACCAGGATACCCCGGGTCAAGCCCGAAACTCCTTGTCAGATTTTTCACTCCTAGGTACATTTGTTCCAGAGCCACCACTACCTACTCGTATCTAGAAAGGTATTTATTGCTTGGAAAATACCCAAAATTTCTACATTACCAAAATTCTAGGAGGCTCTTATATATTAATCCTCAAAGTCTATCTTAGGGTAATGTGCTCTAATTATAGTATATCTAAATCTAGTTTCCAAGGTTTGTACTAAACTTCCTTTGATACCAACTGTAACGCCCCGACCCCAGAATCCAGGAGCCGGTGCATTATTTTAATACATTGGCATGATTAGAGGGAATCAAGTCCTGAAGGACTAATTATTTTAGTAGTATTGTAAACAAGATACATACTTAAGTTTAACATTACAACTTGAAATGAAAAACAACACTAATTTATTCCATTAGAAACATCCAAGCTTCCAAGATTATTCTTACAAGTCACTCATTACTAACTTCTTCATATCCCGTGAAAATGAAACATGAGAAACTGGTGAGCTCAGATGCTCAATAAGAGTAAGAAATATAGTAGAAGATAACATAAACATTAGGAATGGTGAATAATTTAAAACACATGCCTTAATGAATAATAAACATGAGCACTTTATGGTAGGAATATGAGATGTGTAAATAATTCCATAATAAAACATAGTCAAGGGTGTTCTACTAGTCGAATAAATACATGAAATAACAATATCCAATCTCATAATATTGGAATGCATAATGCTGGACATTTTGAAACATTTTTTCAAGCCCTCGGCCAAGACGTCTAAAAATGATTAAGGCCTCGTCCAAAACCATATATCAAAAATTGGGAAAGGTTATAACCAATTACACATCTAATTGTCTCATTAGACCTATTGATTCACCGAGGAGATATAGAGGGCTCCACCCATCACTTACTAAGTCCAATGAATTCCTCATATGAAAATGATGAAACATAATCTGAACATTCGTATTAAAACTAGCATATGAAATGTAAATATTTTAACCACAAACCATGAATGGTATAAACATAGAACATTAATAGTAAAACATAACTCATTCAACACAATATGGAATATTTTATTATAATATATCAACCTTAATAGATAATAATGAAGAATATTGACATAGATGAAAATAATCATCAAAACTATTTGAGAGAAATATCCCCATTTTTCTTGAAAACATTTAAAAGTCTCACTATTTATCAAGAAGTTGTTTAAAATAGATTTTTGAATCAAAGTGTCCCATAACACTTTCAAACTTTTAAAAGGAATTTTAATTTTAAAACATTAATTTCCAAATAAATAAATCCTTAAAACTATTTTTAAAACATGGATATTAATGAGAAAGATTTTGAATAATAAATCTTTAAAACATTTAAAATGATATTTTAGCTAGAGTTCCAAACCAAAAGAGAGACACTTGAATAAAAATAATTGAGGTAATATAAACATTATAATATCATGAGAATAAAGGGATTCATGATATATTATGTCAAAGTACATTATATACACTTTATAAAATTGAATTGGCGTATAACAACAAAGAAGTCTCAATGGAATGTAAATTGAGATTAAATATATTATAAAGACTGTATCCTTTGGTTAAGGATAAATCAATGACATAATTAATTGTGAAAAATATAAATACACTCAATATGATTGGATATTCAGTTTAAATCAATCAGAGTACATTAAAACATATTCTTGTAAAAAAACACCAATGAATTGGATGTTTAACACATTAAATAGAGATTGAGTTAAAATTACTCTTATCAAATTCATATCGATGAATTGAGAATTTATAAATGGAGTGATTATTTGTATCAAAAGAATATCCAATGAAAGGGGAGTAGAAATTACTACATAAATAATAAATATTGATTCCACACATAATCATGGAGTAAAATAATCAATGAAGTATGTGTAAAGCCCAATGAGTGAAAATTGAAATTTGAAATTCCCTTACCGATTTGGTAACTTATTAAACATACACCACATGAAATAGGTATCATACCATGAAGATTTAAATATCCATAAATTAAATTATATTATATAAATAATAAAATCATGGTCAGTACATACTCCACACAAAAGAAAATAGTGGCCAATACAACATGAATCTCACGGGAATAAAAGTGAGATGAAAAACCCTTACTTCGTTGTAATAAATAGAGTCATACGAAAAAATGATAATAACCACAAAATGAAACATATAATACCATGAATATAAATATATTCATGATAATATATATCAAATGGCAGTACACAATACACCACATGCAATAAATTAGTGGTGAACAATGAAAATATCACAGAATTAAAAGTGAGATAAGAAACCCCTTACCTCAAGTCCGACTTGTCTTGTATGTTCTTTTTTTCTTCATGAATAATAACCATAAGTTAATTTATAATTTATTAAGAACATTTTTAATGTTTATTGTTACTTTTATATCACTTATTACCTTACAATAACAATTATATAATTATTTGAGTTCATATTGGATATTTTATCGATGTTCGGAACTTGAGTCTAAAATGAACTTGTTATAATTGCAATTTTTCCATGTGGTAAAAAGTACATTATCTCCAGAAAGATATAAATGATTTAGATATCATATATATATATTATATATCTAGTATATATATTTATTTATAATAGTACATAACATTTGGAGATAAGAAATGAAATGCACCGTTCATGGAGACGGTAAGTCGTACGTACGCATGAACACTAATTTCATTTCTATTTTTTATTTTTAATGGAACTAATGTCACGACCCATCCTCGGGGCCCGTGTCGTGACTACCCCAAGCCCGCCTTCCATAGGCCAGGGGCTGGCGACTAGCACCAAGGCATAAATCCCGATAAACAGGGAAGGCATTGCCTTTCTAAAGTAAAAAACCACCACAGAGTAAGCAAGAAAAAAGAGTAAACACTAAGTAAAAACTGTAACAAGCTGTGATGAAAGTAAAAGGGGCTGGAAATACAAGCCCAACTGTAAAGTACAACTGAAGGGAAAAACAGCAACTGAGAAGAAAAGCCGCAGCGTCGAGCCGTCCTCTGGAAGTCCCGCCTAAAGGATGGGTACAGATATCCTCCACAGCTCCTCGGTCCAGCCGTCCACTCCGAGTACGTCCCACCCAGTGGTCCACCTCCAGGTACCGTCCTGCTCCGCAAGCCTACACCACGATCAGTATTGTCTGTCGTCTGCAACCAACACAACGAAGTGCGGGTATAGCTCGTGCAGGGGTGAGTATAATCTACTCAGTAGGGACCCCGAGACCCCCGAAGGTCTCCCAGAATCCACAAAGGAAAGATACAATCACGAAGTAACATCTGACACTGCTTAGGTATATGCCCATACATATACCTAAGTCATCAATTCTCACTCGGCCCCAACATCCGACCTCAAGTACAACCCAGTCCACACAGGAAAGAAAAACATAAATCCACACAGGATAGTACAACACAATCCACAAAGGAGATCAAAACGTAAATCCACACAGGATAACACAACACAATCCACAAAGGAAAGCAAAACGTAAATCCACACAGGATAGCACAACACAATCCACAAAGGAAAGAAAAACGTAATCCACGCAGGATAGCACGACACAATCCGCAAAGGAAAGCAAAACAGAATCCACACAGGATAGCACAACACAATCCACAATGGAGAGTAAACGTAATCCACACAGGATAGCAGGACACAATCCACAAAGGAGAGTAAACAGGATTTCAGCTCACACAGGTATACATCGTCGAAAAGGTGAAAGGGATGATCAGATATAGATATTGAATCATCTAAGCTGGGACCCACATAGGATACAAGACCAGCACTGAATCATCTAAGCTGGGACCCACATAGGATACAAGACCAGCACAGCTGGGACCCACATAGGATACAAGACCAGAACTCTTCATTGATTCATCTATGCTGGGACCCACATAGGATATAAGACCAGCACTCTTCATCGTCGTAGTCCACTGAGGATCTCTGCACAGTCGTCGTCGTCGAAGTCGCAGCCAGCACTAGGGTTCCCGAACATAGCAAAGCTCGTTCGGGAGGGTCCGCTCCACGAGCCGAGAGGCTGATACATCAACTGACACAAGGTCCAGAGTTGATGTATCCAAAAGTTCTGTATCGTCAACATGAACTCAACGTCGCAGATGGCGCGTAAATCGGACGCCCGGTCTGAGAGTTATTGGCTTTTTCGTCCTAGGAGGCCGGTTGGTTTTTAAGGCAAAAGCAACCCGACCGTACTCCACCTGCATCCAAACCTTGGGCGGAGTGATTCAAAAGATCCGTCTCACTAAGAGGAATCCACCAAAGTTGACGGCACGTCAATCGGACGTCCGGAGCTCAAGATATGAGTGTTTCCGTTCCGAGGGCCCGGTTGGTTTCGTGTACGAACCAACCCGGCCAAACCCAAAGTATTCCGAAACGTTGAGTGTAATATACCGAAACGACCATATCGATCTAAGGATCGTGTTGTCGTTGACGGAGAGTCGTTTGGAGGCCCATAGCTCAAGTTACGGGCAAAGGACCGAAAAGGTCCGGGAACGGGGGGTCTGGGCCCGAACCGACCCGACCCGACCCCCCTGGGTTGGCCGAACCGGGTCGACCCGACCCGGTCCGACCCGACTGGACCCGGTCCGGCCAGGCCAGGGCGCGGCCCGGCTCGGTTCGGCCGGTTCGGCTTGGCTCGGCCGAGCGGCCGAGCAACACGGGAGGCGCGCAAGCCCCCGCGTGACAACACTGCGGCCCCCGTGGGGGGGGGGTGCCTGGATCACCCGGACGCGGCCGGGCCACCGCGTCCCTGAACCGCGGTTCCGCGTGACTGCGGAACTGCCTCGCCGCCGCGGCTTCAGCCGCGGTGAGGTTTTCCCGGCGCCGCCGCCGAGCCGGCGGAAGCTTCCTCGGGCCACCGGAGTTGCTCTGGTGGTCCAATTTCCTTCCCGTCTGTGCCGCTGTTCCTCCCGGTTTCCGTTCTTCACTACGGGATCATTAAATCGCCTCTGCAGCACGTTTTGTCGTCGCCCGCCAAATCCGCACAACAAGGAAGAACTGCGGAGGGTTGTTGGGCCGTGTTTATTTGGCCTGCACCCTCCGCGTTAGATAATAACAGTCAGGAGGAATATTCAACACATGAATAAAAGAAAGGAACAATTTTAATAGAATTAAAATTGAACTTGATCTGGGTTCTTTGTTTTAAAAGAAACAGTCACGGGAATATAAGTTATTTCCAAATAAATTCCCTACCTCGACAAGTCGTCGCACGCGCGTTCTTAGCGGAATTGACCATCGCGGAACAAGTGGAGCGTCGCGTCGCGGTATCCGGCGTTGCGTCGAAGAGCTCTGAGGACCAAGAAACAACAGATTTAATTTTAATAATTAAATCCATATCGAGTTATAATCCACGAAGGAAAATAAAGGACCGCAGTCCCCTACCTTGACGTTTTCGATCGAAGTTTGTCGCAGGGTTGGATCGTCGCGGAAGAAGCGTCGCAGAGGGAGGATCGTTGGCTTCGCGGTACACGGCGTCACGTCGCTGATCTCCACGGGTTCGGCGTTCTTTGTCGGGGGGCCGGCGTCCTTCGCGTTCTTCACATTCTTCGCGTTCTTCGCGATCTTCGCGAAGAAGGAGGAAGATCCTTAGAGATTCTTCAAGGTTTTAACACAACATTTCAAAAGGAAGGTGTGTTGGCCTTATTTTATTAACATGCCAACAAAACAAAAACGTGTTAAGAAACAAACGAAATTAATTCATATAATTAATTTCAACGAATAAACCGCCCATTTAATAGGAGCGTTTAATTGTTTAAGAAAACTCCCCAGTTGACTTTTATTTAATAGGGGTTTTCATGGGTGCGTTACTTAGAGCAAAGAAACGGTGGGGCTCGTGCGGGACCCACCCCACAAATATCCTACCAAGTGGGTAGGATATTTTGGATTTGTACCCTATCTGTTTCAACTGAGCTTAAGCAGCTTAAATTGGTCTTTAAGCGGCTTTAAGTGAAATAAAAATAAATTGTCGTAAAACTTTATTTTATTTCATAACTTAAAACCCAAAAAATAAAAACCACAACCGAGAAAACGAAACTTCGGAAGAGGCGTTTCTAAGAAAATACTGGCGCTTCGATTTCATCGGTGCCCTCGGAATTTGATTCCGAGCACCGGTTCAAAAGTTAGAAAAACCCACTCGTCTGTTCACTAAACGTACTCGAGCCAAACTTCAAAAAATGATTCCGGGCACACTGGGCCTCGGAATCAAGTGTCGTCAGAAGCTACGTTCTGGTAAAAATTACAAAGAAAAATTAACAAAAAAAAATTCCTTGAAAATTATGGGTCTTTACATTACTCCCACCATAGGGCTTTACGTCCCCGTAAAGCTTCACCACAAACTTAGGGATATAAAGGCGGTGCTGAGCGCGCATCTGAGCCTCCCGCTCCCAAGTGCTCTCCTCGAGGTTCCCGAGCTGCCATCTGAAGTGCACTAGAGGAATCGATCGTCCACGTAGGACCCACTCCTTTTGATCCTCGATCTCCACTGGGACCTCTGCAAAAGTCGCCCCATCATCAAAGACCAGCTCTCCATGGTCAAAGATTTGTGTCGGGTCGTGCATGTATCTCCTCTGCAGAGATACGTGGAAAACGTCGTGCACCTGGTGCAACTGAGGTGGTAGAGCCAGGCGATAAGCCACCTCGCCAAACCTGCTGAGGACCTGGAATGGTCCGATGAAGCGCAGAGATAACTTGTCGCCTCGGCCAAATCTCCATAAACCCCATCGAGGTGAGACCCATAAGAAGACGTGGTCGCCATCCTCGAACTCTAGTGGCCTCCGCCTCCTGTCAGCATAAGACTTCTGCCGGATCTGAGCTATAATCATCCACTCCTGGATGACCTGGACCATCTCCAATCCCACAAGAACTGCTAAGATTTTCTCTTTGCCGATAAGAGAAATCTGGTCTCATCCCCTGGATGAACCACTTCCTTTGCCTAATACAGTCAATCCCGACATGGATGTTACTAATCCATAGAAAGGATGACGTCGTAAGGCCTCGATGATACTACCAAGAGATCCAACCATTACTCTCACCTCCAAGGGTTGAGTCACACTATCGGCATTAGTCTGTGGTAACTGGGTCTCCTCCAGTAGATGTCTCACAAGTGAGGGTCAAGTCAACAGTCTAAACTTTAACCTCTTAGTAACAACACAAAAGAGGACAGGAATTAAAACATCACAAAGGTAAGTGTCTTTTACTGTTGCAGCTCATAATACAAAGACACTACACAACAACAACAAGAAACTAGAAGTACAAAGGACATATACACTAGTTTCGCTCCTGTCCATCTGCTCCCAGAGCTCCATGATCGAAGGCCTCAGCTGCCTGAAGTTGAGCTCTCGCATGTCCACCAACTCCCTGCGGTTGGGGTGGACCTCCTGGTGGGGGTGGTGGCAACACCTCGAAGTGTCGCCCACCATCTGCTACTCGGCCAGCTCCTCTGCCTCGTTCGCCTGCACCCTGCGGACCACCGTGGCCAAACCTCTGTCTGGGAGGTCACTCTACCACCTGCTGCTCATCTGTAAGACGAGTCGGGCAGTCTCGAGCCATGTGACCTCGTCCGCTGCATGTGTAGCAATGCTTGCCCCTCGTGTAGCTGGCTCTCCTTCGGGTGCCCCGCACAACCGAATCTTCATCCTGAGACTGCCCATCTGATGGTCTGGCCCATTTGGACCTCTGTGTCACCTGTCTACTGCCAGCTACAGAAGACCCTACTACGGGCCGTCCTGCGGAGGGCCCTGTCACTGGAGCCTGCTCGGCGAGAAAACTCTCCACTAGAAGGGCTCTCTCCAACACCTCTGCCTGTGTCGGAATGTTGAGGGAGATCATCGAAGCCATGATCTCGTGCCTCAGTCCCTGCTCGAAGGTCCGGGCCCGGAAGAACGGGTCCCGTACCATATCTGTGGAGTAGCGCGAGAGATCGGTAAATCTCGCCGCGTACTGGGCGACCGTCAAGCTACCCTGCCGCAGCTGAAGAAGCTCCTAGATGCGCACCGCACGGAGGGTGGTCAGGACGAACTCTGAGCGGAAGAGGCTCTCGAAGTCCGTCCAGAGAAGAGATGTCTCGTCGTGCACCTGGACCATCAAGATCCACCATCTGCCTGCTGTCGCGTGCAGGAGGCTCGCTGCGAGGATCACCATGAGGTCTGCTGGTGTCCTCACTAACCTGAAAACTCGTACGACCGCCTCCAGCCAGTCCTCGGCTATCTGGGGGTCTGTCTCCCCACGAAACCGGGGTGGTCGCTGGCGCTGGAACTCGTGCAGAGCTCCGAGGCGACGTGCATCGTCAGCGGTCGTGGCGGGGAGCATTGGTGGCTCGGCGGGTAAAGGAACCGCTGGTGCCTCTGCTGACAAGGAGCCCTGCACCAAGGCCTCGTCATTCGGTGGGCTGTCATCACGCTCCACTCTCGGAACCCTAGCTGGCTGCCGTCGTGGGGCCATCCTGAAAAGAAACAGGTGCGCCACGGTCAGAACAGTATACCTGGTGAGTGGACACGATTAATCACAAAGAAAACCTGAACACACATGCAATCAATTTTTTCGTGCATTAAGTCAGAAATCAGAATTCAGGGTCCTGGTGTATGGATACGTCGGCCGCCGCACCAACACTGGACTCCCTGGACTGATAACCACACCCAATACACTAAACACTATTACTTCACATAGAAGAAAGATCAGAGTCTCCGGTAGAACCGAACCCTCTGATACCAATTTGTCACGACCCGTCCTTGGGGCCCGTGTCGTGACTACCCCAAGCCCGCCTTCCATAGGCCAGGGGCTGGCGACTAGTACCAAGGCATAAATCCCGATAAACAGGGAAGGCATTGCCTTTGTAAAGTAAACAACCACCATAGAGTAAGTAAGCGGAAAGAGTAAACACTAAGTAAAAACTGTAACAAGCTGTGCTAAAAGTAAAAGGGGGCGGAAATACAAGCCCAACTGTAAAGTACAACTGAAGGGGAAAACAACAACTGAGAAGAAAAGTCGCAGCGTCGAGCCATCCTCTGGAAGTCCCACCTAAAGGATGGGTACAGATAGCCTCCATAGCTCCTCGGTCTAGCCGTCTGCTCCGAGTACGTCCCACCCAGTGGTCCACCTCCAGGTACCGTCCTGCTCCGCAAGCCTCCACCACGATCAACGTTGTCCGTCATCTGCAACCAACACAGTGAAGTGGGGTCATAGCCCGTGTAGGGGTGAGTATAAGCTAATCAGTAGGGACCCCGAGACCCCCGAAGGTCTCTCAGAATCCACAAAGGAAAGATACAATCATGAAGTAACATCTGACACTGCTTAGGTATATGCCCATACATATACCTAAGTCATCAATTCTCGCTCGGCCCCAACATCCGAGCTCAAGTACAACCCAGTCCACATAGGAAAGAAAAACGTAAATCCACACAGGATAGCACAACACAATCCACAAAGGAGAGAAAAACGTAAATCCACATAGGATAGCACAACACAATCCACAAAGGAAAGCAAAGCATAAATCCACACAGGATAGCACAACACAATCCACAAAGGAAAGCAAAACGTAATCCATACATGATAGCACGACACAATTCACAAAGGAAAGCAAAATGGAATCCACACAGGATAGCACAACACAATCCACAAAGGAGAGTAAACGTAATCCACACAGGATAGCACGACACAATCCACAAAGGAGAGTAAACAGGATTTCAGCTCACACAGGTATACATCGTCGAAAAGGTGAAAGGGATGATCAGATATAGATACTGAATCATCTAAGTTGGGACCCACTTAGGATACAAGACCAGTTGTCTTCATTGATTCACCTATGCTGGGACCCACATAGGATACAAGACCAGCACTGAATCATCTAAGCTGGCACCCACATAGGATACAAGACCAACACAGCTGGGGCCCACATAGGATACAAGACCAGCACTCTTCATTGATTCATCTATGCTGGGACCCACATAGGATACAAGACCAGCACTGAATCATCTAAGCTGGGACCCACATAGGATACAAGACCAGCACAGCTGGGACCCACATAGGATACAAGACCAGCACTCTTCATCGTCGCAGTCCACTGAGGATCTCTGCACAGTCGTCGTCGTCGAAGACGTAGCCAACAGTAGGGTTCCCGCACACAGCAAAGCTCGTTCGGGAGGGTCCGCTCCATGAACCGAGAGTCTGATACATCAACTGACACAAGGTCTAGAGTGGATGTATCCAAAAGTTCTGTATCGTCAACAGGAACTCAACGTCGTAGACGGCGCGTCAATCGGACGCCCGGTCTGAGAGTTATTAGCTTTTTCGTCCCAGGGGCCCGGTTGGTTTTTAAGGAAAAACCATCCCGACCGTACTCCACCTGCGTCCAAACCTCGGGCATAGTGAGCCAAAAGATCCATCTCACTAAGGGGAATCCACCAAAGTCGACGGCACGTCAATCAGACGTCCAGAGCTCAAGATATGAGCGTTTCCGTTCCAAGGGCCCGGTTGGTTTCGTGTACGAACCAACCCGGCCGAACCCAAAGTATTCCTAAACCTTGAGTGTAATATACCGAAACGACCATCTCGATCTAAGGATCTCGTTTCCGCTGACGGCGAGTCGTTTTGAGGCACGTAGCTCAAGTTACGGGCAAAGGACCGAAAACGTCCGGGAACGGGGGGTCTGGGCCCGGACCGACCCGACCCGACCCCCCCCCCCCCCGGGTCGACCCGAACCGGGTCGACCCGACCCGGATGGACCCGGTCCGTCCAGGCCAGGGTGCGGCCCAGCTCGGCCGGCCGGTCCGGCTCGGCTCGGCCGAGCGGCCGAGCAACGAGGGGGGCGTGCATGCCCCCGCGTGACAACACCGCAGCCCCCGCGGGGGGGGGGGGGGGGGGGGGGCCTGGATCACCCGGACGCGGTCGGGCCGCCGCGTCCCTGAAACGTGGTTCCGCGTGGCCACGGAACCGCCTCACCATTGCGGCTTCAGCCGGGGCGAGGTTTTCCCGGCGGCACGCTGGGCGCCGCCGCCGCCTGGCGGCCGGCCGCCGTCTCTGGCCGTCGGTGCCAGAGGAAGATTCCGCGGGCCACCGGAGTTGCTCCGGTGGTCCGATTTCCTTCCCGTCTGCGCCGCTGTTCCTCCCGGGTTCCGTTCTTTACATAGGGATCATTAAATCGCCTCTGCGGCATGTTTTGTCGTCGCCCGCCAAATCTGCACAACAAGGAAGAACTGCGGAGGGTTGTCAGGCCGTGTTTATTTGGCCCGCACCCTCCGCGTTAGATAATAACAGTCGGGAGGAATATTCAACACATGAATAAAAGAAAGGCACAATTTTAATAGAATTAAAATTGAACTTGATCCGGGTTCTTTGTTTTAAAAGAAACAATCACGGGAATATAAGTTATTTCCAAATAAATTCCCTACCTCATCAAGTCGTCTCACGCGCGTTCTTCGCGGAATTGACCGTCACGGAACAAGAGGAGTGTCGCGTCGCAGTATCCGGCGTTGCGTCGACGAGCTCTGAGGACCAAGAAACAACATATTTAATTTTAATAATTAAATCCATATCGATTTATAATCCACGAAGGAAAATAAAGGACCGCAGTCCCCTACCTTGACGTTGTCGAATGAAGGTTGTCGCAGGGTTGGATCGTCGCGGAAGAAGCGTCGCGGAGGGAGGATCGTTGGCGTTGCGGTACACGGCGTCGCGTCGCTGATCTCCGCGGGTTCGGCATTCTTCGTCGGGGGGTCGGCGTCCTTCGCGTTCTTCGCGTTCTTCGCGAAGAAGGAGGAAGATCCTTAGAGATTCTTCAAGGTTTTAACACAACATTTCAAAAGGAAGGTGTGTTGGCCTTATTTTATTAACATGCCAACAAAATGAAAACGTGTTAAGAAACGAACGAAATTAATTCATAGAATTAATTTCAACGAATAAACCGCCCATTTAATAGGAGCATTTAATTTTTTAAGAAAACACCCCAGTTGACTTTTATTTAATTGGGGTTTTCGCGGGTGCGTTACTTAGAGGAAAGAAATGGTGCGGCTCGTGCGGGCCCCACCCCACAAATATCCTACCAAGTGGGTAGGATATTTTGGATTTGCACCATATCCGTTTCAACTGAGCTTAAGCAGCTTAAAGTGGTCTTTAAGCGGCTTTAAGTGAAATAAAAATAAATTGTCGTACAGCTTTATTTTATTTCATAACTTAAAACCCAAAAAATAAAAACCACAACCGAGCAAACGCAACTCCGGAAGAGGCGTTTCTAAGAAAATGTTGGCACTGCGATTTCATCGGTGCCCTCAGAATTCGATTCCGAGCACCGGTTCAAAAGTTAGAAAAACCCGCTCGTCCGTTCACTGAACGTACCCGAGCCAAACCTCGGAAAATGATTCCGGGCACACCGAGCGTCAGAATCAGGTGCCGTCAGAAGCTGCGTTCTTGTAAAAATTCCAAAGAAAAATTAACAAAAAAAAATTTCTTTGAAAATTACAGGTCTTTACAACTAAAACATAATGATACATAGGTATATTATAATTACAGTATAATATCATATATAATATCCTTAACTCCATACTTTATATGTCCCACACATGTCATTAACGAGTCATATCACTTTGAGGGGTCGGTAGTCCACACTTCCTCAAATGAAATTATCACATTTACCCATAATGGAAACCATAAAGGTATGATTTATATGGAAAATTCATAAGAAAAAAAGAAAACATAAACATAATATATATCATATAAAAATATAGTTCCATATTAATTTCCACCATGAGAGGCAGTATGAGATAATCGAACAATCATCATTTCGTGAGGCGTTAGTTTTCCAACCACAGAAACTGTATGTTCTTCACCCATTAGATGGAGGCGTGTGTATGTGTAGTTAGAATCCATCTCATAACAGCATCCTAGTATATTGATGATACTATTTTTTTATAAAATAGTGGAATAAAAATATTTTAGTGGGGTTGGAGAAGTAAAATAAAACAAAATAAAACAAAAGAATTTAAGATAAACGGTTACCTTTAATTTGGGCAACTTCCTTTGGTTTGAACCAAAAGTACTTATTGATGTGTCTTCTACCTATGGTAAGTCTTCTAGGTGTAATACTGGGATCTTTAGAGAGTATTTGGGTAGGGTTTGGATGATACAAGGGTATTGAGAGGTGTGTAAAATGGGTTAAAAGTGGTGTCCTTTTATAAGGGGGGGAGGGGCTCTTTAAGAAAGTGTGAAAATATTATTTTACTATATAGTGATATTCGGTTTAAAAAGGTCCAAAACTAATTAAAGTCTAATATAAGATGAATAATTGTCTATATAAATTCTTACAATAAGAATTGGACTTGTTTTGGATATTGTTTTAATATTAATAATCTTATTTATTTAAATCATTTATTAATGAGGTAAATGCTACATCATTATTGTGTCATAAATAATTTAATTTATTTGATGTCTAAAAATTATAAACAAAATACCATAATGTAGGAAATAATTTTAGATTTCCAATGAATATTTATAGACGAAAATATGACTTATATAACCCCCCGTAAAAATTGATTTACTACAGGATATTTGTTTATGTCATTTTTTCCTTTACTTTATGTTTATTAAAATAAAGTGTCATTATCATTCATAAGTGACTCCATGGGGTCCCAAAATCAACCCAAGGATGCCCAAGTTTTTCCATGAATCATCCAATAAGGTTAGGAAAAGTGTTAAGGTAATTTTTTATTATTATAATATTCTTTTTACCTTGAATTACCCTATTTACTTTTAACCATGGTAAATAAAAGTCAAAAGTTACTATTCACCAAAAATTATTTTTATCTTATTGAACCAAATTTTACTTAATAATAAAAACCATGTATCTAAAATTTTCAAAATTCAATTCATAAAAGCAGTAAAATTTCATTTAAATGAAAAACTCGGATTTTTTTACTACTACTTAGTGGTTTCACTATTCATCAAAAATTGAAGTTTTTTATAAAAATACAAAAAATTAAGCCTAATCTATATTTGATATTACAAATTCAAAAATTATGACTATTTTACCAAATTAAAAACATAGAAGTTGTATTAATTAATTTAAAATTAATTCCCGTTGTCAAAAAAAATAGCATGTTTTTATGAAACGATAACTATCCAAAGATTGACACTTTTTTATGTTTAATTTCAAAGTGAAATTAATTACAATGACAAAAATTGGATTAAAGGGTATAAATATAATCCAATTACACTTCAAAACCAATTTAAAATATAATCAAACCTTATAAATAAATTAGATTAAAAGGTAGTTTTGAATTAAAATACAGTATTTCTCACTATTCATAAAAAAATGAATATTATTAGAAATATACCAAAATTTCATCCAAAGTAAATTTTGATTTCCTGATTCTAAAAAAGAATTTTATTTTGTAAAATTGAATATGTAAAAGGGTCAAATATTATATTTAAAAAGGGTTCTCCATTAATATGTGGTAAAATTGATTTTCTTTAAATACATTTTTATCTGAAAATTTGAATTTGTTCTTATAAAATGTCTAAGAAACACATAATACATAAGTTAAATTATATGAAGTATATAAAATTCAAAATCTAGTTAATATTATTCCTAACCTCTTTTGAACGGCTAGTTTGGTAAGTCGTGGTGCGCTTGAACTCGGTGTTGCATGTACGCAACCTATTGAATTTTAAGCGAATAACTTACTATGAAATCTTGGGGTGTTACATTAGGACCATAAATAAAATTTAAAAAGTAAAAAATAAAAATTTATTTAATTCCTTCTTCTTTATCTTCTTATTGTCCCATTATTCTCCTAAGTACACGTAATCACCTAAGGATATATGTCAAAAAAAATTTGATCTAAACACCCATTAAGAGGATAGATAAGAACATGAAACAATATAACATGGGTTGAGAATAATCATTATAATAATTACATAGAAATTGGATTATAATCATGAGATTAAGTAATTGAGATAAGGCTTGGAATTTTCCAATTCATAAAAATGAAACATCATGTCTTAGTGGTCAACAACCACACATAGTTGTGAAAAAATATAGCATCATGGTCATGCATATTTCAATTTTCTCATGAGATAAATCACATTACCCAATTCATGGGAGTTATATATAATTATGTTCAAACCCATCACATCATAACATTTACATTTCACTATATACTTCCAGGTGCACCCGTCAAATCCTAACATTTACATTATCATGCAAGCCACATAGAACATATATCAATATTGAACATAAAATAACCTGTGGAAATGGATGGGTTTCTTTTAATAAGAATAAATTAATAAATTTGGGTTTCAAAATAAAAGAGGGAATAACATTATTTAATCATCAACCTTCAGTGAAGGAGGAACAATATTGATAGGTAAAAGGCTTGTTTTTTTGAAAGAAAAGTTTTTCTAGAAAAAAATAATGTTTATTCATAAACTAAATTAGAAAAAAATTTATATCCCATAAAAGTTAAGATAATGATGAATAAATGACATTTAATTATTATACATACTGGAATGGTGTGAAAGGGGGAAACCCCAAATAAAGAGAGTTTTGTTCGATAATTCACCATACCTTGTGTCCAAATGCTTTATTACCTTTAATATAAGGATTAATCAAATTATATTAACTAATTAAAAATAAATAATATTTTTTGCATTAATTTTATTCATTATGGTTTTATTATTTTCATTTATGAGATTTTTTATTATTTATTTATATTAATTTCATCGTTCATGAATGTTCCTTTTCTAAGTTTCCATGATCGACATGGAACATGCAGGTAAATATCCAAAATGGTTATTATATTTTATTAATGATATTTAATAATTTTAAATTAAATTGTAAAGAATTTGGTTATATGGTATGAGGATGAATATTTAGAAAAAATTTAATGATGATTGTTTTCGCATAATTTTGGCGTTTTTTTATCACAGTGAACTCGTTTTGTTTTATCATTTAGTATGTATAAAAGTTAGTTACAGAACATAAATATGGTTAAAATACAATTTAGAATCTATTTTCAACAATTTAATGGTTTTATTAACATCCTTTAATATGTTAATGAAAGTGCATCGCCCACGATGTCGGTAAAGTGACACATCACGGATGATGATTTGATTTTCAAAATAAGAGAGAGAGAGAGAAAGAGGGTAGAGTTTAGTAATGAATCTTCTATTAACATGATATGATTATGTTATATCAAATATATTTCATTTATAATTACATTTAGATAATATAAGGTGAGTAGAATAGAAGAAAATAAAGGAAATTTAAAAGGAATTGGAAGAAAGAAGAAGAGTATTCTACCTCTTAAATTTACCCTCCTTGAGAACCTCCTTAGGAAATGGATTTGGTCTTTTTATGAGACAAATAGCTCCTAGAAATGGTGGAGATAATAGGGAAGATTATTGGAAATAATTTAGGAAAGGATAAAATCTTGATAAGTTTGAGGAGAAGAGGGTGTGAGGGGTGATATTTATAGTGGAGGAGAGTGGTCTTTTCCCAATATTATATTCATAAATGTATTATTTTTGCTCAAGACTATGAGTATTATAAGAATTATCACTAAATATATTAAAATAAATAATTATAGTTCATTATTTTGGGATTACATTATCCTTAATTCAACTATGACCCCATAATTCATGTATTTAGCTTTCATCGTAAATTATCATATTTTAATATTCACCAAAAATTCATGTAATTCAGAAAAATACCAAAAAATTAACATAACTATTTTTTGATGTGTAGAATTCAGAAAAGAACCCCATTTTAAGAAAATAAATTCTTAAGTATTATTAATTTAATTTTTAATTATAATCATCACTTAAATGGAAAATACAGATTTTAAAAATATACCTAATTTTATAACACTTAGAAAAATTACTTTAGGTATCATAAAATTATCTTAAAATCACAATATATAAAAATATTAATTTATAAGTACATTTTATCAAAAATAAATTTTCTTTGAAATTATTAACTTAATCATAGAATTTAAAAAAATTACTTATACCATGGTATAATTATACAATTATTTCATTTATATGATGCCTAAATTTTATTTATACTTTCATGGGTGATGT
The DNA here is from genome assembly GCA_963277665.1 of Viscum album. Lineage (NCBI taxonomy): Eukaryota > Viridiplantae > Streptophyta > Magnoliopsida > Santalales > Viscaceae > Viscum > Viscum album. Next base: position 1,395,912,290 of record OY728161.1, read on the forward strand.
TACTATTCATTTGGCCAATTTACTATTTATAAGGGTCATATTACTATTCCTAAGTTCATGTTACCATTTCATCAGTATAGGTTCCTTATCTTCTATAAATACTACTTATTTCATGAATTCATCATTTATAAAGTTTTTAGTATAGTCTATAAGTGAATATATGTGATTTATATTATATTAAAATACTATAAGACGAACTAAATTCCTTTGATAAAATTTTGTTTCATTACATTCTTCACCCATTTTAAAATTTCTCCATGGAAATTTTGTTTTACATAAACAGGTGAGGGTACTTCTCCTTCATTTCCTCCTCTAGTTCCTAAGTTGCTTCTTAATACTTGTGGTTTATCCACAACACATAGATAGTGTGGGTTGTCTTGTTTCATAGAACCTTATCTCACTAGTCCAGAATATTGATTAATTTCTTCTCATAATAGAGATCATCATCTAGTTGTACCACCTCTGTGTTCAATACATGTGAATGATTTGGTACGTACTTCCTCAAGAGTGATACGTGGAACACATCATAAACATGAGCCGTATTTGGTGGAGGGTCAAGAAGATAGTTTTTAGCTCCTATGTGATCAAGGATTTCAAGGGTTCTATTGTACCTTGGGATTATCTTACCTTTCATTCCAAATCACATGACTCTCTTCCATGGTGATATTCAAAGGAATACTTTGTATTTAATTTCAAACTCCAATTCCCTTCAACGGTTGTCAACATAACACTTTTTCCGACTCTTAACAGCTTCGATATGTTTCTGGATGGCTTAAACCTTTCCTATCATATCTTGTAAAAGATCAGGTCTATGTTTCTTTCTTTTACCAACTTCTTCACAATAGTTTGGAGTTCTGCATTACATTCTATACATAGCTATATATGGATCTATCTGAATACTTGATTGGAAGCTATTGTTGTATGAGAACTCAACCAATTAGAGATTCTAATCCCATCTTCCTTTAATTTCTAATGGGTAAGCTCTTTCTATATCTATGATCATATTAATATTCATCTCATATTGTCCATATTCTTGGGGGTGATTGGCCAGGATGAAAATTTAATTCATTGCTCAATGTATATTGAAGGGTCCTCCAGAATTTTGATGTGAACCTGGGATCATGATCATCGGCAACCGAGAGTGGTACCCCATGAAGTCTAACCACATCCATCCCATATATCTCAGAAATCTATTCAAGAGATAGAACTTCTTGAATATTGATAAAGTGGTTAGTCTTGGTGTGTTGTTCCACCACAACCCATATTGAATTATTTCATTTTGATGTCTTCAGGAGACCCATGAAAAAGTCTATAGTAACATTCTCCCATTTCTGCATGGTTATAGAAAATCGTTGCATCATCCCTTTGGAATTTTTCTCTCTTATATAACTTACTTTCATATCAAGCACCTTGATATATACTCAAAAATATCCTTATTCATGTTATCCCACCAGAAGTGTTCTGGGAGATCATATTATATCTCGATACTCCAGGGATGGATAGAGAAATTTGAGCTATGTGCATTGCTCAATATCTCCTTCTTTATCCCAGGTGATCACATAAACTCATTCCAAACCAAATCACACCATCATCATCGATATGGAACTCTTACAGTTTCCCATCCTTTAATGAATTCACTTTATTTTGTAACTCTGGATCATCCATTTGTGGCACCTTAATTATCTCTTGGAAATATGGTTGGGAAATCATTTGGGTAAGGTAGGATGTATTTCCTTCCATTCTGATTTCAAAATCCATCCTTTGAATATCTAAGAAAATAGGTTCTTTCTCAGTCTACAACATGGATTGAGTAGAAGGTTCTTTTATATTAAGAGCATCAGCTACCTTGTTTTTCTTGCTATGATGATAGTGACTAGAAAAATTGTAGTCTTTTATTAGCTCTAACCATCTCCTTTGATGCATGTTGAGATCATTTTGTGTTAATAAATACATTAGCATCTTAATATCATTATATGTGTCACACTTCACACCATAGAGGTTTTTCTGCCACATTTTGAAGCCAAAAATCATAGTTTCTAACTCTAAATCACACATTGGGTAGTTATGCTCGTGGATCTTTAACTGCCACAAGGTATAGGTTATCATGTTATCATATTGCATGAGTACACAACCCAATACTTTCATGGAAGCATCATAGTATATCACAAAACTTTCTCCACCTTTCGGTAATGTAAGTATTGGTGTAGTTATCAGCCTCTTCTTTAGCTCCTTCAATATTTCCTTACATTCTTCCTTCTGAAAATCTTTAACCCTTTACTTATTTTCTAAGTTAGAGGGGTTGATATTCATTATAAATTTCTCATAAAACATCTATAGTACCATTCTAAGTCATGAAAATTGTATATTTATGTGACAGTAGAGGGTATGGGCCATTTCTCAACAACTTTTGTTTTTTAAGGGTCCACATAAATTCCCTCACATGTGATCACATGTCCTAAGAATGTGACTTTATTCATAAAAAAGTCACACTTTCTAAACATGGTGTACGACTTCTCCTTCTTTAATGTTTCTAACACAATCCTTAGATGTTCTTCATCTTCCTTTTTACACTTGGAGTAGATGATAATATCATCGATAAACACTACCGAAAAAATTTGAAGTACTGTCTAAAGACTCCATTAATAAAATCCCTGAAGATTTAAGGGGAATAAATAATTCTAAATGGCATCACTAGAAACTCATGGCGTTGATGCCTTTTATGAAAGGAAATATTCTGAATATCTTCCTTCTTCACCTTTAGCTGATGATATCCATAATGAAGATCCACCTTTGAGAAGTACTAGGATCCTAATAGATGATCAAAAAAAGTCATCAATCCTTGGAAGAGTATACTTTTTCTTTACGATGATCATGTTGAGCTCTCAATAATTAATACACAATTACATTGTTCAATACTTCATCCTAATAAATAGCATTGGAGAACCCCAAGGTGATGAACTAGGTTATATGAAACCTTCATCAAAATACTCTTGTAGCTGTTTCTTTAACCCCACCAGTTTGATAGGAGACATCCAATAAGGACACATTGAGATAGGAGTAGCTATGGGTATGAGTTCCCTTTTGAACTCTACCTCCCAATCTAGGGGATTTCTAGTTAACTCATTAGTAAATACATCACTATATTCCATCAAAATGGGCATTCCCCCTAGGTCGATACCTTAATTTTAATCAACCATTTGACCAAGGTATGATTCTTAAGAGGGAATCTACACCCACTCTATTGAAGGATTTTCAAAATAAGATTCATGATCTCCCTTGCATTCGTATAAGAGCATGGTATGGTTCAGAATATGAAAAGATATTTCATTTTACTGAAAGTTGATATGTGATCTATGTAATGAGATCCAATGAATCCCCCGTATAAAGTTGAATTCAACCAAGGAAGGCATTACAAGATTCAATGGAATAATCTTCCCACATATTCCAATAGAAGAAGGGTCCAATACTTGGGTTGTAATGATTGTACCACTTGGTGTTTTTACAGATATTTTTACTTCGAGGTTTTGGGGATTTTATTCAATAGTTATAGTAAACTTTCATGATATAAAGGAATTCATAGAACCAGAATCAAATAATACTTCTTCAATTAATTAGTGAATATGATGTGTACCTTGTAAGAATTCTTTTTCTTCCAAGGTTGGTTCTCTCCTTTCCTCCACCACATTTTTCTTCTTCCTCATATCTTTTCAACATTCATGATTTTGGTGTCCTCTCCCACACTTGAAGCATTTCCCCATCCCTTTGAGGCAATTCTCATGATTCTTCTTCACACATTTTTTACATGTGGGTTGTTGAGTTTTCTTTCCACATTTCTCATTAGATCCTCCACCTTGAAAACTCTATATTTTTTTTTCTGATCGCCATATCCATGGGACCATTATCCAAACTCCGTATCCACTTTGAGATCACATCGAACAAATTCTTCCTAAATCCCAAATTCTCGAATTGTTAGAGAATTTATAAGGTTTAGTTTTAATCCTCTATAGAATTTGTCAATTTTTCAACCACTATTGATAATAAACCCCAAATCATACCTTTCAAGCCTTTTGAAATTTTCTTCATAGGCCCTGACAGATTCACCTTCCTTTTTCTTTAGCACTATGAATTCTCTCACCATCTTTGTATGAAGATTTTTAGTGAAATACTTGTTAAGATAAATTGTCTTAAAGTGTTTCCACTCCATATCTTTAATTTTGTACCTTGTATTAGTGTTTTTAGTTAAATATTACCATTGATCGGCCTCTCCATCTAGATTATAAATAGTGAGATTCACCTTCTCCATCTTATAATAGTGAAGTAAAGAAAAGATATTCTCTATTGAGTATACCCTCTATTCCTCAACTAGTGGATTATAATATCCAATAATCATTGTTGGTCATTGCCTCATAAAATACTCAACAGTTGGTTATTCTATCATAGGTGAAGGTGGACTTTACAAATTATTCGGGTTATTTTTCATAACCTGATACATTTGGGTAAAAATCACCAGGAAATTTTTAACTTCACCTACCAAATCATTGGGGATTTTATTTGGGAAATTGGTACATTGTCCCTCACACAATTTTGTGGCGTACTTTCTCCTGGTTCCAACCATTTTCTAAAATAGAAAAGGATTGAAAAAAACATAATTCAACAAGTCAAAAATAAATTATATATTATTTTATGAATTTAAGTATAAAAAAATATCTTATGGTATCCCTATGTTTATAATTTTAGAAAACAATGCTTATTGGGTGATTAATTATACTTAGTCTCATAATAAGGGTTTTCACTAACCTTCTCTATTCCTAATTCCCAAATTAACTAAACCATCCTCTAATACCAACTATAGTAACCTTTCTTTTTCTTACATTACTGTTACATCATTTTAAAGAAAAACAACATATAATCATTACACAATGGGAATACAAAGGTTTGGTGCCTTGGAAAAATTAGGACCATACATAACATTTCAAAAGTAAAACATAAACATTTATATAATTCCTTATTCTCTAGATTCTTATTGTCCCTTGAATTCTCTTTAGTACATGTAATCACCTAAGGATATAAATAAAAAAAAGGTGATATAAAAGCCAAATAAGTGGATAGATAGGACCATGAAACAATATGACATGGGCTGATCATAATCATTATCATAATTACATTTTAATATGACAATAATCATGATATTAAGGCATTAATGTAAGGCATGGAATGTGACAATTCATAAAAATAAACATCATGTATTAGTGGTCAACTACCACACATAGTTTTAAAGAAAGATAGCCTCATGTTCATGTAAATTTCACTTTTTCATGAGATAAATCACAATAACTAATTCATTAGAGTGTTATATAATTCCAGGCACACCCGGAACAACATTATATTTACATTATGCTATATAATTCTAAGTGCACCTGTCATATCATAAAAATTACATCATCATGCATTCCATATAGAACATATATAAATCTTGAACAAAAAATAACCCATAGAATATAATGGGTTTTATTTCATAAGAAAACATTCATAAAAATTTGGTTCCTAAATAAAATAGGTAATAACATACTTGAATCATCAACCTTAAGTGAACAATAAACAATCTTGAGAAGTAAAAGGTGTGTTTTTTTGAAAGAAGAGTTATTTTGGAAAATATTTTGTTTCTCATAAACTCAAGTAGAAAAACTTTTTATCCCAAAAAAGGTAATATAAGGATGAAGAAATGATATTTAAGGAATATTCAATCTGAAAATGGGGTTAAAGAGGGAAACCTCGAAGAAAGAGAGTTAGGTTTGAGAATTCCCCTTACTTTGTGTCTGAATGCTTTCTTCACTTTAAAATCCTATATAACCACATTATATTAATTAATTAACAAATAAAGAACCATTTATACAAAAAAAATTGATTCAATATGGTTTTATTAAATTAATTTATGGGATTTTGGATGAGTATTAGTTATAAATTTCATCGTTTGGGAGTGTTCGATTTTTTAGTTTTCATGATCGATTCACTTATATACTTGAATGGAAGTTTGTGTAACATGTGGGTAAATATACAGAATTTTTATTATATGTTATTAATGATATTACAGAGGTTTAAATGATCTTGTAACGAATTTTGTTATATTTTATGAGGATGAATATTTATATAAAATTTAATGATGATTGTTTTAGGTTAATTTCAGTGGTTTTTCGATCACAATGAACACATTTTGTTTCATCATTTAGTATTATGAATAAATGATTGTTACAGAACATAAATATAGATATAAAATACACTTTACAATCTATGTTAAACCATTTAATGGTTTTATTAACATCATTAAAGCTAAAAATGAAATTACATCACCGATGATGTCAGTAAATTGACACATCACAGGTGATTATTTCATTTTTAAAATAAACGAGAGAGAGGGAGAAGGAGGATTTTAATGAAGAATCTTAAATTAACATGATATAATTACAATATATAAAACATACTATAGTTATCATTCCATTTATATAAGATGAGGATAGGATAATAGAAAAAAATGATATTTAAAAGGAATTAAAAGAAAGAAGATGAGTATTTTACCTCTTGGATTTATCCTCCTTGAGAACCTCCTTTGGAAAATGTTTGGTTATTTTAATGAGAACAAGAGATCCTAGACATTGGGGACAGACTAGGGAAGAGTATTGGAAATGATTTATGTGAGGCTCAAAGCTTGTGAAGTGTGAGGGGAAGAGGGTGTGAGGGGTGGTATTTATAATGGAAGATAGTGGTGTTTTCAAAATATTATATTCATTAATTAATTATTTTGGCTCAAGTCTATGAATAGTTTGAGAATAAAAACTAAATATTTTAATATAATAATAGAGAGTTTGATATTTTTGGCTTACATAATCCTTACATCATCTATGACCCCATAATTCATGTATTTTTCTTTTATCGTAAATTATTGTATATTACTATTAACAAAAAATTCATGTAATTTTGAAAAATCCAAAATTTTAGGAAAATAATTTTATAAATATGATTAATTTAATTTTTAATTAGTATTATCATTTACTTAGAAAATATAGATTTTATAATTATAATTGATTTTATAAAACTTTGAAAAATTACTCAAGGTCTCATAAAATTATCTTAAAATCATAAGACATAGAAATATTAATTTATGAATACTTTTTATGATAATAATTATTCTTTAAAAATATTAAAATTATCATAAAATTGATATAAATTTTCATGAATTACAAAAAATTCAACACTTAAATAATAATTTTTAAAACATTTATTTACTTATACTATGGTATAATTATAACATTGAATCATTTATATGATTCCTAAATTTTATTTATACTTTTATGTGTGAGTTTACTATTCATTTTTCTCATTTACTATTCGTAAGGGTAATATTACTATTCTAATGGTCAAGTTACTATTTCATCGGTATAGGTTTCTGAACTTCTAGAAATACTTCTTATTTCATTAATTCATCATTTATAAAGTTTTTTTATAATCCATAAGTGATTATATATGATATAAACAATGTGAAATTACTATTAGAAGAAGAAATCCCTCTGATAAAAGTTTGGGTCATTACATATACTTAGACATATCCTTAGGGTTTTCAATAAATTTACCTAATACTAATATAGAAAGAAGGACTACAACAGCCAATGAGACCAACTATAGTGATCCATAATTTTCATACATAGATATTACATTTTAATAGATGAATATTCAATATATTTTATTAATACAAATGACATGACCATAAACATTTAGTGACTTTTGAGAATTGATACAAAATCTTATTATTTTATGAATGATCGTAAATATCTCCCATAATGATCTTCCCACATAGTACTATACATAGAGATACCCTACTAAAAACCTTTCAACCTAACCTATGGACAGGAATAATACGATATCATGAGCTTGGAAGCTCAGTTATGGTAAAAAAAAGATATCAATTATTACTTAAGAATAATATAGAGATAAGATTATAATAACATGATATTAAAATTTAAAAATCCATAAAAAATATATCATAGATCCTAATCATGAATCATCACATAAATATTGTTAGTTTGTAATATATGAATGATAAAATAATCAAAGAACATGATCTCTGAGAGCGTAACATTGGTATTAGAACTTATTTTTTGGCATACACATAAGAATAAGATCTAATTTCATTTTCCAAGGGTCATTTCCAATATAATCATAGTGTATTAGGTTCAATTCCCATTGCATCACATCCTTAGTCAAGGTTCCCTCCCAAGACTATCATATTAGATAGGTTCCCTTACTTAATTGGGTTCACTCCCCATTTTATCCCATATTATATCATGAGATATCCATATGTACTGGATGTATTTCATGGATATATAACTCTAGGACCACCCATTAAATAATCATAATCTAATCACATATGTGTCACAAGATCATAAACATTTCATCATATACTATAACCTATTGAAAATAAATTAGGTTAAGAAACATTAAAATAGTTCATAATAGCATAACCCTTATAAAATGAATTGTTCATATAAGAATCTCATAATCATAATAATAACCCATCCAGGGAAATAATAAGGATGGTATTGTTGGATCATATCCCTAGTAATTGATAAGAAAAATCAAATGATGTTATCATAAATAAAAATCCATTTAAAATATCACATAAAAACTTCTTTAGGAAAATATCCTTTCTATTTTGGAATCAATTCTTTGAAATATAAAAATTTAAAAAATATTTTGGAAAATATTTTATTTGAAGAGAAACATGGATACTTTTAAAAAAAATATTTTATCAGTCATGATGGTGGTAAATTCCTTTCATGTCGTGTATGTTAAAACAACTACTTCTTTCATATTTTTTGGTAAAAACTAAAAAGTTCCCCATATGAAAAATGGAAAGTTTGATCCTTTTTAAAAACATAAATATTAAATATTAAAAAATAGGTAAAAATGAATTTAAACAATCAAGGTAAAATATTAAAAACATTATTGAAAATATTTTAAATAAAACTTGTACATGAGTGGAAAACATTTCTGGTTAAAGAGGAAATAATGTATATTTTTATTAAAAATATTTTCTCAATAATGTAAAGTGCCAATGTGAGGAAAATGATATTATTAGATCTAAATTACAAGAATATCTAGTGTTGAAAAAATTCATTATATTATTGACACGTATACCATGAAATTTCATCATCGGAAACTTAATCATAAATAACCCTAGTAAATAATGATATTGTAACATAAAACCCTTAGCACTATGGTAAATTTCAAAACAAAACCCTGCAAAATATATAACCATGTATGGATATGTAAATACCAATTGTATTCATATAAATAATAAAAAAATAAATTAAGGTGTCATATATAAATGACATAAAATAAATAATTGCCAAATATGGAATGTGTCTCATAAATTTAAAATTGAGACGATAATCTCTTACCTCTAGTTCAAATTGATTCTAAAGTGATCTAACAACTTATATAAAAAATTTAAATTTTTTATAATTCTATAAAATTAATCAAATACTAATAATATCTTATATGATCCATTGATAAAATTTCAACACTTATTTATTAATAATTATTTACCCAATTGTTGTTTTCTGGTGTTAAATATTTTAATGTTTATGATAGTTTAAATTCAGAAGTTCTAGTCCTTGAAATTTAATCATAGTTTCATAACCTCATAAAATTTAACAATTATAAAAAATTTATATATATTCATTTTTTAAATATGTAGAATCATCCATAAATGGTATATATAGAAAATGATGTACACTAGTCATAGAGATGATAGGTTGTACATATTCGTGAACGTTGTTTTCATTTTATATTGAAATGTAATAAATAAAGATACATAGATTTTTATAATTGAGGACCATACTAATATAATAAATAACATATATAAACATTAAATACATCATAATAATGAACCATGAATGATGGTGATTGAAAAATAGTTATATCGCAATGTAGAGGTCGTAGTCCACATGTACGAATGAGTGATACTTTTATTTCCAATTTGATAAAAATAGGATAGATAATGGTTTTTACATAATAATTATAACCTTAAATTATATTTATTATTTCTGTATAATTATTTTATGATAAATACCATGGTTTTTAGGAATTATAATAAGAAATAAAATTTAAATTACTTGGTTAAGATTTATACCTATTTGTCTTACACATTAAACCATGAAAGGGATGTATTCTGGAATGAAAATATGCTCAATAACATGGGTAAGAATGATAGGATGTTATTATGGATGGTTTTAGAAAAAATAATAGGCTCGTGAAGGGTATATAAGATATTATAGGTGGAATAATTTTATAAAGGAGGGAAAGGACACACATATAATTAATTAAAATATTCAATAATATATATATCGTAATCATGTCAAGTGAAATCAAGGCACACAAAATTATAATATAACATGTGATACGTTTTAAATAAACTCAAAAAATCACATTTAGACATGTTTTGGATACATTTTAATCCTTATCTTCTTGTTATAAAACATTAAACTCATTTTTACCTTAACTATAATAACATAACCTTTTACAAATATAAAATAATTATGTGATCAAAAATAAAAGGGGCCATATAAAAAATTTGAAATTTTTATTAAAAAAATTTAATCCATTTTATCATATTTTATTTCTTTGTTTGGTTGAAATTAATTTTAATATTAAAACACAAAACACATGAAAACATGTTTTTAGGAAAATACATGATTTAAGTGTAACAATAATATCACCTTAAAAACAAATAATAAATTGGTTTCCATGAATTTTTTTGGTTAAAAAAAATATTATGTTTTTTAAATCCTTTTTAAATTCAAAACAAAAAGGAATCTTACAAAAAATCCATTAATTACCAAGACTCAAAAATAGTTTTTAATTTGAATAATATATAAATTATCATTCACAAAAGTCAATATTAGGTTACCAAATTTAAAATAATATTTTAAATTACATTATATAACTCTATAAATATATCTTTGATCAAGTTCCACCCATACAATACGATAAAATCAAGTGTTAGATATATTTTAAATCATTACATCATGGTTTTAACCAAATTTTATATAGTTTACCAAGGTGACAACTATTTACTATGGTAACTATTCAGAATGATAGAAACTTAAGTTTACCCTTTTACATTATATTAATTTTTTTATTACAATTATGTAGAATATTTTATTAAATTAAATTCATAGTAGTGGAAATTTTTTATTTAAAATTAAACCATTAGAATGGGACAAAAAGTGGTTTTCTTGGAAAAGAATGTCTTTTTAAGTACAGAATGTTTTTACACCGAAAAAAGAATAAAATTTAATACAATAATCTTAATTGTATTGTAAAAAATATAAATAGTGTAATTTTACTATTAAACCATTTAAAAAATTTAATTTTTTAAATGATTTAAACAAAAAATATAGTTTTCAATAAAAATGAGTATTTTTCACTATTAATTGAAAAATAAATCTTTTTAGAAAATTAAAAAAATGTCATACTAAAATAATTTTGAGTTGGGGATTTCAAAAATAAATTTCATTATTTCAAATAAATTTTAAAAAAGTGGAAAAAATAATTATATTATTTTCTCACAAAAAACAGTTTTGAGGAAAAAGTAGTTTTTAAGAATTAAAGGCTTTACTAATTATTGATTACTTATTTTCCAATATATGTTATTTACCTAAAACCATTAAACATAATTTTTGAAATTTTTAAAATTTAACTTCTTATACCCAATTTAAGGGCTATGTTATAATGATATACTATATTATGGTCTATTTACACTGGGGTTTGAGTGAATTGGAAGCTATTGAAGAAATTAAATATATTTGAATAGAAAAATATCATAAAATATAATGGAGTTACAGCTTAGACCAAATTAATGGATTACCATTTTTGTTTAAGGGAATTCATTGGAGCTACAATATTAGATAAGTTCACTACAAATCTTTAGTAGTATCTATCTAAACAAAGGAATCCATGAATCATATACATGATCTTGGGTGGCACCCAAACAAGCACTACTTAAATATTTTCTGGGTTCATGTATGCTCCATACTCTAAGATGAAATTCCCTAAGAAGTGGACATATCAAATTCAATACCAACACTTCAAGAGTTTATGGTATTGCTGGTACTATCAAAAAAATTCCAAGATAATATTGAGATGGTTAGTGTGCTTATCTGCTATCATGGAATAAAAAGGTATTTAATTGATAAATACCACTACAAAAATGGTTAAATAATGGATAAAAGATATAGTTCATGAATCTCATTAACATAGATGGGGTGTTCTTCACATAGTATGGAAACTCTGGAAACTCATAATGTTTGTATCAACATTTTAATGATTCCATCAAGATATTCTCTTTAAAAAACCAATTTCAGTGATATCCAAACCTAATATTGGCCTTCAAGAACCACTTCACTCCATTTATCTAGTCTAAGAGGTCATAGAACTTAAATAAAGTGAATTTATTCTTGAAAATCACCTAATTTAGGAGGTGATGGTCAATGAAAATATAAATCCTCTTATTCTCCTTATTAGTGATAAAAATAGTGGCTATCCATGGGGGGGCACATTGGGTTTGATAAAAACTTTATCTCTATGGTCATTAAGTTACACCTTTGGATCCTATAACATAAATTGTTTCATTTGGTAAACTTTATAATAAATTATAGTGGTTCTTAGGTGATGAACAATATAGATTTTGATGTGCTAATGAGGGTAAAATATAAATATATTATCTGATGATACATATATGTACTCTTCCATGGTTGTAGAAATATGATATTTTAAATAGTTCACCACACATAGAGCCAATCATTCCAATCAATTCCTAATCTACTGAAATATCTTCTGCACATGCCCTACTCATCTCGAAAAAATTTCTTACTCATTCATGAAGGGAATCCAAGATTCATCTACTTAAAAGAGCATCACTCCCTGATGATAGCATTATGTCCAATTGTAGACTAATGATATTGAATTAAATCTAAGGATGAGGTCATGTGGATTCATCACTGACAATATGAGGTCCCATGATAATCCCTATCCACTAAGTATAGGCTCACATAATCAACAGATATGGGTAACTATGAGATTGATTCTAGTAATAGTTTATAGAAACATAGGTTAGTTTAGGATATTTAATAGTCTCTCTAATTGTTGAATAATGTGTGTAGAAACAAAATAATGGCTTTCACTGATATATTTTAGAATTGTATCTTGTGTAGAGAAGTCACATATCCTATTTTATAATACTGTGGGTATTTTTTGGTCATATCCCTCTATCACCTTAATCTAGACACATCACTTCCCACCATCACCCTGAGTTTTTCATGGACCACTAAGGGGTGTAAATGGTGGGTTTTTATCCAAACTACATCCACCACTAGAGCATCCTCCTAGTGCACTACCAAATCCTCTACCATAGTTGCCTCCCTGAGGACCACCTTATCAACCTCGAGGTGATCTATAATCATGGTATTTCCTTGGATATAGAGGTCCATCTATGTCCTGGATACCCTCTATTGCACTTCCAAATGGATATTCATGATTAATGTGACCTTGATTGGTTGAAAGATTATAGAAATAGGGGGATGAGTTTCCCTTTTAAAAATTTAAACTAAAATAAAATATTAATCCAAAAATTAAACGATTTAGAAATAATAAAGAGATAAATCAATAATGCAATTGTAGATTACATCAATTAATTTTTATAAATAATGATATAAATGTAATTAAATTATTTAAACATTCAAATAAAAATTATGAAAGTATGGGAGATGATTATTAATGTGAAATGAAGATATATAATTAGATGAAAAACGCTTTTGATATGGATTATGGGTAAAGATCGAAATGAGCCCCTATTATTTTATCCCTCAACTCAAGAGGTCAATGTAATACATACCTTGGTATCAATAGTAAAAAGTAACTCATCCTTAATAATTATATATTGGAGGTCCCTCTAAAATATATTTCTTCCTGAGGTACCCCATCCCACCCTTTTTCTGTGTGTGAACTGTTGTTTAATGGAGGTTGAGGAAAGAGAGGTTTGCATTGGGGAAACCCTTTAAATGCCACTCAAAAACATATTGATGATGTGAAATAAAATAGAGGAATAATATATTATAAGAAAGGTAGAGAGCCTTTATAATATTTAGAAAACAAAATTTTGTTGATAGGATTTAGAAATTTTATAGCTTTACCTTTTAATCAATCTTCGTAGCACTTAGTTGGGATCAAGAATCAATTGTTGTCATGGTGAGTCTTCACAGAGCCAAGGAATTCCTTTTATTAGCTCTTAAAATCTTTGAAAACTTCTATAATCCCCATTTATATCAAAACCAAAATGGGATGGCATAACATTAATTTTTACAACATTAAAAACCCCTTTGATAGATGATTCTCAACGCCACCATGTACCTTGTAGCCTCCATTAGATATCTAGTGGGAAGCTAGTGGTTGGGGGATTGCTAGGGATCCTCCACCAATAATACACTACTTGTTAGTGGTTGGATGGAGGCCTCTAAATAGAAGTGATGCATCTCTGGTGTATCCACCAATTGGTTGGTGCTTCTCCACAGGGTATCTAGTAGTCCTGCTAGAGAACTAAAGCTTTTTCAATGAAGGAACCAGGTAGATGTTTCAACACACTAACTCATGTGTTATGTCTATACATTCATGCCATTATGAAAATACACCTCATATTCCTTCCAATACCTTCTATGAATCTTATAAGATTCTTAAATGTACATTAATAGTGGAATGACATTTATCCATACCTTCATAAATGTTTTTATGAAACTTGAACAATCCATTGAGTTCCTCTAAATTTAATTCTATGTAAACACTAAAATTGAATTCAAAAAACATATTATTAAAATAGTAGAGTTTTTGTGATCTTGAAAACAAGATGAGAGATATAGTTATAACAGTATCCAAATTTTTTATTATCACAAACACTTAATATAATAAGATAAATTAATCATCGATCAAGAATGAAAGAGATATAACATTAGTTCAAGATTTTAAAAAAATATCCAATGATAAAAGAAATAATCATATAAAATATGATTATAAAAACTATAAAGAATTAATTTAAGAGATTTTAAAATATCCCTCTTTATAAAATAATTATTTTAGAAAATTTTAACAACTAATCCCCCTTTGAATTTTTTTTTTGAAAATTTCTCCCCTTTAGTTTTGAAAACTGAAGAAAATTAAAAATATTAAAACAAGAAGTGGAAGGAGAAAATTAAAAATATTTTTGAAGAAAAAATAAAGGGAGAATTTTGAATTAAAATAAAAAAAATAGTTATGAAAAAGATTTTTGAAACAACCTTTTAATTTCTATAACTCCCCAAATAAAATAATTATTATATAGAGAAAACAATAAAATAAGAATGGAGGAATGACAAGAATTTTAAAATCAATTATTTACATAAAAAAATAACCAAATAATAGGATAATTATACAGAGAGGATAATAAAGAAAGGAAAAAAAGTTATCAAATGAAAATGGGGCTATATCCACAAAACTACAGACACAATTTTCTAAAACTTTGGCTATAGGTATTTGTTCTAAGGTTATAGACACGGTTTACAAAAAACAATGGTTATAGGGGTATATAATTTCAATAGTTTTCTTAAATAGTGGTTATGTAGTATTTTTTCAAAATCTATAGCCATTGTTATTTGAAACTGTGGTTATAGAGTGTACTTATAGCCATTATTTCTATAAAATATTGTGATAGGTTTCCTGCATAAGCATGGGAAATTTTTTCACATGGGAAGGTGGATAGAAGACCTATTTCCTTATTTTATTTTCTATTTCCACAGTTTGTAAAGATATATATAACAATATATATATGTATAACATAATTTGTCTAAAGTGTAATGGTAATGCGGTTGGTTACCGATAGTGGAGGTATGGAGATTAAATTCAGCTAGTGGAAATTTATTGTAGCCCTGTAGCCATGGTTTATAAGATATAGATACACAATTATGTATCATGGAAATAGAAGCTATAGCCATGGTTTAACCCACGACCATAGACCTATTTCCATGGTGGAAAACTGATATGGATAATTCCACAGTTTCAAAAATCATCGATGTAGGTTCTATTTCCATGGTGGCGTTCATGACTACAGCCCCTTAAACCTGTGGCTATAGTTTTTACCTATATATATACCAAAACAATCCATGTATATCTAGAACCATGGATATAGATTAAAACAATGGTTTTTTCCTCTATAGCCATAGTCTTTGATCCTGGCTATAAACAAATTTTCTAGATGTGATAGGATAAATAACGAAACAATAAAATAAAGGGAAAGGAAAATAATAAAATTAAAACACATACATACATTTTCTATTACATATAAATAAATAGTTTCACCCTTATTGAGAGATTCATTTTCTAGAAATAGCATGAATGGTTATTCCTTTTAAGTGATACCATATTTTTAAAATATTTCTTCAATTTTTTATTTCATCAAATGATAACTCATGTGAAAGTTTAGAGACAAGTATACATAAACTATTTCTATACATCATTAGTTTTCCTTTAGTGATATGAAATAAATTTTTAATTTAAAATAAAAAGTACATATGTGAACTTTAAAATAGAATTTATTAAATAAAGTGTAAAAAAACGTACCAAATATAAATGTAAAGTACCAAATATATTTTAACAAGATAAGAACAAGTTATTACAAAATAACTTTATTTTGAAAATATGAATTTGAAATTTTGAAAAATAAGAGGAAATGGTTTTAAAAGTAATGATTAATTAATTTTAAATCTAAATATATCTCTTAAGAAAAATTTTAGAATTATTGAGATAAATTTCCCCATTAAATTATAACATAGGTGAGATAAGGGATTATATCCAAGAAAGTTAAATGAAAAATGAAATAAATTAAATATTTAAAAATAATTTAAAAAATATATTTTTGAAAATAGAACTCAAGATAACCCTAGATTAGAGGAATAATGTCTAATAAAATCATTCATAATTATACTTTAATAAAATTTAGAGGACTAGGGGATAATGGTTTGATGAAAATATATGTTAGTTGATATTCAATTTGGATAAAATATAATAATATATTTCATTTCGGAAGATATTTCTTAATAAATGGTGGTGAAGATCAATGTGTTTTTTTAGAGAGTACTAGATATGATTTTTATAGATGTTTATGGAACAAGTATTATCACACTTGATAAAGATATAGTTTAATTTTTTTTCAAAAATTCCAAGATAGTGTGTTTCATCTATATAATTTGAGTGAAAAACCTCCCAGTAGATATATATTATTCTTCGAATATAGAAAGATAAAATGAATTCTTCTTCTTCTTACTCCATGAGATAAGGGATTTTCCTAGTATATGGAATATGTTACTAGTAATTTTCTTATCTAGTTGGCATACACTAAAATTAGAATCGTAAGAAGAAGTCAAATAAATAGAGGTTCCATTTTGATAAAATTAAACAGGATTCAAAAAATCTTCTAAATATTGAAAATATTGTAATAACCCAAGCTTCTATTGTGAGCTTCTTCTTAATAATTCAATAGTTTTTGCTACACACAACATTGAGTTTGACCTCACCACTACCTATCAAACTAGCCGTTTAAAAAGAGGTTATGAATAGTATTAACCAAATTTTTAATTTTATATATACCATATAATTTTAACATTCATCTTGTTTTTTCTGAGACATAGTATAGTGACAAATTCAATTTTTTAGATAAAATAAGTATTTTTCAAAAAATGCATTTTTTCTGCCTAATGGAGAACCCTTTTTAAATTCAATATTTAACATTTTTATATATTCAATTTGAAAAAATTAAATTCTTATTTAAAATAAGGAAATAAAATTTTATTTTGGATAATTTTTTGTGTTTCTCTGATGACTTTCATATTTTAATGAATAGTGAAAATACTGTATTTTAATTCAAAACTGCATTTTCATCTAAATTATTTATATTGTTATATTATCTTTTTAATTGGTTTTAAATTCTAATTGGATTATTTTTTATCATTTAGACCAATTTTTTTCATTTTAAGTAATTTCACATTGAAATTGGATAAAACACGTGTCAATCTTTTGATAGTTTTTACTTCTTAAAAACTTGCTTTCTGGTTTTGACAATGGGAATTAATTTTAAATTATATTCTTCAAATTTTTTGTATTGAATTTTTTAAAATGGATACCATATTTATAATTCTAAGTTACAAATTGTGCAAATAGTTACCTTTTATTTTTGTACATTATGAATAGTAACATTAGTAATTATTTTTATTTACCATGGTTAAAGGGTAAATCGGGTAAATAAGGGTAAAAAATAATATTATAATAATATAAAACTGCCCTAACACATTTCCTAATCCTATTTTATGATATATTTCCGACCATTATCATCCTTAGGTATATTTTAAGACCCCATGGATCCCCATGGGTTTGAAAATGACAAGTTATAATGATTAATTTAAGGAAAATGGAAATATAACAGAAATAGGTATCTTATTACTAAAAAAAATTTCATTCAAGTTATATAAGTGATATATTAAAATATAAATATTCATTATAAATTAAAAAATATTTACTAAATCATGTTATTTTTTTTATAATTTTTATACATTAAATAATTAAATTTATTTATGACATAATAAAGATGTAGTATTTTCTTTTTTAATAAAAGAATCAAATAAATGATATTATAAATATTCAAAAAATGTAATTAGGAAGTTGTTATGACATAAACGAATTTTATGGATTCCTATGACATGTTATATTTTATTTAATGAATTTTTTTGAAGGAATCAAGTTTTTATGACTTTAACAAAAATCAATTACTAAATAGTGTCAAAATTGGCATAAATGTGTTTTTAAAACAAATAATATTTTATTAAATGATATAAAAATCCTAAAATATAATATTTTAACAATTGAATTATATAATGTTACAAATTTAATTGAAAATATACTTTAAGATCTATTGGAATTTTATAGTAACTATATTAAACCTATAGTATAAAAATTCAAAAAGACATTGTAAGAGTTAAACTCTTTAGCTAAGGGTTAATCCAAAAATATAAGATTAATTTCATGACCTAAACATGTCTAAAAATTATTTAATGAGATTATTTAAGTTCATAATCATCTTAATCTCTAAATAAATTACTTTTGAGATATTATAAACCGAAAATAAATTTATAACAAATTAATATTTCAAGCATTTCCAAAACTGCCCCTCACCTCCATTATAAAATGACACTTATACTTATCATTAATTCACACCTACAAAGTCCTTTTTATTGGCCAAAACTATCCCAAATATCCTCCCAAATACCCTAAATTCATCCTATATTCCACCCTTTTTGATTAAAACCATCTTAAGGAGTCCTTTTGTGCAAATAAAAAGGAGACACCCTAAGAAGAGGTAATCGTTTTATCCCTTATTTCAAAGTTCTTTTTTTATTTGACTTAATCTTCCTAATTTTTTACTATACTAAAATAATAAATATATAATATAGTATATGATTAGATTTTTTTATGATTATGGTACAACCATATTACTCTTTTTACCCATTCTATAAAAAACAATACCACCATGTGTGCGTACGTACGCATTGTTGTCTTCACGTCGTGGTGTAAACTGTTTTCTTCAATAATTTATTTATATGGTTGTAATGATGAATATAAATGAATTATATAATATATATAACATTATATTATTTCTATAAAATTAATATTACATCCATTTACAGTCCATTAAACCACTAAGAAAATTATTTCATCCCTCATGTGTATGTATGACTTACCGTCTCCACAACACGATGAGACTCATATTCCACGTTCACCATCCAATAATGATTCTAAATATATATATATTATGAATAATATGATATTTATGACATAATAAGTCTACTTTAATAATATTTACATATATATATACATATATTCCATTCACTTACTTCCATTCAATATGATAAGAAAATGGAAACAGCGCTCATGCATACGTACGGCCTACGGTCTCCATGAACAGTGTATTCCATTTCATATATATATCTATTATATATATTTATATTATTAATATATATGATATATAAATAATATTATACATTATTTAAGTAATTAAAATATGATCTAAGTAATATGATCAAGAATAACAAATCAAAACACATACGATAAACAATGTGATTATCACCCGAAATGATGCATTAACATGGAATTGTTAATAAAAAGGTAATATATAGTCCTAAAAGAATCATATAGGATATCATAAATATTATTATGATTCTTATATAAGTTAATCATATGTTCAAAAACATTATACAAGAGTTTTAGACACATACGGAGAGTGTCAGACCTAAGGTAAGGGTTAATTCCTTAGTCTCACTATTATTCAAGATTATTTATGTGTGAGTATTTAATGGGAAATATTTATCATCCATATATATTATTCATAATTTTTTTTTCAAAATAAATAATTTCAGGTTTTATGGAAGTTACTCTATAAATAGAACATCATTCTAAATTTTTTAAAGATTTATTTTTGTAAATATTTTTAATTAATGCCCATGTTTCCTAAATGGTTTTAAGGATTTATTTATATAGAAATGGTTGTTGTAAAATTTTAATTCCTTTAAAAAGCTTCAAATTATTATGGAAAAATTTGATTCAAAAATCTCTTTTAAATGACATATTTTATAAATTTTTTAAATTTTAAATAATTTCAAGAAAAAAAGGATGTTTCTCTCCAAAAGTTTTATTGATTATGTTCATCTTTGTCAATAGCCTTTATTAGATTTCATTCTTAATTGAGGTTTATTTATTACAATACAATAATCCATATTGTGTTGAATGAGTTATGATATTTTTGACTGTGTATATTCTATTTTTATACCATTCATATATTATGGTAAAATTATTAACAATTCGTATTCTAGTTTTAATATGAATGTTTATGTTATGTTTCACCCTTTTAATAAGAGGAATGAATTGGACTTAGTAAGTGATAGGAGGGGGCCTGTATTTCCCCTTGATGAATTAGTACGTATCATGAGACAAACTAGTGTCTTGGAATAAGTCCTTTATATAATTTTTTTTACGGTCTTGGCATAAGGCCTTGACATAGTAGTTATGAAGTCTGACATTATGTATTCCCTTATTATGTGATTAGTTATTAATATTTCATATGATTATTCGACTAGTGGAATATCCATGTGAAATTTTTAATGGAATTATATTACTTACATATTACATATTATACAGAATATTATGTTTAATAGGCTTTTGATTTAGTTTTACACCTTTTCTTAAAATTTTATTCTTATTTATGATAGATTCTACTCTATTTTTTATGCTTACTAAGCATCTAATCTCTCACCACCTATCTTATGTTTTATTTTCCCAGGATTCTAAGAAGTGTTTTATGATTGATATTTCAAGTTAAGCTAGTGGGATAATGGAATTCTAAAATTATTTTCTATGTTGTGTTTTATGTTATAAATTTAAATGTAATGTTCATCAATGTAATCTATTTTCATAGACTTCTAAATTGATTATTCATTTTGGACATGAATCCTTGTAATAATGTCAATATATTAAAATAATGTACTGGATATAGCTTTTGGGGTTGGGGTGTTACAGTTGGAATCAAATGAATTTTAGCAACAACCTTAGAAAGAGATTTAAAAAACTTATATTATGGATCACAACCCTAAGATAGACTTTGAGGATAAGTATAGAAAAACCTGCTAGAATTTTGGTAATGAAAATTGATAACCTAGGATTAAACCTAAGATGTAATAGATTTAAAGTACCTTCTCTTGATTATGTGGTCTTCTTTAATGAGATGTGTTTCTCACCCTATGTTTTCTAGTCTATGTTAATGGTTGAAACCTGAAGGAATTGGATTAACATTGAATTTGAAGGTAAATATGGTGACTTTGATCAAAAAAATTGGATAATGACTAGAGATAAAGATATTATTATTATGTCAAATTATTTGTCATGATATATGATGAGCAATGTGATCCTTTATAAATGTCCTAACACATTGCGTAAGAAGTATATGAATGTTAATAAATGTTAAAATTTTAAGAATCATGCAGGAAATAAGATGATTCTTTCCATAGGTCAAGAGGAAGGGAAGAAGAACCTTCAGGAATACCTCAAATGGAGGGGAAGTTGTTATATCTACAGGAAAAAGGGTCATAGAGTGACCAATTGTTATGGAGTTCAATGTATAATCTATGGAAATCCTGGGCATTGACCAACTCAATGTTGAGACATAATAATCTACATCTAAAATAGGTAAGGACCTATACCATTCTAACCATTAAATTATAAGGAATGAAGTATTTATGTATTTGGATCCAAGAATTGTGAATAGTAAATTCTCTAAGGAGTATTCAGTTTATGTTTTTCGCAAAGGATTTTCTTAAATATGTTGAATAGTTATAATGGACAAGAAAATTTATTTAAAGGTAAGATTATATTTAGAGAACATATGATTAAGGTAAAGATAACCCTTAATATGTTCCTTATGTAATGATAATGATGTTTGGATAAAGAAATATTGGATATGAATAATTAAATCGAATGATGCTAGTTTCTTGAGAACTGATTATGGATTGTTTGATAAAATGGTTATGATATCATGGATAAAGTGTACAACTTTTTGGTACTTAATAAATAATACAATATGTTTTGGAACAAGGAAACATGAATGTTTTCAGTAAGGATATTTGATAATTCAGGTTGTTACCTTGACTCAAGAAAATATACGATGAAGGTGTTCACATGTTTAGAATATGACAACCAAGAACTGCCTTGTGAGATATGAGAGATATTTGATATGCTGATTTGGTTCACCTCTTTTAAACTTTGTAGATTTTCAATTTTTTGGAAGTATTTTAAGGTTATCCATTTATGGATAGTATAAGTTATACTCTAGTTAAATTTTTTTAGCTTAATGTATTATCTTGCTATGGGTAGACTTATGAATATGTGATAACCTGTGATAACACTTTTGTTGAAATAGATGGAATGACTTATCATTATATTTATGGATCACATGATCTTCCAACACTTCAAGAATGAAATATTCAACTTCATTTCCTTGAATAAGAGATGTAGTGAAAATTATTCCAGGCATGACCAATGGTGAGATTGTACAGAAATAAAGTAATTATTTCTTCTCATGTTCTTTAACTATAAATAAAAGATCCTGAAAACCAAATTAAAAATTCCTGATACTTTCTTTTGCGATGAATCAAATGGTACTTTGGATCATCACATATATACGGATTTTAGATTGTTAACTTTCTCCTAATAATATTATCTAAAACTCTCCATAAAAACATAATGGATAGATTTTTCTTTCTTGTTCATGTTTTCCTACATGGAACCCTATTATGTGTTATTTCTAGTAACCTTCATAGTTACCTTTCTTTATTTTAAAATAGAGGTCTCATTAATCTATTTTTCGATGTGGGATTTCAACTTATATAATTTAATATATAAAACCCCAAAGTTGTAAATACTGAGTTTAAATTTTGAGGATGAATTTTTTTGATGTAGGGTATAATGTAACACCCTAAGCTTCCATGGTACATTTCTTCTTAATAATTCAATAGCTTTCATTACACGCAACACCGAGTTCGAACGCACCAAGACCTATTAAACTAGAATTTTAAAAAAAGGTTACAAATAGTATTAACCAAATTATTAATTTTATATATCCCATATAATTTTAACATTCATATTATGTGATTCATAGACATAATATAATGAAAAATTAAATTTTTCTGACAAAATAAGTATGTTTCAAAAAATGCAGTTGTTTCGCCTTTTAATGGTGAACAATTTTTAAAAAAAATATTTGACACTTTTATATATTAAATTGGATGAAATATATTATTATTTATAATCAGGATATAAAAATTTAGTTTGGATAATTTTTTGTATTCTTCTGATAACTTTCGTATTTTAATGAATAGTGAAAAATACTACATTTTTATTCAAAACTGGTTATTCATATAAATTATTTATATAGTTATATTATCTTTTTTAATTGGTTTTAAAGTGAAATTGGATTATTTTTTTATTATTTAAACCAATTTTTTTCATTGGAAGTAATTTCACATTGAAATTGTACAAAAACACTTGCCAATGTTTTGATTGTTTTTACTTCTTAAAAACCCACTTTTTGGTTTTGACAATGGCAATTAATTTTAAATTATATTTTTCTAATTATATTTTTTGAATTTAGAAAAATGGATTCCATATTTGAAATAAGTAGGTTAAAATTGTGTAAATAGGTTCCTTTCATTTTTGTACATTATGAATAGTAACTTGAGTAATTATTTTTTTTACCAAGGTTAAAGGGTAATTCAGATAAATAAGGGTAAAAATATTATAATAATATAAAACTACCCTAACACATTTCCAAATTCTATTAGATTATATATGTCCAACCATAAAAATTATTACATAGATATTATGATTCCATGGAGCCACTTGGGTGTGAAAGTGTCATGTTATAATAATTAATTTAAAGTAAAGGGAAATATAACATAAACATATATCTTATTACTAAAACAATTTCCATTAAAGATATATAATTGATATCTTAAACTATAAATATTAATTAGAAATATAAAAATATTTACTACATCATAGTAATTTATTTCTAATTTTTTTACATTATATAACTAAATATATTTATGACACAATAATGATGTAGTATTTTCCTTATTAATGAAAGAATAAAATAAATGGTATTATAAATATTAAAATAAATATAATTTGAATGTTTTTATGTCATCTACGCATTTTATAGATGACTATAACATTTTATATTTGATTTATTGTATTTTTTTCTAATTAATAAAATGTTATGACTTTAACAAAAAATCAGCTATTAAATAGTGTGAAAATTGACATAAATGAGTTTTTAAAACAAATACTATTTTATTAAATGATATAAAAATCCTAAAAATCTATTTTTTGGAAAAATGTCTTAGATAATGTTAAAAATTTCATTAATTATCTACTTTATTTTACCTTTTCATTTTATAGTAATTATATTAACCCTATAGTATAAAAATTCATGAAGAAATAGTAAGAGTCAAACTATTTAACTAAGGGTTAATCCCAAAATATAAGCTTAATTTCTTGACATAAACTTGTCTAAAAATAATTTTTTGAGATTATTTAGACCCATAATCATCTTATACTTGAAATATATCACTTTTCATCTATGATAAACTTAAAAAAATTATAATAAATAAATATTTCAGTCTTTTTTAAAAGTACCCCTCACCTCCCTTATAAAATGGAACTTCTACTTCTCTTTAATTAAAACCTCCAATGACATTTTTCTTGGCCAAAACCTACCCAAATCTCATCCCAAGTTCCTAAATTCATCCTATATGCCACTATTTGGGCATAAAACATACTTAAGAAGTCCTTTTTTGCAAATCAAACGAACACCCGAAGAAGTGGTATACGTTTTATCACTTCTTTCGAAGTTCATTTCTTCTTCTACTTACTCTTCCAAAGTTGTTACCATACTAAAATAATAACTTCATAATATAATATATGATGATTTTTTTTAGTATTATGTGAAAACCATATTCCTCATTTGACCCATCCTATGAAAAACAATATCATCATGTGTGCATGCGTACGACTTACCGTCTCCACGCTGTGGTGTAAATTGTTTTTCATATATACTTTATTTTAATGGGTATAATGATGAATATAAATGAATTAAATAATAAATATAATAAGATATTATTTCAATAAAATCCATATTCCATCCAATTCCATATAATTAAACCATTAAAGAAATGATATCATCTCTCATTTGTATGTACGGCTTACCGTCTCAACGACGTGATGAGACTCATCCTCCAAGTTCACTATTCAAGAATGATTATATATATATATATATATATTATTCATAATTATAAAATATATGACATAATAATGATTTTTTAAATATATATATATATATACATATATATTTATTTACATATATGTCATTCACTTACTTCTATTCAATACGATAAGAAAACGGAAACAGTGTTCATTCATATGTACGACGTACCGTCTCCATGAACGATGTATTCCATTTAATATATCAATATATTATTTATATTTATATTATGAATATATATGATATATAAATCATATTATGCAATCTTTATGTAATTAAATCATGATCTAAGTAATATTATCAAGAATAACAAGTCAAAACACGTATGATTGGCAAAGCGATTAATACCCAAAATGTTTCACAAACATGGAATTATTAATAAATGGGTAATATAAAGTTATAAAATAATAATATATGATATCATAAATATTATTATGTTTCTTATATAAGATAATAATATTTTTAAAAACATTATACATTTGTTTTAGACACGTACAGAGAGTGTTGGACCTAAATAAATGGTTAATTCCGTAATCTCATTATTATATGAGATTGTTTATGTGTATGTATTTACTAGGAAATATTTTTAATTAATTTCCATGTTTCATAAAAATTTATTCAAAAGTAATATTTTATGTTTTTATGTAAGGGAATCTTTAACTAGAACATCATTTTAAATGTTTTAATGATTTATTTTTCTAAGTCTGTTAAATGAATGTCCATGTTTTCAAAATGATTTTAATGATTTGTTTATATGGACATGATTATTGTAAAATATTAGTTACTTTCAAAAGTTTCAAATTGTAATGGTAAACCTTGATTCAAAAATCTATTTTAAATTACTTCTTTTATAAATTATGTGACTTTTAAATGATTTCTATAAAAAATGGATATTTCTCTCAAAGAGTTTTACTGATTATTTTTATCTATATTAATAAATTTTATTGTATTTTTTTTTTAATTGAGGTTTATTTATTACAATAAAATCTTCCATATTTTATTTAATGAGTTATGATATGTTTTACAGTCGATGTGTTATTTTTATACCTTTCAAGGTTTATGGTAAAAGTATTAACATTTATAATGATAGTTTTAATACGAATGTTTATGTTATATTTCTCCCTTTTCATAAGAGGAATGCATTATACTTATTAAGTGATGGGTGGGGCTCACTATATCCCCTTGATGTATTGGTAGGTCGCATGATACAAACTATTGTCTTGGATAAATACCATTGTAGAATTTTTGTGTATGGTCTTGGAACATGGCCTTGATGTAGTGGTTATGATGTCTGCCATTATTCATTCTCTCATTATGAGATTAGTTATTGATATTTAATGTGATTATTCGACTAGTAGAATATCCATGTGAAATTTTAAATGGAATTATGTGATTTATTCTTTCCATATTATGCAGAATATTTTTTTTAAAAGGCTTGTGTTTCAGTTGTATACCTTGCCTTAAAAGATTATGCTTATTTATGATAGCTTCTTCTATAATGTTTATCCTTACAGAGCATCAACTACTGGAAAAGTAGACTATACCAACGGTTTAAAACCGTTGGTATAGGCTGGAAAACCATTGGTATAGACTATACCAACGGTTTTCCAAACCGTTGGCTATTAAGCCGTGAGGAAATCCCTATACCAACGGTTTCACTTAAACCGTTGGTATAGGTGTTCCAGAATTCTGGAAAAGTCTATACCAATGGTTCTGAACCGTTGGTATAAGCTTTCCAGAATTCTGGAAAAACTTATACCAACGGTTCAGAACCAGAATTTTGTAAAAAGATATCCCAAAGGTTTAGAACCGTTGGTATAGGATTTCCAGAATTCTGGAAAAAGCTATACCAATGGTTCTGAACCGTTGGTATAATCTTTCCAGAATTCTGGAAAAAGATATACCAACGGTTCTGAACCGTTGGTATAACCTTTGCTAGAGCTGCTGCACAGCAGCCCCCCAGAATCCCTCCAGTAGCCCTACCATCCACCTGCATAAAAAAACATTGCACAACAGCCCTCAATATACCCTCCATTATACACTTGTATAAAAAATATCACAAAAACCACATACATATTTCAAAAAGTATAAAAAACACCGAAAATAGCCCAAAAAACACATATGACAACAATCATCCGGTGGTAATTCACCTCACCCATGAACAACCCCCCAACCATCACACCTCCCCATAAAATTCTAATAGGTAGAATATTTTGATAAATATCTATTAGAGTTGAATAATAATTTCAAATTGGCTAAAATCCCTTTTTTTGTGATCTTAGGTTTGGGTATGTAATGATTTGTGATGAATTTTGCATTGAACTTGTATTGTTTATAATATATGGTGAAAAGGTATTTTCTTAGGAGTCTCATAACTTATGACCCCATTAGTGAAACTACCCAACTCATGAAAAATAGTTTGCGACTATCGTTGATGAGTGTAAATTTCAGTTGTATTCACTTAAAATGATTTCCTTTTGGAATAAAAGAGAGACTTTGAGTGATTTCATCCACACCATGTTTCGAATTGAGGCGGAGTTGACTCGTACATGTCATAAATGACCCATGGATTGTTTTCATAAAGTATCAACACAATCTGAATGTGTTTGGTTGGTTTCCCGTATGCCGATTGTTTTTACATAAAAGCGTATCCATTTTAAACAAAAGAAATACACTTTGAGTGATACCGACCACACCATGCCTCGGATTGAGGTAGGGTTGACTCGTACACGTCACAAATGACACATAGATCCTTTTCCTAAAGTATCAATAGTATCTGAATGTGTTTGGTCCGTTTTCCGTATGTCAGTTGTTGTTTTTACTTAAACTATTGTCCATTTCAAAAAATAGTTAGAAACTTTGAGTGGTGCTGCCCACACCTCACCTCGGATTGAGGCGGGGTTGATTCCTACACGTCACAAATGACCCATGGATTGTTTTCCTAAAGTTTGAATAGAATCTGAATGCGTTTGGTCAGTTTTCCGTATGTGGTTTTTTTTACTTAAAAGCACATCCATTTTAAACAAAAGAAAGACATTTTGAGTGGTACTGGCCACACCGACCCTCGGATTGAGGCGGGGTTGACTTCTACACGTCAAAAATGGCCCATGGATACATGTCCTTAAGTATCAATAGTATCTGAATGCCTTTGGTCCGTTTTCCATATGGAAGTTGTTTTTTTAACTTAAGTTGTTGTCCATTTCAAAGAAAAGTGACACACTTTGAGTGGTGCCGGCCACACTGGCCCTCGGATTGAGGCAGGATTGACTTGTACATGTCACATATGATGCATGGATTGTTTTCCTAAAGTTTCAACAGGATTTGAATGCCTTTGGTTGGTTTTCCGTATGTTAGTTGTTGTTTTTACTTAAACTGTTGTCCATTTCAAAGAAAAGTTAGACACTTTGAGTGGTGTCGGCCACACCGTGCCTTGGATTGTGGCGGGGTTGACTCGTACAAGTCAAAAAAGACACATGGATCATTTTCCTATAGTTTCAACAGAATCCGAATGGTTTTGGTCGGTTTTCCGTATGTCAGTTGTTGTTTTTACTTAAACTGTTGTCCATTTCAAAGAAAAGTTAGACACTTTGAGTGGTGTAGGCCACACCGCACCTCAGATTGAGGCGGGGTTGACTCGTACACGTCACAAATGACCCATGGATACATGTCCTAATGTATCAACAGTATCTGAATGCCTTTGGTCCGTTTTCCGTATGTGGTTTTTTTTACTTAAAAGCGCATCCATTTTAAACAAAAGAAAGACACTTTGAGTGGTACCGGCCACACCGACCCTCGGATTGAGGTGGGGTTGACTCGTACACATCACATATGACCCATGTATCCTTTTCCTATAGTTTAAACAGAATCCGAATGCGTTTGATCTATTTTCTGTATGCCAATTGTTGTTTTCACTTAAAATCCTGTCCATTTCAAATAAAAGTTAGACACTTTGAGTGGTGCTGGCCACACCACGCCTCGGATTGAGGCGAGGTTGACTCCTACACGCCACAAATGACCCATGGATACATTTCCTAAAGTATCAACAGTATATGAATGCCTTTGGTCCATTTTCTGTATGTGGTTTTTTTACTTAAAAGCGCATCCATTTTAAACAAAAGAAAGACACTTTGAGTGGTACCGGACACACCGACCCTCGTATTGAGGCGAGGTTGACTCGTACACATCACATATTACCCATGGATCATTGTCCTATAGTTTAAACAAAATCCAAATGCGTTTGGTGTATTTTCCGTATGCCAGTTGTTGTTTTCACTTAAAATCCTATCCATTTCAAATAAAAGTTAGACACTTTGAGTGGTGCCGGCCACACTGTGCCTCATATTGAGGTGGGGTTGACTCCTACACGCCAAAAATTACCCATGGATACATGTCCTAAAGTATCAACAGTATCTGAATGCCTTTGGTCCGTTTTCCGTATGTGGTTTTTTTACTTAAAATCGCATCCATTTTAAACAAAAGAAAGACACTTTGAGTGGTACCGGCCACACCGGCCCTCGGATTGAGGTGGGGTTGATTCTTACACGTCACATATGATCCAGGGATCGTTGTCCTATAGTTTAAACAGAATCTGAATGCGTTTGGTCTATTTTCCATATTCCAGTTGTTGTTTTCACTTAAAATCATGCCCATTTCAAATAAAAGTTAGACACTTTGAGTGGTGCTGGCCACACCGCACCTCGGATTGAGGTGGGGTTGACTCCTACATTCCAAAAATGACCCATGGATACATTTCCTAAAGTATCAACAGTATCTGAATTCCTTTGGTCTGTTTTCCGTATGTGGTTTTTTTACTTAAAAGCGCATCCATTTTAAACAAAAGAAAGACACTTTGAGTGGTACCGGACACACCGGCCCTCAGATTGAGGCGGGGTTGACTCTTACACGTCACATATGACCCATGGATCATTGTCCTATAGTTTAAATATAATCTGAATGCGTTTGGTCTATTTTCCGTATGCCAGTTGTTGTTTTCACTTAAAATCATGTCCATTTCAAATAAAAGTTAGACACTTTGAGTGGTGCTGGCCACACCGCGCCTCGGATTGAGGCGGGGTTGACTCGTACACGTCACATATGACCCATGGATACATTTATTAAAGTATCAACAGTATCCGAATGTGTTTGGTCCATTTTCCGTATGTGGTTTTTTTACTTAAAAGAACGTCCATTTTAAACAAAAGAAAGACACTTTGATTGGTACCGGCCACACCGGCCCTCGGATTGAGGCGGGGTTGACTCGTACACATCACATATGACCCATGGATCGTTTTCCTATAGTTTAAACAGAATCCGAATGCGTTTGGTCTGTTTTCCGTATGTCAGTTGTTGTTTTCACTTAAAATCTTGTCCATTTCAAATAAAAGTTAGACACTTTGAGTGGTGTCGGCCACTACTTCAAATCACATTTTCCATATCATGTTCCACATGCATAAACATGAAATACATGGCTAACTAAGAAAGCTAAGTAAAAAAATAGAAAAATGAGTATCACAGTACCAAGGAATACTAAAGGTCTAGGAAGTAGACTAATCATACAATAAGAATCAAGTGCAAAAAACAGAATCCGAATGCAACGTCCCTATGAAGTAGAGGAAACCCCAAAGTGGAAAACCATGTTCAAAAATAAAGAGTTATACAGAATTCAAAAATGTAATGGATCAATCTGCCTCTGATCACCATCACCATCACCACTATCATCATCATCCTCATCCTCGCCGCCATCTATGTCCTCGTCGTCGTCCTCGTCATCGTCCCCATGCTCATCGTCGGCCTCATCTTCGTCCTCAGCATCATCCTCGCCCTCGGCCCCATCCTCACCCTCGGCCACATCCTCGCCCTCGTCCACATCCTCATCCTCGCCCTCTTCCTCTTCAGCAACCTCGTCATCACCAGGAACGTCATCATCTCGATCGCCACTAGAGCTGCCACCTGGTGCATTGTATGATGCACCCATCGACGACATATATGTCTGACAAGCCGCACTAGCCTCTAGTGGAAGTGATGAAGATAATGCTTTCATCAGTTTCATAAATTCTCTGTCTCTTGTTTGAACTTGTACTTCCAACTTTGTGACCCTTTTATCAGACTGTCTTGCATGCTCCTTGACCTATTACAACTCAGTGGTACTAGAATGGATACCTGGAGACGACCAATACCTCGTCGGGACTATATTCTTACCAGGTCAGCAACGTACTCGACCAGAGTGCTCATCTCCCAAAACCTGATATAAATGATCGTGTGGCCCAAAATTGTCAGGCTTCTGGGAATCAAGAGCCTCTAAAGAAGCCTGTAAAAAATATTAATAGATTATTAAATTTCAAATTATATATTAAACTTTGAAATAAACAAATTAAAACTTACAATCTTCTCTTGGGTCGGTTCATTTACCACAGTTCCATCTTTTTTTCTTCTACTCGAGCAAAACAATTTTTCTCGAGGGATACGTCCTTCAATATTCAGTTTGTGCTTCTGTGATGACATTGAAACAATATAAAGTGAAAGTATAATCATATATTCATTATTCGATAAATCACATAATTTAAGTAGGATCCACTAAAAAGGGAAAGTCCTAAAGAAAAATTATAAACAACTATATCATACATGTTGCCTCTCATGATCTGGCATAGTTGTGCACCCCAAAGTGTGGAGGTATTGCTTTGAATCAATGTTTTTTTTGTTTTTTTAGAAGATTCCTAAATAATGATTAATAATTAATAAGATTATATTAATGAAAAATATGAAAACTCTCATTTAAATAACTCAAATGAGATTAATACCTTAAATTTGGAAGTCTCCCAATGGGTAATCATTTGGAGATATTGCTCTATCGGGCAGTCATCCATGATAGGTAATGTCTCTAACTCCGTGCCCACTCTATCACACTAGCCAACATACAGCTCATGCTTATAAGCTCTCCAAAGCTCTCCTAGCTCTTTTAAACGCGCTGGTCGTGCACCTTCCCCATCAGGGAAGTTAAACCGAAGCTGAAACCAAATTGATTAGTTCATTTAAATACAAAAATATAATACATTAAATCCAATAGATTTTTTACCCATATTTGTGCCCACGCGTTATCCTTGACTTTGGGTGGCAGATGTCTCCAAGAGAGAGGGTCGACCGGAATGATATCGGAGTATTTGGCTAGCGTCTCCAAAAAACCCCGACATTGCTGCCCAGATTTATCAATAATTTTTCCATCAACATTGTATTCAACCATCAACTGTGTCTGGCAGTTCCATACTGCACGCAAGTGAGTACGCCCCCTCCCCCGCCTCCTATCTGTAGATGAATCTGTTATTAAATAAAATAATATCAATACAAGTTATAATAAAAATAAATTTTGGTATAAAAATTTGATGGAGTTATATAAATATACCTGTGGTAGTCGGATCAATGGGTGCAGAAGCTGAAGGAATATCCTTTACAGGTGGAGTGTCCCTCAGTGTATTCTCCTCAGCCACATACTGTGTCGCAGCAGGAGTCGAAGAAGGTGGAATATAATAGCCCGGTGATAATGAACCAGAAGCAAAAGATGATGGCATAGACGTCTGGCCAGCTGGTAGTGTAAACATCGAAGGTCTAAATATCTCATATGTCCCTGAAGACACGCCATGATCAAAATAGGGCGTAGAAGATAAGTCTGTGGTAGTGGGTCGTCTAACTCTCACCCCACGAGCCCTCGTACCACCGGCCTCAGTACCGGGACCACTATATGATCGTCCATCTCTGACACCACCCCCCCTCATACCACCAACCTCTCTACTAGGAGCAATATCAGGATCCTCATCAGATATCTGTCGTCTAGGGGGTGGTTCCTGAAAAAAAGTTTTACAGAAAAGTAAACACATGATATTATAAGTTATTGAAATATTTATATTTGAAATAAAATACTCACAATAGGGCTGAGTGGAGGAACACCCATCTGTACCATCCGACGATTATTATCTGTCATCTTTTTCCGCCGCCTCTCTTCAATGGGTGTCATTTCCTGCAATGAAAACAAATATGGAAGTAATTAGAAATAGATATCTAATGTGTAACCCAAAAAACAAAATATAGAAAAACCATTATGACAAAAAGAACATAATCAAATAGAAGATTTATGGTTTTATGAAGGTAAGTACTAGGATACACACTCTGAATGATGTAGGTGAAA
This sequence comes from Viscum album, assembly GCA_963277665.1. Lineage (NCBI taxonomy): Eukaryota > Viridiplantae > Streptophyta > Magnoliopsida > Santalales > Viscaceae > Viscum > Viscum album. The sequence continues at coordinate 1,395,946,462 of OY728161.1, forward strand.
CATGTAGGTGAGAACACGACTGTATGATTCTATATATTTCCCACCACAACTTTGGGTTCACAATCAACTCTGATAATTGAGCTGTTGGGGTCATCATAAGTAATAAACGGATTGCTTCCAATTGCAGTAGGGATAGTGTCAACTTCATCATCACCATCATCAAAAACATGTATGGGATTTACTTCAATAATTACACCGAATTTAGGATGACGACGATCTTTGACATAAAAAACTTGTTTCACCATTGATGCCATTACATATGGTTCATCGGTGGCAAGAGTGCGAGTCATGTCAATAACTCGAAATCCACAATCATCAATAAAGGTGCCTTGCCTCGTCATTGAATCAAACCATTGACATTTCATCATCATGACTCGACCATGCGAGTAATAATCCAAAATTATTATTTTCTCCATGACACCATAATAAGCAACATTTTCAGAACGAGGTCTAGTGTCTGATGAACTGGCATAACAGTCTGTTGTGGCAGTTAGCATAACACCATTATGCTGTGTTCTTATGTTTCTTGCTCGTTCAGTGATAATAAATTTGTATCCATTGATCACAAGTGATTTACAAGCACGAACCATGGTATTAGGACCAAAATCCAAAGCTCTTATTTCCTCAGAAACAGAGTCTGTAGGAAAACTCGATACCTGAAATATAAACAAATAGTAAACTTAATTAAATATTATTTTTATTTAGTTATTACAGAAATATTTTTACCTTCAATTTCAACCAAGCAGAAAACCCTTTGCTATGCAAAGTCTCCTTCTTTCTCAAAGATAAAGAATGATTCTTTCTATATATCAATTCTTTATGTTCCCTGCAGATAAAAATAATAATAGTTTAACAAATATTTAAAATTACAAGAGATAAGATAAGAGATTCATGTACAATTAACTTACTTGATATACTCATCGAACAAATCGCAATTGAACAACACTGTGCGATGTTCCATCTCTCGCTCTTCAAGGCTTAATGTTGTCAATGTATATGATCCTGGAATTCCTCCTGTCTGAGGAAGTGATGGAAAACTGGGTTCAATTTGCCCATACTATTCTTCTTCATTTCTCATTGGTCTGTTTATTCTCGTAGTATGATCAGACAAATACATTGAGCAGAAATCCATACATTCTTGAGCCAAGTAACCGTTAACAATAGAACCTTCGGGATAATTCTTGTTTCGAACATATGATATCAATGTGCACATGTTTCTTTCAGTTGGATACATCCAACGGAAAGCAACGGGTCCTACAAGAAGTATTTCAGTCGGAAGATCGACAGTCATATGCAACATGCATGTAAAAAATGATGGAGGGAATATTTTCTCTAACTCACACAAAATTAATGGTGTCTCTGCCAACATTTTTTGCACGAGGGATTTGGACAACCTCTTAGCACAAAGATCTCTAAACAAATAGCACAACTGAATAACTGAGACTCTAACATTATTAGACAAGAGATGACGGATTTCTATTGGAATCAACTCATGCAAAAGGACGTGATAATCATGAGTCTTTAAAGATTTCAACTTCAACTCTTTTCTATTGACCCGTTTTGATATATTGCTTGAATAGCCATCAGGAACTTTAATAGTCTCTAGCACTTCTAGAAATTGATTTTTTTCAGCAGGATTCATCACATAAGAAGCACATGGAACTTGCCATTTATTTTCACTGATACAGATATGATGCAATTCTGGTCTGATCCCCCAATCTACCAAGTCACGCCGAGATCGTAAATCATCTTTTGTCTTCCCCTTGACATTTAGATGAATCGAAAGCAACATTTCACATATATTCTTTTCAATGTACATTACGTCTAAGCAATGATGTAACAAGTTGGTTGACCAATATGACAACTCAAATAATATACTCTTCTTCTTCCAATTGTAATAGGTATCATTGGAAACATTTTTCCTCTTTCTATATTTCATTACACTCTTCCCAAATGAATAACTGAAATCTTTCAATTCATTAAGCACATCAGTTCCAGACATACACTGAGTTGGATCTCCATTCTCCATGGTATTGTCAAATCTTCGACGATTGTTTCTATATGGATGGTTCATTGGAAAGAATCGTCGATGTCCCATAAAACTAAAACTACGACGATATTTCAGTCTTCTCGATTGAGTATTCTTCATACAAAGTGGACATGACAATTTTCCTTTTGTGCTCCATCCAGACATCATTGCATAAGCAGGAAAATCATTGATAGTCCACATAAGTGCAGCACGCATCTGAAATATGCCTTTCGAACATGCATCATATGTGGGCACACCCATATCCCAAAGAAGTTTCAACTCTTTTATTAAAGGTTTCATGTATACATCTATATCATTGCCGGGATCAGAAGGTCCATATATCAGTATACTCAAGAAAGTGTAAGGCTTTTTCATACACAACCAAGGGGGAAGGTTATAAATGTGTATGAAAACCGGCCATGTGCTGTGCGAAGTAAGCATCTGACCAAATGGATTAAAACCGCCACATGAAAGACCCAGTCTCACATTACTCACGTCGGCTGCAAATTCAGGATATCGAGCATCAAATCTATACCATGCAAATCCACCTGCAGGGTGAACCAACTCTTCATTATTCTTTTTTCTCTCGGTGTCATGCCATCGCATTTTTACGGATATTTCGTCAGACATGAAAAGGTTCTGCAATATGGGGATCAATGGAAAGTGCCACATTACTTTTTGTGGCACACGAGATGGTGTTCCATCATCTTTTGGCTTCCATTGGAAGGTTCCGCATTTTATACAATCATTTCTTTCAGCAGTTTCCTCCCAAAATAAGCTGCAATCATTTGGGCAAGCATGAATTTTTTTTTGAGAATCCAAGTTCATCAACCAACTTTCATGCCATATAGTGGTTTGAGGGAATATCTGCATCATCTGGAAGTAAGTCCTTCAAGAAGGTAAGAATTTAATCAATTGCAGTATTTGAAATCCCATACATAGTTTTCCCATGAAACAATCGGATTAAAAATTCTAACTTTTTCATTTTATCATATCGCCGATATACTGGAGTCATCGCAGCATCATTCAATTTTTTCACCCTATCAACATCATCATTTTCATTGGACGCATCATGTGTGCTTGTATCGAAATCTTGTTGGTTGGACATCCTTTCCTTCTCATGATGTCGAATAAATGGAAACCGATCATATATCAAACTCTCCAATTCAGTCCTATCATTTGGATCATCAACATTTTGAGATTCCATTTTCTCTCTATTGTGATACCACACATAATAGTTTGTTTGGAAACCATATTTGGTTATATGATAGCTAACTGCATCACGGCTCAACCAAGGTCTTCCAACCCAATTAAAACATGGGCAGTGTATGCGACCACTATCTGAAGCCTTGTCAAATGCAAAATCTAGAAAGCTGTTCAAATTATTTTGAAAATCGGTTGAAATCTGATCAGTTTTGTACATCCAACTTCTATCCATTCTGTAAAAAAATCGCAATAAGTCATTTCAAAGCAATTCAATAATATTAAATTTTAATCAAAAAAATATTTACGTAAATTACAATTGTTTACTCTATATAAAAGCATAACTGACACATTACTCTATATGAGAATCATATTAAGAAATACAACAAAATATAGTGTATATAATAAAATAAGATACAAAATTTCTAATTCCTATATTCAAGGATTGACCAGTAAGATATTGGAATTAGATCAAGGAATACATAATCCTTAAGGGTCTTGTTGGGAGTATATGAGTTTTATACTTTAACTTCTTCAAGTAGATTAGGATGAGAAGTAGGATGAGGATCATGGGAGTGGCGGGATTGTCCAAGTGGGGTGTGGCATGTCCAGGGGGGTGCGAGGTGTCTAGGGGGTGGTGGGGCCGTCCGAGGGGTCGGAGGTGTCCAGGGGGTGGGGGCTGTCTAGGGGGGTCGGGGTGTCTAGGTGGGCGGGCTGTCCGTGGGGGTGGTCAGGTTGTCCAAGGGGGTCAGGGTGTATAAACCCCCACAATAATCATATAGCCCTATCATTAGTCTAAACCCCTAGAACACATAAAAGAAGCTAGTATGGACATTTACTAAAATATTTAACACCATACGAATGAAAATACACTCTAAATATAGTTTGAGAGGATATAATGGTGTGTGTGAAAAAAATGATATTAAATCAATTTTAATGAATATAGAACAAATGAGGGTTTATAATACACTAAGAGTACCTCAAAAAATCCAAAACCACTATAACACCACATATTCAACTTCATGAAACAAGACTTGGAAATCTTACCTAGGACTTTACTGATGACCACCTAATTGGAACACTCTATTTATGGTTCTTGAACACAAGGAACAAACAATGTTTGGTCTCTACCAACTCAATCACCCTCTTGTAGATCATAATCTTGTTTCCCCTTATACTCAAATGGTCTCACTGGAAGCTACTATTAATACCGGACCTAAACCATTCATTCTCCATAAAACAATGATCAAAGAACCATCGGAGGTATCTCTCATATAACAACAACCATTTTATCTATGATGTAACGAAATTCACAAGAATAACTTTTATTCAATAACCTTTTGGTATATAATTTTCATCAACAATGGTTCAATTATATGGTTCATCACATTCCAATTTATTAATCACCCATACATGATAAAAATTGAACATTGAATTTCATTTAATTACAACCATCATATTTCATTTAATTCTTAACAAGCATAGAAGCATGGAAATTTGAATCTAATAACTTTAATTAGTCCCCAAAACTTTTTAATAAATTTAACATGAAAAATAAAACACTTTGAAATATAAATAATCACTATGAAGTAACATGATCTTGGAATTCTATTGCACAAGTAAAAACACTCAATGATGGAATATATGAAAATATTATTAATATAAATTATTGACACAAGATAATAAAGTAACTATGAATGTTAAAACTAAACATGTGATTGAATTTTATAACATATAATAAAAATTTCTTGGTAATGAAACATGAAAGGCACATCAAAAAATTAGACAACTGTTTAATGCAATCTATATGGGTTGGAATATGCATGGAATTTAATAAAGAATAGAAACATAAATAGGGATGGAACATAAATTGGGTGGGAATATGAGAATAGAAATTGGTCTCATCCTAAAGAGAAACATATACACATCAAAATCGAAAATAAAAACTGAAAGTTAAAGAAAATAACTCACCTTGGATGGGATGGAGGAAGAGAACCGGAAGCACCTCCAAAATCGCTGATAGCTTCCGTTTAGGGCTCTAGATCGCGAATGGGGGAGAGGATGGGCTACTGCCAATTTGGGGGAAATTTTTACCAACAGTTTTTAAAAACCATTGGTATATACATTCAGCCCAAACCTTTACCAACGGTTCAATGAGAACCGTTGGTAAAAGGTCACCAAAATCCAACTTTTACCAACGGTTCTCATTGAACCGTTGGTAAAAACTCCTCTATACCAACGGTTGTAATGAACCATTGGTAAAAGTGTCTATAAAACCATCTATACCAACGGTTTCTGAGAACCGTTGGTATAGATGGATATTCCCAACGGTTTAGTAAACCGTTGGGATATAACCGTTGGTAAAACTAGGATTTCCAGTAGTGATCTGATCTTACCCCTTTGTTATGTTTTATTTTCCCATGATGCCAAGAATTGTTTTATTATTGGTATGTAGGGTTAAGGTGGGGGAATAATGGAATTCTCAAAGTATTATCTATGTTGGGTTTTATGTTAGAAATTTTAATGTAAAGTTAATATATGTAATCTATTTTACAAGATTTCTAAATTGATTGGTACTTTGGGACCTAATTCCTTGTAATAATTCCAATATATTTAAATAATGAAATGGATTTGGGATTCTTTGGTTAAGGAGTTACAAAAAATGACATATTTTAAATGATATTCCTTCGAATTTGATTGATAAGACAAAAATACAATCACTGAACATGATATTAGGACAGATAGATGTAAGGTAATGTAGATTACCAATTATACCTCTCTAATGATTGTTGGAAACCCTTTTACTAGATTCATCCAATATTATATTACAATTCATACTCAATGGAGTGTTCATTACCTTAGCATGATCCATTATAACTCATTTTAAGAGTTCATTGATGTATCTTACTTGGTTTAAAAGATTCCATCAAAATTTTAGAAATTTAAAACCATTTAATAATTTTATTTTAACCGAAAATATCAATGAAATTCCATTTTCATTAATTTATAAAATTAATTACAATTTTTTCATTAGAATCACTACCCCAAAGTGAGTGTTTGGTGGAAGTTTAGTAAACCACTTATATTTTTTTAAAACAATTTCATGGTGGTTTTTTATAAACTGCTTCTAAATAGTTAAATAATTTTATAAACACAACTCTTTCCCCCTCCCTCGAAACCCCCTCCCCCCAAACACCTTGACTCCCCCACCCCGTTGACTTTCTGAATCCCTAGCCTCATAGTTGCCCGGCACCGCCCATCACCACTACTCTCCATGCATCGCCTTGCCATGCCTCACCTTGTCATTACTCTTTGTCCCCCATTTCACCTTGCCTCACCATCCTTTTCCACTCCTCTCCACCCCTTATTGCTGATCCTGGCCCCCACCTCGCCTCCCCTCAAAGGTCGAGTGGTAAGTGAAGGTAACATACTGGATATTTTTGTTTTTGTTTTTTTTAAAAATTGGGTGATATTTATGGTTAATTTGGTGTTACATCATAGATTTTGTTTCTTGTATAGTGTTTATAGTGATCCATAGAGAATATAATGTGTGTTTTACATGTGTTCATTATGATAGTAGTTCCTATTTTTTTCTATCATTTATGCCTATTTTTAAAATTAAATATATAATTATAATTATTTATATGTAATTATTAATGTAATGTGTTGTGATAAAAATTTTGAGAGTTGATATGGACTCTGATGTAGTATGGATGAGATTAGATGAGGTTTGATGGACTATGGTTTGGGTTCTAACATAAATATGGAGGTTGGTGGACCCTATAATTCAAGAAAATATTCTTATTTTTGTATGAATTACCAGTAAAATAATATTTTATAGAATTTGGTAGAATTTATAGGGGAATTTTTTGTTGAGTAAAGGATATATGATGGTTTTGGTTCTCTTATAATCGAGACAAGTTCACTTGATCACCTGGGTGAATTGGGATCACCCGATAACTATTTCACCAAAATGTGACAGTGTCTATAGTGTTGGGGGGAGGACATTGTTTTTTTGTTTTGTATAAGATGATAAATGGGTTTCATAAGATTTTGTTTTCATGGTATATTAAAATAGGTTAGAGAGTCTTAGGCCTAGTGATGACTGGTTAGATTATCGAACATTACAACCTTGGTGAGTGACACCATATTGAGGGTGGTTTGGGACATAGTAAGAATTATAAGTGAGATAGTTCCTTTAGGATAGAACAATGTCTGATGGAGTGGGTTTAATTAAATTAATTGATTAATGGATATCCATTAGAAGATTAGATATGGGTCCAATGAGTGGGTTTTGGTCTTTGATTAGGACTTGGAATTTAGATTTCATGTTTTTTAGAGTGATATCGGTTGGGATGGTCCATTGGTAGTAGGACTAAGAGTGTGGTGTTGATTCAATTGTGATGGAATGGACCCTGATATCTGATTTAGGATAATAATTTATGATGTAGAATCACTAAGTATATAAATTTTTGAGCTTGTATCAAAGATCATAAACCATGATGGTTCTGAAAGTGAAAATGGATTCCCCAAAGGGTGATGTAGAACTTGTTACGATGAGGGGGTATCTCTCGACTGCATAGTTCCCTAAGATCAGCTTGTGAACTATGTGACTGACAAGTTCCTTACCTATGATTCATGTTCTTGATGTGACCTCACTAAAGTTTTTGGTGATAGGTTAGTGTGCATGATGTGACCTCCCATTAGTAACATTTGAAGTGACATTATTTATGGAACTAATATTATTCCATTTTTCCTCAAGTATAGGGTTATATTTTAAGAATTTATGATTATTCTCTATCACATCATTTTTTCTATCGTGTACCTTCCTAAGAGATAGGTAGTCTGATACGTTGACCTTTATTTAGTATTATTTGGTTAACGACCTCTAATGAGAGGGTTGTGCCACGGTACATTATGAGATGAGATCGATGAACCCTGCCATTATAAATAATGTAGTGGGATGAGTTGTGAATATATAACCATACCAAGTTCCATTAGAAATCTATATAAGGTTTGTATGCCACTGAACCCAGAGTTCTTGGGTATGGGTTATGAATTTTTATAATGAATAGAAAAGGAAATGAGTTGAATTATGGAATGTATTTGAAGCATGTTTGATCGGTTTTGGGGTATCATTGTAAACAAAAGGTGACCTGATGTACTGGGAGTCATGTTGTCCTAGTTTCTACATTAAATACAATGATCTTGTGTAGAATGTTTATTTTATTCATCATGTGTAAATGAATATGATGGAATATAATAAGGGCACCTGGTAAGGCCCTATGAATATATATTTCTCACACCATTCACGGGCACCCCTATGTGCATGAATAACTTATATTTAGACTTTATATAATCACATCACATGTAGTGGATAGGTCTTATAAATCTTGAGTAATATTTTTAGATAGGGTGTGTTGAGTCTTGTGGATGGATGTAGGTCTTGATTTTTGGTGTTTTATTTTTTGGTTTATTTTATATTTTTCATCATCCCTTGGGTTATTAGTGTTTGTATGACAATATGAATTATTCATGGTATTTATTATTTAATTTTGTTTATTTTATTTTTTACATTGATATGTATTAGATTTCTTGGTTATTTTTTCCATTATAATATACTCTAATTTTATGTTGCACCATAGAATATGGATTAGTACCTTGCAACAAGTTTTCTGCCACTACTATATGTATTGGAATGATTGAGGTATGTCAAACCTGATCTCATATGATGCTTCTAGAATGGGGAATTACAGTGTGAAATAATAGAATTTAGTTCATTTTATAAATTGGGTTGATGGAAGAGGGGAATATGAGTGTTGGTCGGAGTGGATACACAAGAGGGGGGTGAATTGAGTTCTAATTAAAATTTATATTAAAAACATTATGGTAAAGAAAACCCCCAATTTTAAAAAAAACAGCCCAGTTAATTAAGGCAGTATAAATGTAAATGTTCAACTGGTAAACAAGTTTCTAAAAGGGTGATTAGTCCTTAGATTAATTATGGTAGAACACCAATTCAATTTTTGAAACAAGTTTAATGAATTCAACAAATACACACACTAACCAATACTAACTATCAAAGTGTGAGAAAAAACAGTTTTCTGTTTTAGAAAATATAAGCAGCAGATAAAATTAAAACAGAGTAAATGAAGATATGCACAAAAATGAAATAAGAGGTTCAGTCTTAAGCCAAGACCTAATCCTTTCCAATTGGTGATCACCTTCCACCAAGAAGTTTATATTAAAACTTGATACAAAGCCTGTATCGGGCTTTACAATAGTTTTCATAAATTGTCCAGGGAACACACCCTCTACCACAGTTCTTCATGGGAAATACAAACAAAACATACCACACATGGTCTTTTCCTCAGTTATACGTGGGAAACACAGATAATGTGAAGTTTGATGTGAGGATAATCAATATCCTCCAGTTCAAGAACGGGAGATAGTGTGTGATATAAAAAGACTCACACACTTCTCAAAGATACAAAATTAAGAAACACAATAGATAATTTATGATGAGAAAGAGTTTTCAAGGCTCTATGTGTTTGAAGATCAGCTCTTGACTCCTTGTAATGAGAAACGTTGAAGTTCGAGTCAATCTCTGGAAGTTGTTTCCAAAATAGAGTATCGCAACTCCAGGTTCTATCATTTAGTGTTCTATTTCTAATGTTGATCAAGAGTTGATGAAGCATAGAAGGGAGGAATGAGTTTATCCTAGGATGATCTTCATGATGCTTGTGGGTTCATGATATTAGTGTTGGATGGTTCGGCTTTTTGATCTAGAAAGTAAGCTCTACCACACTTCTCATGAAACCCTTTCTTCGTGTCCGTGTATATGTTACACTTCTTGTTTGTATCCTTGATTCTTTACTTATTTTGTGGTCTCCCTTTTTATATTTTAGTTCTGAGAATGGGAATTATTATATCATGTGCATGCTTTCTCGTACCTCATACTGTCCATGGTATTGTCTCCTAAAACATTTACAATTAGCATTAATGAATGTTAGAGCATTTATTTTATAAAATATGACCATTAGAAAAGTATTTTAGAAATTTAAAAAGTATGGATGAATAAGCGTCGGTAGACTGGTAATGGTAGCCTTCATATTGGTAGGCTTCAACAGTAGGTTCACATCGTCAATATCTAACCATAACAATTAATAGTATGCTCACACCAGTAACCATGAAACAGTGACCTTGTCGCGGTAAGCCTATAACAGTGAACTTGTAGCAGTAACCCGGTAATAGTGACCTTGTAGAGGTAACCTTGTATTGGTATCCATTTAGTAGTGACCTTGTAATTGTAACCATGTAACAGTAAGCTTGTAACTGTAACCATGTAATGATAACCTCTGTAACGGTGACCCTTGTACTTAGATAAATTCTATAATGTAAGCTTAATCAATAAAGCAGTGATATTGAAAGTATATGAATATTACTCCATAGGAATGGGAAACGATAATGAAGCATGATTAGAATATAATGAAGAAATGGATCTTACCTAAATGAAAACAAGATTTGGGATTATCAAACTATAATTTGAGATTATAAAAATATAATTTGAGATTATAAAAATATGATTTGGTATTATAAAAATGTGATTTGGGATTATTAAAATGTGATTTGGGATTATCAAAATGTGCTTTGGAATTATCAAAATCTGATTTGGGATTATCAAAACAGGTGAGTCCAACAATCTCCCCCTTTTTGATAATCACAAATTGTGGCATTGCTAATGTCACGACCTATCCTCGGGGCCTGTGCCGTGACTACCCCAAGCCCACCTTCCATAGGCCAGGGGTTGGCGACTAGCACCAAGGCATAAATCCTGGTAAAAAGGGAAGTAATTTCCTTTGTAAAGTAAACAAACACCACAGACAAAGAAAGCAGTAGAAGTAAACACTAAGTAAAAACTGAGTACAACAGTAAGTGCGGAAAAGTAAGTGGGCAAGAATACAAACCCAAACTGAAAGTAAAGTACAACTGGAAAGAGAAAACAGCAACTAAAAGTAGAGCCACAACATCGAGCCATCCACTAGAAGTACCACCTGAAAGGTGGGTACAGATAGCCTCCACTGCTCCTCAGGTCCAGCCGACCACTCCGAGTACGTCCCGCCCAGTGGTCCACCTCCAGGTAATGTCCTGCTCCGCAAGCCTCAACCACGATCAGCGCTGTCCGTTGTCTGCAACCAACACAACGTAGTGCGGGCATAGCCCGTGCAGGGGTGAGTATAAGCTACTCAGTAGGGACCCTGAGACCCCTGAAGGTCTCCCAGAATCCACAAAGGATAATCCACAAAGGAAAGATACAATCACAAAGTAACATTCGACCCTGCTTAGGTATATGCCCATACATATACCTAAGTCATCAATTCTCGTTCGGCTCCAACATCCGAGCCCAAGTACAACCCATTCCACACAGGAAAAAAAACGTAAATACACACAGGATAGCACAACACAATCCACATAGGAAAGCAAAACAGGATTCAGCTCACACAGGTATACTTCTTTGTATGACGATAGAGATGATCAGATATTTCCACTGATTCATCTAAGCGGTCGAACCCACAAAGGATCGATCGGTACTAACCCCCGCAGTGACCCACAAAGGATCTGACCCACATAGGATCGATAGGTAACTAACCCCTGCAATGACCCACAAAGGATCTGACCCACATATGATCGATAGGTAACTAACCCCCGCAAAGACCCACACAGGATCGGACCCACACAGGATCTGTAGGCGCTGGCCCACATAGGACCGCTGAGCGCTGACCCACATAGGATCGGACCCACACAGGATCTGTAGCACTGATCCACGTAGGATTTCTGAGTGTTGTAGTCGTCGTCGTCGAATCCACTGAGGATCTTTGTACAGTCATCGTCGTCGTCGTAGTCGCAGCCAGCTCTAGGGTTCTCGCACACTGCAAGCTCGTTCGAGAGGGTCCGCTCCACGAGCCGAGGGGCTGATACAAAAACTTACACAAAGTCTAGATTTGATGTATCCAAAAATTCTATATCGCAAAAAGGAACTCAACGTTGCAGACGGCGCGTCAATCGGACGCCTTGTTTTGAGAGTTATTGGCTTTTTCGTTCTTGGGGCCCGGTTGGTTTTTAAGGAAAAACCAACCCGATTGTACTCCACCTGCGTCCAAACCTCGGGTGGAGTAATCCAAAAGATCCGTCTCACTTAGAGGAACCCAACAAAGTCGACGGCACGTCAATCTAACGTCCGGAGCTCAAGTTATAAGTGTTTCCGCTCTGAGGGCTCGGTTGGTTTCGTGTACAAACCAACCCAGTCGAACCCAAAGTATTCCAAAACCTTGAGTGTAATATGTCAAAACGACCGTCTAGATCCAAGGATCACATCGCCGCTGACGGTGCGTCGATCAGAGATCCGTAGCCCAGGATATGGGCAAAAGACCGAAAGGGGTCTAAAAACGGGGGGTCTGCGCCCGGACCGACCCGGCCCAACCCCCCCCCCCCCCCCTGGGTCGACCCGAACCGGGTCAACCCGACCCAGGTCTGGATTCGACCCGGCTGGGAGCGAGCTGGCTGGCACTGGCCGGGTGGCCAACGGGTCGGCTCGGCCGTTACGGCCGAGCGAAGCGGGGTGCGCGCTGCCCCCGCGTGAAGGAGTCGTGACCCCACGTGGGGCCGCCCTTGCCAGTAGACGCGGCCTGCTACCACGTCCTGTCCCACTCCGGTCCCGCACGGTCGCGGGACCACGCCCTGCCGTCGCGGCTTCTTCCGGTGGCGCGTTGGGCGCCGCCAGCACCACCGTGCCGGCGAGGCGCGCCGGCAGGCTGCTCCGCGGACCACCGGACGAGTTCTAGTGGTCGGAATTGCGTGTCATCTTTGCCAATGGCCCTCTCGAGGTCCGTCCTTCACTACGAGGACCTCACATCTCCCGTGCATCTTACTTTGTCGTCGCCCGCCAATCCGCACACCAAGAACGAAAGGACGGTGAGTTCGGACTTGTTTTTTTGGTCCGCACCCACCGAGTTAGTTGTTTTAAAAGTCTCACAACAAATATTTAAACAAACCGTAGATATAATCACATAGATTAAAATGAACAAAAACCCCTACCTCAACGTTTTTGTCGAACGTGAGTTCGTTGCGGAATTGACCGTCGCGGAAGAAGAGGATCGTCGCATCGCGGAAGGGGCGTCGATGTCGTCGCGGTACACGGCGTCGCGTAGTCAAAATCCGAGGATTAAAATCACACAGATTTAATTACACCAATTAAACCCATGTTGAGGATATAATTCACCAAGGAATTAAAAGAACTGCAACCCCCTACCTCAATCGGCTGTTGATCGAAGATCGTCGCGGGGAAGGAACGTCGCGGAAGAAACGTCGTGGAAGGAGGATCGTCGGCATTGCGGTATACGGCGTCACGGCGTCGATCTCCGAGGGTTCGGCATTCTTCGTCACCCTTCTTCGAAGGCCGACGTTCTTCATTGGAGATGATGCGTTCTTCACGTTTTTCATATTCTTCGCGTTCTTCAAGGAAAGAGGATGAAGATCTTCAAGCTTTAGAGTTTCTCCAAATCCTCTCAACAAGCAACCCCTCAACAAACCTAGTGTTGTTCTTATTTTATTCCCATGCCAACAATTTGAAATTCAAAGTTAAGAAACTAACAATTAATTCGTTGAATTAATTGTAATGACTTAACTGCCCAATTAATAGGTGCGTTTAGTATTTAAGAAAACACACCGGCTGACTTTATTTAAAAGAGGTTTTCGTGGGTGCGTTACTTAGTGGGGAAGAAACGGTGGGGATCGTGCGGGCCCCACCTCACAAATATCCTACCAAGAGGGTAGGATATCGTGGGTCCCAACTTATCCGCTTAAACTAGCTTAAGTGGCTTTAAGTGGCTTTATGTGAAATAAAATAAAGTGCCGCACCACTTTTATTTTATTTCTTAACTTAACCCCAAAAATTAAAAACCACACCCGAGCAAACGCAACTCCGGAAAAGGCGTTTCTAAGCAAATATCGGCGCTGTGATTCCATTGGTGCCCTCGGAATTCGATTCCAAGCAACGATTCAAAAGTTAGAAAAACTCGCTCGTTCGTTCACTTAATGTACCCGAGCCAAACTTCAGAAAATGATTCTGGGCACACCGGGCCTCGGAATCAGGTGCCGTCAGAAATTGTGTTCTTGTAAAATTCCCAAGAAAATTAAGAAAAAAATTCCCTTGAATTTTACGGGTCTTTACATCACTCCCACCTCAGGGTTTTACATCCTCGTAAAGATACATCATAAACTAGGGAAACAAATGTGGGTACTGAGCACGCATCTGAGCCTCCCACTCCCAAGTGCTCTCCTGGAGGTTCCCGTGCTGCCATCTGATGCGCAGTAGAGGAATAGATCGTCCATGTAGGATCTGCTCCTGTCGATCCTCAATCTCCACCGGGACCTCTGCAAACGTATCCCCATCATCAATGTCTAGCTCCACATGATCAATGATATGTGACGGGTCGTGCACGTATCTCCTCAGCTGAGATACGTGGAAGACGTCGTGCACCCGGTGAAACTGAGGTGGTAGAGCCAGGCGATAAGACACCTCGCCAATCTTGCTGAGGACCTGGAATGGTCCAATGAAGCATGGAGACAACTTGCTGCCATGGCCAAATCTCCGTAATCCACGTCGAGGTGAGACACGCAAGAATACATGGTCTTCATCCTCGAACCCTAGTGGCCTCCACCTCCTGTCAGCATAAGACTTTTTCCGGCTCTGAGCTGTCCTTATCTGCTCCTGGATGACCTGGACCTTCTCTGTCGTGGCCTGGACCATCTTCGGTCCCACAAGTGCTGACTCCCCAGGGTCTGTCCAGCACAAAGGAGATCTGAAAGGTCGGACGTACAACGCCTCGTATGGTGTCATCCCGATGGTGGAGTAGTAGCTGTTGTTGTATGAAAACTCCACCAAGGGTAGGTGGTCCTCCCAGCTGCGACCAAAGTTGAGGACACATGCGCGGAGCATGTCCTTGAGAGTCTGTATGGTCCTCTCCGTCTGACCATCTGTCTGAGGGTGAAAGGCGGTTCTCAGACGTATTTGTGTCCCGAATGCCTCCTGCAACCCCTTCCAAAGCCGGGAAGTAAAGAGAGCATCTCGATCGGAGACGATAGATGTTGGCACACCGTGAATCCATACAATCTTCTGAATGTAGAGATGTCCCAAGATCTCCATTGAGCCCTGCTCTTTGATGGGTAAGAAGTGAGCTGACTTAGTGAGTCGGTCGACAATCACCCAAATGGAGTCGTGACCTCTGGAAGTGCGTGGAAGTCCAGTCACGAAGTCCATAGATATCTCATCCCACTTCCACTCTGGGACCTCCAAAGGTTGTACAAAGCCTGCTGGTACCTGATGCTCTTCCTTCACCTGCTGGCAGGTGAGGCATCGAGAAACAAACTCTGCCACAACCCTCTTCATGCCCGGCCACCAGTGCTGTCATCTGAGATCCTGGTACATCTTCGCCACTCCAGGATGTACCGCCAAGGGAGAAGTGTGAAACTCTCTCAGCACCTCATCCCGTAAAGAAACTGGTACCAAGGTACATCCTCTGAAAAGGACGCCGTGCACTGCTCCAAAGTAGAAACCATCAGGTGCCTGTCTTGAGGATATCTGCGCACGCCGCGTCTCACAGTTAGCGTCCCCAGGTTGTGCCTCTCTGACCCGCTGCAGTAGTGGAGGGGTGACTGTGAGAGACTGAAGGAAGGCTGCCCCATCTCTATCCACAAAGGATATCCGCAAAGTGGTTAGCTGCTCTGTCGCCTCCTCAAGTAGCTGAATTCCCATCCTCCTGCTGAGAGCATCGGCTACTACGTTCCCCTTCCCAGGAGTATAGACTATCTCAAAGTCATAGTCCTGGAGGAACTCAATCCATCACCGCTGTCTCAGGTTTAGGTCCTTCTAAGAGAACATGTTCCTGAGACTCTGATGGTCAGAAAAGACTGTAAAGTGCTCGCCCATCAGGTAGTTCCGCCATGTCTTCAGAGCAAAGAACACTGTTGTTAACTCCAGGTCATGGGTAGCGTAGTTCTTCTCATGCGGCCTCAACTGACGTGATCCATAGGAGATCACTGCCCACTCTTGCATCAGGACACATCCAAGTCTGGTACCTGATGCATCGCAGTAGACTATGTACCCTACTCCCTCCTCTGGCAACTTCAAGATAGGTGCGCTGGTCAATCTCTGTCTCAGCTCCTAGAAGCTCTGCTGACATATATCTGACCACACAAAGGGTTTAACCTTCTTCGTAAGATCTGAGAGTGGTGCCACGACTCTGGAGAAGTCTGGCACAAATCTCTGATAGTATCCATCTAGTACCAAGAAACTCTGCACCTCCGTCACGCTCCTGGGTGGCTCCCAAGCTAGCACTGCCTCAATCTTCGCAGGATCCACCGCAACTCCCACCTCAGAGATGACGTGTCCCAAGAAGTGGACCTCACATATCCAGAACTGACACTTCGAGAGCTTTCCATAAAGCTGGTGCTCTCGGAGTATGTCTAGTACAACCCAAAAGTGGTAGGCGTGCTCCTCCTCAGTCGTCGAGTATATCAAATGTCATCGATGAAGACCACAAAAAATCAATCGAGGTATGGATGAAATATCTTGTTCATGAGGCCCATGAACACCGCTGGAGAATTGGTTACGCCGAATGGCATAACCAAGAACTCATAGTGTCCATACCGACATCTGAAGGTCGTCTTCTACACGTCCTCGTCCCGAACTCTGAGCTGATGATAGCCTGACCTGAGGTCTATCTTTGAGAACCACCGTGCTCCCTTAAGTTGATCGAAGAGGTCATAAATCCTCGGTAGCAGATACTTGTTCCTCACTGTCACCTGGTTCAGGCGACTATAGTCGACACAAAGTCGCAAGCTCCAGTCCGCCTTCTTGGCGAACAATATCGGGGAAGCCCAGGGTGAAACACTGGGTCGGATGAATCCCTTGCCCTGCAAGTCCTCCAACTATACCTGTAGCTCTAGAAGCTCAGCGGGAGCCATACGATATGCTTGGGTGGATATCGGGGTTGTCCCAGGGTACAGATCAATATAAAGTCTACCTATCTGCGAGGAGGTAGTCCTGGAACGTTGTCGGGAAAGACGTACGCATACTGATCCACCACTGTAGGAAAACTAGGACTCTGCACGTCAACTGCTCCTAGGATGAGGCTAGCCAACTGTGAGTGATGGGATGTCCTCTCCTTTGCGGAAGTCCATCCTATGCTGCGAAGGCTCCCTTCTCTCTGGTGAAGGTGAACCTGCTCCCGTCGGTGCGTACACATCGCACCTTGCACCTAATACAGTCAATCTGAGCATGGACTGTAGATAACCAATCCATGTCCAAGATGACATCATAAGGCCTCGATGCCGCTACAAGAAGATCCTAGCCAAAGCTCTTGCCTCCTAGAGTAAGCTCACACTGCCGGCACTAGTGCGTAATCGTCGAGTCTACTCCCGTAGGAGTCTCTAGCCGTAAGGATCAAGCCAACGGCTCTATCGGAATCTCTGAGCTCCGAACAAGGGCAGCGGCTATGATGGAATGACTCGCTCCTGTGTCTATAAGAACTGCAGAAAGGGTGGAATAGACACAGATAGTACCTCGAATCATCTCAGGTGCGCCGTGGTCATAGGCCTCTGTTGTCTGGAGCTGTGCATGTCTCTGTCCGCTAGCTCCCTGTGGTTGGGGTGGACCTCCTGGTGGTGGTGGTGGTAGAGCCTCAAAGCGTCACCCACCACCTGCTGCACGGCCAGCTCCTCTGCCTCGTCCGCCTGCTCCCTGCGGACCACCACGGTCCACCCTCTGCCTCTGCCTGGGTGGCCCCTCAACCATCTACTGCTCCTCGGCACAGTGGGTTGGGCAGTCATGACCCATGTGGCCCTGCCCGCCACATGTGTAGCACTGTCTGCCTCTCGAAAGACTGGCTCCGCTTTGTGTGCCCCTCACTGCTGAGCTAGTGTCTTGAGGTCGTCTGCCTGAGGGTCCGGTCTGCCTGGACCCATGAGTCATCTGTCGACTGCCTGCTGCAGAAGACTCTGCTACGTGCCTCCCCACGGTAGGTCTCGCTGCTGAAGAAGGCTCAGTAAGAAAGCTCTCGATCAAAATGGCTCGCTCCAGTACTCCTGCCTGAGTCAAAATGCTGAGGGAGATCAGCGATGCCCTGATCTCATGCCTCAATCCCTGCTCAAATGTCCGGGCCTGGAAGAATGGGTCTCGTACCATGTCTGTCGAGTAGCATGAGAGATCGGTAAATCTCGCCAAGTACTGGGCGACCATCAAGCTGCCCTGCTGCAGTTGAAGAAGCTCCTGGATGCGCACCGCACGGAGGGTGGATGGGACGAACTCTAAGCGGAAGAGGCTCTCAATGTCTGTCCAGAGAAGAGATGCCTCATCAGGCACCTGGAGCATCAAGCTCCACCATCGGCCCGCTGCCTCATGCAGTAGGCTCGCTGCGAGGATCACCATGAGGTCTACTGGTGTCCTCACTAATCTGAAAACTCGTACCACTACCTCCAGCCAATCCTCGGCTGCCTGGGGGTCCGTCTCCCCGCGGAACATGGGTGGTCGCTGGCGCTGGAACTCGTGCAGTTCACTAAGGCGATGTGCATCGTTAGTGGTTGGGGCTGGAAGCATCGGTGGCTCGGCGGGTAGAGGTACCGTCAGTGCCTCAGCTGTCAAAGGGCCCTGTACCGAGGCCTCGTCGCTCGGTGGGATGTCTTCACACACAACTCTCGGAAACCTAGCTGGCTGCTATCGTGGGGCCATCCTGAAAAGGAAATAGGTGTGCCACGGTCAGAACAGTATACCTGGTGAGCTAACACCAAGTAATCACAAAGAAAACTTGAAACACACATGCAATCAATGTTTTCGTTCATTAATTCGGAAATCAGAAGTCAGGGTCCTGGTGTACGGATACGTCGGCCACCGCACCAACACTGGACTCCCTGGACTGATAACCACACTCAATACGCTTAACACTATTTCTTCACATAGAAAAAATATCAGAGTCCAAAGTTCAGCGGTAGAACCGAACTCCTCTGATACCAATTTGTCACGACCCGTCCTCAGGGCCCGTGTCGTGACTACCCCAAGCCCGCCTTCCATAGGCCAGGGGCCGGCGACTAGCACCAAGGCGTAAATCCTAGTAAAAAGGGAAGGCATTGCCTTTGTAAAGTAAACAAACACCACAGAGCAAGAAAGTAGTAGATGTAAACACTAAGTAAAAACTGAGTACAACAGTAAGTGCGGAAAAGTAAGTGGGCTAGAATACAAACCCAAACTGAAAGTAAAGTACAACTGGAAAGGGAAAACAACAACTAAAAGTAGAGCCGTAGCGTCGAGCCATCCACTGGAAGTCCCACCTGAAGGGTGGGTAGAGATAGCCTCCACTGCTCCTCGGGTCTAGCCGACCACTCCGAGTACGTCCCGCCCAGTGGTCCACCTCTAGGTACCGTCCTGCTCTGCAAGCCTCAACCACGATCAGTGTTGTCCGTCGTCTGCAACCAACACAACATAGTGCGGGCATAGCCCGTGCAGGGGTGAGTATAAGCTACTCAGTAGGGACCCCGAGACCCCCAAAGGTCTCCCAGAATCCAAAAAGGATAATCCACAAAGGAAATATACAATCACGAGGTAACATTCGACCCTTCTTAGGTATATTCCCATACATATACCTAAGTCATAAATTCTCGTTCGGCTCCAACATCTGAGCCCAAGTACAACCCAGTCCACACAGGAAAGCAAAACGTAAATCCACACAGGATAGCACAACACAATCCACATAGGAAAGCAAAATAGGATTCAACTCACACAGGTATACTTCTTTGTATGGTGATAGAGATGATCAGATATTGCCACTGATTCATCTAAGCCATCGAACCCACAAAGGATCAATAGGTATTAACCCCCGCAATGACACACAAAGGATCTGACCCACACAGGATCGATAGGTAACTAACCCCCACAATGACCCACAAAGGATCTGACCCACACAGGATCGATAGGTAACTAACCCCCGCAAAGACCCACACAGGATCGGACCCACATAAGATCTATAGCACTGATCCACGTAGGATCGCTAAGTGTTGTAGTCGTCGCCGTTGAATCCACTGAGGATCTCTGTACAATCGTCGTCTTCGTCGCAGTCGCAGCCAGCTCTAGGGTTCCCGCACACAGCAAGCTCGTTCGGGAGGGTCCGCTCCACGAGCCGAGGGGCTGATACATCAACTGACACAAAGTTCGGAGTTGATGTATCCAAAAGTTCTGTATCGTCAACAGGAACTCAACGTCGCAGACGGCGCGTCAATCGGACGCCCGGTCTGAGAGTTATTGGCTTTTTCGTTCCAGGGGCCCGGTTGGTTTTTAAGGAAAAACCAACCCGACCGTACTACACCTGTATCCAAACCTCAGGCGGATTAAGCCAAAAGATCCGTCTCACTTAGAGGAACCCAACAAAGTCGAAAGCACATCAATCGGACGTCCGGAGCTCAAGTTATAAGTGTTTCCGCTCCGAGGGCCCGGTTGGTTTCGTGTACGAACCAACCCGGCCGAACACGAAGTATTCTGAACCCTTGAGTGTAATATGTCAAAACGACCGTCTCGATCCAAGGATCACATCGACGCTGACGGTGCGTCGATCGGAGGTATGTACCTCAAGATATGTGCAAAAGACCGAAAGGGGTCCGAAAACGGGGGTCTGGGCCCGGACCGACCCGGCCCACCCCCCCTGGGTCGGCCCAAACTGGGTCGACCCGACATGGGTCTGGGTCCGACCTGGCTGAGCGCGAGCTGGCCCGGCCGGCGCGGCCCGGGTGGCCAGCGGATCGGCTCGGCTGTTAAGGTCGAGCGAAGCAGGGGGCGCGCTGCCCCCGTGTGAAGGAGTCGTGGCCCCGCATGGGGCTGCCCTTGCCAGCGGACGCGGCCGGCTCCCGCGTCCCGTCCCCCTCCGGTCCCGCGCAGTCGCGGGACCGCGCCCTGCCATCGTGGCTTCGGCCGCGGCGGCTTCTTCCGACAGCGCGCCGGGCGCCGCCGCCACCTGCTGCCGGTGCCGCCGTGCCGGCGAGGTGCGCCGGCGGGCTGCTCCGCGGACCACCGGACGAGTTCCGGTGGTCGGAATTATGTGACGTCTTCGTCAATGGCCCTCTCGGGGTCCTTCCTTCACTGCGAGGACCTCACATCGCCCGTGCGGCTTACTTTGTCATCGCCCGCCAATCCTCACACCAAGAATGAAAGGACGGTGGGTTCGGACTTGTTTGTTGGTCCGCACCCACAGCGTTAGTGGTTTTAAAAGTCTCACAACAAATATTTAAATAAACTGTGGATATAATCACATAGATTAAAATGAACAAAAACCCCTACCTCAATGTTGTCTTCGAATGTGAGTTCGTCGCGGAATTGACTTTCACGGAAGAAGAGGATCGTCGCGTCGCGGAAGGGGCGTCGCTGTCGTCACGGTACACGGCGTCGCGTAGTCAAACTACGAGGATTAAAATCACACAGATTTAATTGCACCAATTAAACCCATGTTGA
Source organism: Viscum album (assembly GCA_963277665.1). Lineage (NCBI taxonomy): Eukaryota > Viridiplantae > Streptophyta > Magnoliopsida > Santalales > Viscaceae > Viscum > Viscum album. Next base: position 1,395,968,244 of record OY728161.1, read on the forward strand.
GGATATAATTCAAAAAGGAATTAAAAGAACCGAAACCCCCTACCTCAATCGGTTGTTGATCGAAGATTGTTGCGGGGAAGGAACGTCGCGGAAGAAACGTCACGGAAGGAGGATCGTCGGCGTCGCGGTACACGGCGTCGCGTCGTCGATCTCCGAGGGTTCGGCATTCTTCGTCTCCCTTCGTCGAAGGCCGGCGTTCTTCGTTCGTGACTATGCGTTCTTTGCATTCTTCGCATTCTTCTCGTTCTTCTCGTTCTTCAATGAAGCAGGATGAAGATCTTCAAGCTTTAGAGTTTCTCCAAATCCTCTCAACAAGAAACCCCTCAACAAACCTAGTGTTGGTCTTATTTTATTCCCATGCCAACAATTTGAAATTCAAAGTTAAGAAAACCAAAAATTAATTCGATGAATTAATTGTAACGACTTAACTGCCCAATTAATTGGGGCGTTTAGTATTTAAGAAAACGCACCGGTTAACTTTATTTAAAATAGGTTTTCGCGGGTGCGTTACTTAGAGGGGAAGAAACGGTGGGGCTCATGCGGGTCCCACCTCAAAAATATCCTACCAAGTGGGTAGGATATCGTGGGTCCCACCTTATCCGCTTAAACTGGATTAAGTAGCTTTAAGTGGCTTTAAGTGAAATAAAATTAAGTGTCGCGCCACTTTTATTTTATTTCTTAACTTAACCCCAAATATTAAAAACCACACCTGAGCAAACGCAACTCCGGAAAAGGTGTTTCTAAGCAAATATTGGCGCTGCGATTCTATCGGTGCCCTCAGAATTCGATTCAGAGCACCGGTTCAAAAGTTAGAAAAACTCGCTCATTCGTTCACTGAACGTACCCGAGCCAAACTTCAGAAAATGATTCCGGACACACCAGGCCTCAGAATCAGGTGCCGTCAGAAACTGCGTTCTTGTAAAATTCCCAAGAAAATTAAGAAAAAAATTTCCTTTAATTTTACGGGTCTTTACAGCTAAGAGTTTTTAATCAAGTTAGAACACATCTGATAATGTCATAGAATCAGCTCTCCCCTTTTTCTCCCTTTTAATATTTTCTCCCCCTTTGTGATTAACAAAACACGTACAAAACAAAAAAATTGAAAAGTGATAATATTTAATAATAAAACAGGATTAAATTACAAAAATTGATACACCAATCCCTATCAACTAAGACAGGTCACACTCAATCCACATCAGATATACCCATAAGAGCTTTGTCTTTGGAGGCTGAGGATACAGGTGCTGAAGGTGGAGGGATAGGCCAAGGGATGGAAGTTATCAAGGTAGGAGGAGCTGCAATAGAAGCATCAGTAGACTGGTAGTGAGTAGATCTCTGAGGAATCGATGGGGTCAAGCTTTTGATGGCCTGGGTAGGATTCATCAAAGGAGAAGCACTGGTGGAACCTAATGCAGCTGAAGAAGCTAGTAGAGCAGGAGGAACTATGATTGGAGTGTAGTCCACATGGAGGAAAGTCAATAGAATATTCCTTAAGTCCATAATGATAATTACACCTCTCTCCATATAAGAAAAAAATCATCCTTATTTTCCATGAATTTTTCCAAAGCAGGAGTAAATTCTCCAAGTCTGCTAACCAAATCCTTAAAGTCCTGAGTGACAGGTGGGACCCTTAAGTTTTCCAACAATAACTTAAATTGACCATTCATGTGATGTTTGGTGTACACCCATTGTAGTAGAAATCAACTTGATCCTTGATGGCCTTCTGATACTAAGAATCTCCCCTTAAATAGTTTCCCACAAGATTATGAACTTCCCTTGTGATGGAAATGACCTGAGAATATGAGGAACTACCACCTGAGAACTTTTCAACTTCTTCTCTGACAATGGTCCTCAAATCTTCAATGTCAATTGGAGGAGCAGCTGAAGTAGAAGTATATTCATCTAGAGGAGCCAGAGATAAGTCCATTGTTTCCTTGAAAGATTTTGTCAGCCCACTGATCAGTCTTTTGACATCATCATCTTTCCCTTTCACATGTGTTTACTTATATTTATTGAAATCCTCAAAAATTGTGACCATTTGATGAACTATACTTTTGACATATGAAAGGTATCTGTCCACCTAAGTCCTTGAAGCCATATAATCATCTAGTTTGAAAATAGACTGTTTCACTAAAACCATAGATTCTGCCAACTCTTTTACTTAATTCTGACATTCCTTGACCTCTTGTAACATAGCTGAGTGAGAGGTAGAGACTATAATTTTTACTGCATATGTTACAAGTCCTTGATTGACTGTTATTGTTCTTTCTATCTTAGTGTTTTGATCATTAAAGGGTCTCTCCGGGTCTGATTTCAATGAATCAAGGTTTGCCTTTGTCACATGGTCTTGAGGAAAGGAAGTTTCTGGAGGGAAAAAAGTGAGGTTTAGCGCTAAGGGTCTTCTGATAGACCTCTCATCTTCTGAGTCATCATAGTCTATACCCAATACCATAAATTTAGGGTCCTCAGAACAGCCTTCAATTTAATGAAAAATAGCAACTAAGCCTATAACAGCAGGTTCTTACCCCTCAATCTGAGCAATCTCCTGATCGGCCACATTCATTTCCTCCAAACCTCCTTGATCAATTGTACCATTAGGAAGGTTCACATTCACTTCCACCTCAGAATCTTCAACTACTTCTAAGATAGTTCTAGCCTCAACTAAATCAGTATATTCTTCTTCTTCTCCACTTTCTACCCTTGTTGTATGTCCTATTAGAGGACTAAGACCTAGAAATTCCCATTCATTTTAAGCAGCAGTTGTCTCAAGGTCAGCATGACTTGATTCAGAGTCCTCATCCTCATCTAAGGTATCTCTAACTTCTCTTAAAACAATGTTAGCCCCTTCTTCTTCACCGGAATCCTTATCATTGTCCCTTAGGATAGCTTCCCTTCTTGGAAATCTCTTTGGTGGGATAGTCTCACCAAAGGATACAGTAGCCTCGTGATGATTGGAAGGAAGGTCAGGGTCACTCCTGTCATCTATAAGAGTGTCTTATCTTTCTTTCACAATAGAAACTTCTTCTTCTTCATCTGAGTAGGTAGGCTCGGCTTCATTAGGCTTAATACCAGGGACTCTCTTATTCTTAGGCCTAGTAGGATGAGTCACAGGATTAAACACTTCATACTCCTTAGCCTCATCATTCACCCATATCTTTATCCATGGATTCTAGTTAATCTTCATCATCTTGTAGATTACTTTGGGGATGTAATGGTTATCTTGTACGTCAACAATTTCTTCCTTATCTCCAGCAACTCCTTTCACTTTAAACATAAGAGATATCAGCTTGGTATGGAATAGAGCATTGGATTTAGAACTAGGCTTGGTCATATCTTCAATTTGAATTATCAACAATCTACGCAGGTTAATCTTATGTCCATTATTTAGAAAATATATAATGAATATGTCCTGATACTTCAAAAAAGAGAAGTCCCCTCTCCTGGGACATATCACATGCTGAACAAATTTGAAAAGCAGCTTATCCTCTCCTGTTATCTCAGTAGCAATGACTTTCCTAGGAATTTCATTCCCTATCAATTCAGCTAAATATTATTCATAGAAAAAGAACTCACTAGTGTGAGGCACCACTTTTCAGTAATAGTCATAGATTCCTTAATGAGGAATCCTTAAATAGTCAACCCACTCAGTAGAGGAGAAGCTTAAATTTTCTCTATTTACTCTGGAAGTCATCCATTTCTCATTCTCAGACTGTCCGAATTTCAGATACTCATAGAATCCCTTCACCAGCTTTAGGTAATAGGGTCCATTGTTTTTTTCAAAAAATTCAACACATCCCTAAGATTCCAGTGAATTAAGACCTAAAGATCGACTTGAAAGCAGCCACTCTGAACTTAATTCCTTCTCAGCTACTATCTCCCTCTTGGATAGATGAAGATTCAATAACTTTTCCACTTTATGGATTCTGCTACTCTATTCAACTCTAGTTTTCTTAGGATCAGGCACGTCTCCTTCATCATTGGCCAGTATCATCTACAATCTAGCCATTAATCCGGAGAAGTTTGAGGTTTCAGTGTAGGTTTGGGTTCTAATATTTTAGAGAAAGAGGTTCGGAGGAGGGTTTGATGTGGATCGAAATGTGGCCTGTGTTCTATTTTTATCATTTGGGGATCAAAAACTAAAATAGATAAAATAAATATATAATAACAGAAAAACATTTTAGATTCCGGTTGAGAGAACATAAAATGAAAAGTCCCAAACTTCGAATGTCTATCAGTAAGGAGGTATCTGTAGGGTCTAATGGTGAGGTTCTAACAGTGAGGTTCTAACAGTGAGGTTCTAACGGTGAGGTTCTAACGATGAGGTTCTAACAGTGAGGTTCTAATAGTGAGGTTCTAACAGTGAGGCTCTAACAATGAGGTTCTAAAAGTGAGGTTCTAACGGTGTGGTTCTAACAGTGAGGTTCTAACAGTGAGGTTCTAATATTTAGGTTCTAACAGTGAGGTTATAACAGTTAGAAATTTATCATATCTAAATCATGTCTGATGTAATTTAACCTCTCAGAATTCAAAGTATTTGTGAATATATCATCCAATTGGTGTTCAGTACTAATGAATTCATGAGTGATATCACCCTTTTGAAAATGATCACTCAAGAAGTGATGTCTTACATCAATATTATTTGTTCTAGCATTTGATATTGGATTCACTACTAGAAAAGGGGTTTATCCCCACGCAGCTATTCCCACGGTTTATTAAACCATGGGAATAGGCATTTTTTGTTTATCAATACCCACAGTTTTATTAAAACTGTGGGTATTCAATCCACAATTTCACCCCCCCCCCCATCGGGATCTCCTCCTCACTCTCGCGCTCCCCCATCGGTTCTCCTCCTCCCCTAGGTTCCCGACCTCTGCCTCCGGCCCTCTCCTCCCCTCCCCGGCCACTACCTCCCGGCTATCCGACCTTTGCCTCCCATCCTTCAACTCTCCTCTTCGACCTCCGCCTCCCGACCATCCGACCACTGGTTCCCAGCCATCTCATCCCCTCTCCGGCCTCCACCTCCACTCCCGACCTTGACCTCCCGACCTTCATATCCACCTCAATGTCTCAGCCTCCGCCTCCCTTCCTCCAGCTCCAGCGACGTTCCCCTTCCCCCTGTCGGATCCCTCTCCTCTGGCAACGTCCCTGCCGATTCATTCCATTTAGGTTTGTAATTTTTTCTCCTTGATTTTTTATTCTTTTTAAACTAATCACCGATTATTATATCAAATTCCTCAGAAAGTTGACTACATAATTTCTGCTAGCTGATTTTCATTGAATAAGTGGCTGATTTTTATCTCCCCTAGTCATTTCACTTCAATTTCCCTCATTTTTCTAGAATTTCTTGTATGTTTTTTTGTAGATGTCATTCTGCTTAGGGTATAGACAAATTTATGCAAAGCTTCAAAATTATTTTTGACCGATTATGGTCGATAGAGTGGGAAATAAATCAACCCAGCTAATTATAGTGTGTAAATTTCTGATAACTTCTTGTCCAAATGTTCAAAATTCCTTAAATGTTCACTTAGAATCTCTATGAATGATTTTCCTATGGATTTCTTGGGTTCATTATTTTCTTCATGTAAGATTCATATTTATCATTTTTATTATTTAAAAAATATTATTACTGGTCATAAAACTAATTAAAACAATATTTTCTATCCTTATGATAACAGATCTCCCTAATTAGCACGATGTTATCCTATATTACTATACATAATCCTTTAGCCATCAGGTTCCCTAAAATGATCATCGCGGTCATAAAAACTATCATCTATATCTCCATGTGGGACTCCCAAAATGAGGGAAAATATCACTAGGATTGATGGTATTACATGGATAAGATATTATAGAGGGTGTGATTAATTTAAGAAGTCTTGATAAGACCATGAAATCTATACAAGTAATAAAAGTATATGAAGTTCTTGTGGGTTAGTCTCTTCAAGTGTCCTTTTATACCCTAATCATTCATTCTCACTCAATCATGGGGAATGGTGACATATCCTATAGAAATGATAACTAGTTTGGGAATATTATATTATTTACAAGGTGTTTGACACTAGACATATCCTTAAAAATGACATGTGAACACCCAAGGATCATCAATGTTGTCCTCAATGCTGAAATGAAAACACTTTACTATAGAATTTAACTAGTATAATATCCCAAATACAATATTTTTTCCCATAAAGTATTACTTATTCAATGTGTTTGACTTTCATAGGCCCATCCATGCAGAGTAAAATAATGATTTCTGGACAAAATTTTATGGTGTGAAGATATACCTAACTTGTATGGTAAGCATAGAATCGTACTATTCCCATTAATTATGTTGTGCAATGTAAAGTTATGAAACTATCCATGAAATTTTTACACTTCAAAAAATCAAACAAAAATAGTGTTATGTTTATTGTATAAAGGGGAGAAATATCATTTCATTTGTTATTTCCATGATGTGTATAGAGGGAAACATTTGTCTAGGTTCATCAGATACTTTTTGCCTCCCGGCTCCGCCGTGCTCCCCCCACTTCAACCCTACCTCTGGGCTCCGCCTCCCAGCCTCCGCCTCCGCTCTCGACCTGGACCTCCCGGACTTCTCCTCTGCCTCAACATCTAGGCCTTCACCTGCTGCCCCCAACTCGGGCGACGCCCTCGCTCCCCCCTCTCGACTCCCTCTCCTCCAGGTATCATCAAATTCATTATTTTTCTATTATATATGATGTTTCTAATGAGTTCCTACTTATAAATTTCAATAATTATCCTTCAAATGTAATTGATATTGAGAATTTTGTGTTGGTGGTAAATGATTTGTTTGAGAAAGGTCCAATATAGATTGTTTATCGATGAATAAAGGAACTATGAAGGAAGATAAAGCCTCATGTTAAGGTTTTATGTAAGAACATACATATTAAAGAAGATAAATGTGATAAGGAATCATATGTTTAGTATTACTAGACCTACTTGTTATATTTAGACCTCTAGAGACACATATTATGGTCAAAAAGTCATTAGAGGGGGATAATGGAACAACCACTCACTTTCTAGGTGCATTATGCCTTATTTTTAGACTTTATTAAGAGTTTATTTGAGTTATTACATTTATTGGGTGATTTATTGGGTATATTTTGGGAGATTGGGGGGGGGGTTGAAGAATTTAATAGCGATAATGGTTAGAGGGAATAGTGTAGTCCCCCAACGTAACTATTAAGCCTATTGGAGTGGAGTAGTAGGTGATATATAGTAGGGGTACTTTTAGAGCTAACATGGAAACAATTCCATGGTAACTATGTAACTCTAAAGAGAATCAACATCATGGTTGTCATAGGGTTTACAAAACTATGTCTCCAAACCATGCAGGTGACTTGAATAGGTAGTGAACTTCCCATGGTTAGAGCATGATTTTTTAAGCCAAGCAACCAAACCATTTACATAGAATTTAATCATTCCTTGAGATTTAAATATAATTTATCGTTTGTTTGTTGTTATTCTTATTATTTCTAGATATTATTTATTATCCTTGTAAAGGAACTAGATCTCGTATTTCTTATCCAGGTTTAGGATTTACAATGATATCCAATGTGATTCTTTCTAGATTTAAATGGAAAATAAATATGGAAAGATGGTTTATCCTGATCATTCTCAAATCCATCTAGATCTCTTAATTTTGTAGTATCTTCATGGATAGGTCTAAAATAATTGCATCCCATAACATGTTCTTCATCATATATCATAACCCTTGAATACTCATGTAGTGATTTGGGGATGCTTTCATGGATCTTTGGTTTGTGAGATTGATTCAATTGGTGAACATTGATGTTGGGCTTCAATATGTTGAATGCAAGAAGTTATTACCATGTTATTATTTTGCAATTATATAAAAATGTATTATATGAAATACTCATGTGTGTGTGTAAAAACCATGATAATTCTTTTAAAATGATATGCTTATGCCTCTATATAGATAAAAAGTTTACTTACTATGACTTGGGTATATATATATGTGTGTATAGATAGTAGACTTATACTATCTTGTATCAGAGTTAAAAGTGGATACTTCATGAATTAATTAATCCTATATAGGGGGAGAATTTGAGATGTGATTCATGATGAATATGGTGGGGTATTGAATTAAAAATGGAAGGGAATGAAGGCCTTGAGGCATTAATGGAGTTCGGAAGTGGGGAATGATGACATTGTAGTATGACCTGAGATAGTTGATAGGGGATGATAACCTTATGGACTAACCCAAGGCATAATGGATTATACACCCATTGAGATACATAAATTGGTCTTGTGGTTTGTTTTGAGAATTTTCAAAACCAAAAAAGCCCATGTGAGCAGAACATCCACCTTCCAAGATCCATGGACTTTCCCCTTTGTATATTTTGGGTGAAACTTCAACAACTAAATCTTTCTCCTTCACTTTTCTATTCTTATTTTGATGATTTTGAGTATTAAAACTCAAATATTTTTAGGATGGTATATTGACGAGGCATTCATTTTCATCATGAATAGGATGGTCACACCTTCCATAGACTTATTCAAGAATATCAAACATGTTATGTGATTTCTATATAGAATTTACAATATGTTTCTAACTTTTATTCCTTTAAATGGGTTGAAACTCCCAAACATTTATTCTCAATACTCCCAAGTATATCATGATGTCTATTTTAAAAAACATATCTTTTCCATATGAACTAATATTCCAAAGTTCCAATAGAATCCATAAAAAGTATATCTTGTAAGCATCATGTTGTACAAAATTTGTAGGATACCTTGAAACATTTTTTGAATATTAATTCCAAAACTTTAAAGTTATAACTACTCTATTTTCATTGAATGTTTTATTCCCCATCAAATAACCCCTACCAAATAATCTATAAAATTATAAATTCATATTATTAAAATAAAATTTTCTTCCCATGTGTATAACACCTCTATATCTATAAAGGAATATGTTACATTGAAATTTTCTTTTTTATTCCCCATCAATGACCACTTGGGAGTGACTTTTTTAACATTTTTCTTTAGTTAAATCTCAAGGTAGACCTTTTTTCTTTTTTACTACTTATTCAATCATGGACTCCTCTTGTCATTAAATATGTTTTGCTAGCTACTAATATGCATTGATTAATTTAATAATAAAATTGATTGTAATGAATTTTTTTAAATATGATTTACATTGTTGATTGAATGATAATTTTTTTTCTTGTTATAGAATGGATAGAAGATGGATGTATTGTACCGATCGGATTTCAACTGAGTTTCAAAGTAATTTGGATAATGTTTTAGATTTTGCATTTAACAATGCGTCGGATGGAGGTTGTATACAGTGTCCCTGCTATAATTGTGTTGGAAGACCATGGTTAAGATGAGAAGAAGTTAGTTACTATTTAACAAAATTTGGATTTCAAGCTAACTATAATGTTTGGTTTCACCATGGAGAGATGATTCAATCTTCGACTGTTCATAAATGAAATGAACGAAGTGACATGGAGAATTTGATATTTGATCGGTTTCCATATGTGCATCATTCCGAGAGAGATAGCATGTCGGTGCAAGAAGACAATGATATCAGTACACATGAGGAAAATGTTGAAGACGATGATGTTGAGAGAGTGAAAATTTTATTGGATGATGCCAGAACTCCAGTATATCAAGAATGTACTAAAATGACCAAGTTGGAATTTTTAATGCAGTTATATCATGGAAAAACCATCTATGGTATTTCTAATACCGCCATTGATTATATTCTTACATTTTTGAAGGACTTTCTTCCTGATGGTGCAGATATTCCCTCCAATCATTACATGGAATGGAAGTTAATTAAGCAGCTTGGATTTGCTACTAATAAAGTCCATGCTTGTCTGAAATATTTCAGTTTATATTTGGATGAAACAGATAACCGTAATTACTGTAAGGAATGTGGTACATCTCGATGGAAGACAAATGCATATGGAACACCATCTCGTGTGCCACTGAAAGTCATGTGGCACTTTCTATTGATTCCCAGACTTCAAAATCTATTCATGTCTCCAGAAATCTCAGTCAATATGTGATGGAATGGTGTTGAGAGAATTAAAGGTAATGATGAGCTGGTCCATCCTGCAGATGGATTAGCATGGCGGACATTTGATGCACAACATCCTGATTTTGCAGCTGAGGTGCGTAATGTCAGATTGGGCCTATCATGTGATGGTTTTAATCTGTTTGGTCATATACTTACTGCTCATAGTACGTGGTTGGTTTTTGTTCATGTTTATAATCTTCCTCCATGGATGTGTATGAAAAAACCTTTCACTTTCTTGAGTATTCTGATATCTGGACCTTCGGATCCTGGTAATGATATAGATGTCTACTTGCAGCCTTTAATAAAAGAGTTGAAACAACTTTGGGATTTAGGTGTGCATACATTTGATGCTTCTTCAAAGAATACGTTTCAGATGCATGTTGCCCTTCTATGGACCATAAATGATTTCCCTTCCTATGCAATGATGTTTGGGTGGAGCACGAATTGAAAACTATCATGTCCCGTTTGTATGAAGAATACACGATCGAGAAGGATTAAATATCGTCGTAGTTTTAGTTTCATGGGGCATCACCGATTCTTTCCAATGGATCATCAATACAGGAAGAATCGTCTGAGGTTTGATAATAATGTTGACACTGAAGAACCACCTCAACATTTTTCAAGAAGTGATGTACTTGATGAATTGAAAGATTTTAGCTTTTCATTAGGGAAAGGTCAGTTGAAATCTCGAAAGAGGAAGAATGATGATACTGAAGTCACTTACAATTGGAAAAAGGGAAGTATTTTTTTTGTGTTTCCATATTGGTCTACAAATTTGTTACATCATTGTTTAGACATAATGCATATTGAGAAAAATATTTGTGAAATGTTTCTTGAAATTGTTTTGAATATTAAGGGGAAGACCAAAGATAACTTCCGATCTCGTCAGGATTTATTGGATTGGGGTATTCGACCAGAACTACATACTATTTGTATTAATGAAAACAAATGTAAAGTTCCCTATGATTCTTATGTGATGACACCGGCAGAGAAAGATCAATTTTTGGAAATATTGGAGAATATCAAGGTTCCAGATGGCTATTCCAGCAACATATCTAAACGAGTCAACAGAAGACATTTGAAATTGAAATCCCTAAAAACTCATGATTATCACATCCTTCTTAATGAATTGATTCCAATATCAATTTGGAATTTTCTATCAAATAATGTAAGGGTGGCAGTGATTCGGTTGTGTCATTTTTTTAGAGACCTTTGTGCTAAAAGTTTATCCAAATAATTGTTGATAAAAATGCAGCAAGAGGCTCCGTTAATTCTGTGTGAGTTGGAAAAAAAATTTCATCCATCCTTTTTCACTTGCATGTTGCATTTAACAGTTCATATTCCAATAGAGACACTTCTTGGGGGACCAGTTTCTTTTCGGTGGATGTATCACACTGAAAGAAATATGTGCACTTTGAAATCATATGTCCGAAATAAGAATTATCCTGAAGGTTCCATTTTGAGTAGTTATCTGGCCCAAGAATGTATGGATTTTTGTTCAATGTATTTTTCTGATGTGAGCACAAGACATAATCTACCAATGAGAAATGAAGATGATCATTATGAGGAAATTAATCCCTCATTTCCATATCTTCCCTAAACAGGTGGAATTTTTGGGTCATATACATTGGTTACATTGAGCTTTGAAGAGCGGAATATGGCACATCGTACAGTCTTGTTTAATTGTGGTTTGTTCGATGCCTATATCAAGTAATTAATTTTAATATATATATGTTATCTCATACGATATCATACCACATATACCTTATACTTTTATTGTCATTTTATGTAGAGAACAGAAACAAATTATAAGTAGAGTTCATCGGTCTTTTCCGTTGAGAAGGAGAGATGATATGCATAGCCAAGAGTTCCCAACTTGGTTGAAATCAAAGGTATGAACTTTACATTATATACCTTAAAATATAGATATATATTTAATTATATTACTCATATGTATTCTAGGTATTGAGTTTACCTACGGACTTCATTTCTCAAGAATTAAGAGCATTGGCTTTTGGTCCCAATTCTTTGGTTCGTGACTGAAAATCTTTAATAATCAATGGATACAAATTTGTTACAACTGATAAAGCGGTGAAAATGAGAAAACAACATGATGGCGTTATATTAACTTCTAGAACAGATTGTTATGCCAGTGCATCAGATAGTCGACCTCGATATGAAGATGTGTATTATTATGGACTAGTTGAGAAAATATTTTTATTGGATTACCACTCTCAAGGTCGGGTCACTATGATGAAATGTAAATGGTTTGATTCAATGACGCGACATGATACATTTATTGATGATTGTGGATTTAGAGTTATTGACATGAGTCGATTCCTGCATACCGATGAACTATACATTTTGGCATCAATGGAAAAACAAGTGTTTTATGTGAAAGATCATCTGAAACCTGATTACGATGTCATTAATGAAGTAATCCCAACCCATATTTTTCATGATGCTGGGGATGAAATTTTCACCATTGACACCCCCATCGGTGTTAGCCAAAATATTGTATTTGATGACACAAATTGTCCCATTGTGAGAGATGATGTTGAACCTGAGGTAGTGGAGGGTAATATATAAAAGCAACCATATATATTCAGAGTTCATTCATTTTACCTTGACGTGAGTTTCTCAGTTTGGTATGAATGTAATTACTTTAGTTTAGTTTCAGTTTGGAATGATATGTCTATTTTAGTATTGTTTGGTTTCATTTCATTTAATTATATTTATTTCAATTCAGAAAACTGGGTTTAAAATTTGGTTTTAAAAATTGTATAACTTGGTTGTAAATTATCATTACTGAAAGATGTTATGAAATTTTTTGTCTTATTTGTCTTCTAAGTTGTATGTATTATTTTTAAAAATTGTTGCTAAAAAATATTTATTTCATTCTTATATAGATTATGAAGAAAACTAAAGAAGCTTGCAAGAAAAGATTATTTGATGTTGATCCTGTTATATGCGAGCGTGAGTTGTCTTTAGTGAGTATAATAATTCTAACATTTATCTTCCACATTAAATATAATATGAAGTTCATATTTTTGATCAAATTTATTTTAGGGATATATAACTCCAGAGATTCCTCTTCCTAGTATGGGACCGAGCAGGGATCCTCCTAGACCTAGGCGGAGCTCCCGTCTTACCACTCCCCACACTGACCCATCAGTGGACATCCCATCTACCACACATGTCTTCCCTCCACTTGAGACCCCTAGGATGTTCCCATACATGATGTTGTCATCATCCCATTTACCCTCTTTTTCTCATTCCATGTCCACGCCGACTCGACCGATGTTATCACCTCCACAATTTCCATATCCATTCATGTATCCCCAGACCTACTACGCATATTCTGACATGTATACGCCACCTCCTTTTCCTACCATCCATCCTACACATATTGAGTCTGTTCCTTCAGTTTCAACTCTTGTTCATGAATATCATCCGGATCATGCTATGGAACAGATACTTCCTTCGGAGGATGTTGATCCAGCACAGTCCACGGATGCCTCACAGCCTATTCAGGAGCCTGCATCATGTTTTTTTATTATAAATGTTTCAAATTATAGAATTTCACTTTTTTCATATTTTATTTTCACTTAACTCTTCTCTTTTCACCTCTTATGTTATTTAGTGGGATCTTCTAATAGGCGACGTGGGCTCACTCGAATGCGGGATGCCTGGAATCACGAAACTCAGATTATGGTGGATTACAATCCTCAAAATCAAATGGTAGGTAAAAATTCTAAGGAGTGTAGAAGTTTCATGGCTACTTTATCCAAATATCATGATATCATTCCGGTGGAACCGGTCCCATGGAGACATATCAGTGCTGACATCAAGGATAGGGCATGGGTGCAGATATGGGTACGGAAATTTTATAAATTTATATTTATATTAGTAATGTATTTATATGACTTAACATTTTCGTTGTAGATTCGATTTAACTTTCCTAACGGTGATGCTGCCAAAGCTGCTAGGTTGAGTGATCTTGGAGAGTATTGGCGGTCATACAAGTATGAGTTACATATTGGTTGGAGGATCAGAGTGGGTACTGAGTTAGAGGGTGTACCCACAAACCCTGACTATCCAAAAAGTCAATATCAAAAAATGATCGCACATTAGAAGACTGAACAGTATAAGGTACTACCCATATTTAGTGGTTTTTATATAAAATTTAATTCTTATTACTTGTATTGTTTTTTTTTCTTAGGAAGTGTCAGCGAAAAACAAAAAAACAAAGATGAAATGATATATCTACACACATTGGGGCGCACTACAATGCCCGATCATGAGAAGCAGTTGGTACGTTCAATCCAATTTTTTGCATTTATCATATATGGTTGTAATCCAAATTTGTGCATTTCTCATATGCAGCAAGATGAATGGGGAATTGAAGGTCCTGTACCTCATGCCAAATTATTCTGCTTAAGTTGGAAAAGAAAAGATGGAACTTCAGTTAATTCAAAAACACAAGAAAAAATTGTAAGTTTTTTTATATATATTTCAAACATTTATACTAAATTCATAATTTAATATGTGTATAATTTAAATAGTATTATTTGGAGGCCATGGATGAGGAAGATGATAACTTAGGTCCAAATGATCATTTGAGTCCGGTGTTAGGTGTAGAGCATCCAGGAAGAGTTCGTTGTAGACCAGGAAAAAACAGTGTCCCCTATAGGTATTGGTCATCATCGGACTCCTCTAATGCCTCTAAGGCCTTTGTGTTGTAAATTACGTGTGCTTAATTAGCTGCGACAAAGAAAATAATATTATAGGTCCGTGAAAAAAGTAAGCTAATGAATGAATATTTCATGAAATCTATGTCAATATTGAGTCAGTCACTACCACCAGAGGTTGCTGCCACTTTTTATTCATATATGACATCAATGCGCTCTTTACATAATGCCTCAGGTGATTCCCATGAGGGTCCTAGTGGCGATGACGGTGGTGGCGATAGAGCTGGCAAGGATGTTGCTGATGTTGTTGTTGGTGATGATATTGCTGATGATGATGATGTTGCTACTGGTGATGATGATGCTGATGATGTTGATGCTGAAGATGATGATGCTGGACATGGGGATGATGATGATGGTGATGGGGGGGATATTAATCCCCTCCATTTTTGACTTAGCATAGAGACTTGTGTTGGAGTTTTAATTTTTTTTTGTATTTGTGGACTGCTTGTATGTGAATTTCTTTATGCAATGAAATGCATTTTGGATTATGTTTTCATTAGGTGTGTTATTTGACAATTCTTTAGGTAATATTCACATGCCATTTTTTTATGGTTTGGTGTGTTAATTATTATCTCTCCATCTAATCTTGGCCTTAGCAGTGGAGGGGAGGCTTGGGGTGGGGGGGCTGCAGTGGAGGGTTGGGGGGCTCGGAGGGGAAGGTTGGGAGGGGGGTGCAGTGGAGGGCTGGGAGGGGAGGGGGATGCATTCACTTAATCTCTTTTTCATATACTCAACATGCAGAGGATATTCATCAGGCGAGTATGACTGTGTCCTCCACTTTGAAGCAGAAGATCTCATATATTGAAGGCGTTGAGAAGGTTTAGTTGCTTCTGATCTTTTTCTTTAAACATAAAGGCACTGATTGGTATGTGATCTGACAGTTATATGAATATTCGAAGCTGACTAACTAATTTAGATGTTGCATATGCTGTTTGTGGTTTTCAGCTTTCCTTTCTCTAATTTTTTAATGTGGTTTTGTGTCTTTTAGGAAGACTCCAAACACAAAAGAAAAAGCATGTTTAGTGGGGAGGGAGGGGAGGGGCTGGGCAGGTGGGGAGGGGGAGGGGCTGGGCAGTGGGGAGGGAGGGGGAGGGGCTGGGGCAGGGGGGCTGGGTAGTGGGGAGGGGTTGGGTAGGGGGGCTGGGTAGTGGGGAGGGGCTGGGCAGGGGGGCTGGGCAGTGGGGAGGGAGGGGTAGGGGATGGGCTGGGGGGATGGGTAGTGGGGAGGGAGGGGGAGGGGCTGGGCAGGTGGGGAGGGGGAGGGGCTGGGCAGTGGGGAGGGAGGGGGAGGGGCTGGGTAGGGGGGTCTGGGAAATGGGGAGGGAGGGGGAGGGGGAGGAGCTTGGCGTTGGGGAGGGAGGGGGAGGGGCTGGTCAGTGGGGAAGGAGGGGGAGGGGGAGGTGGGGAGGGGGAGGAGCTGGACACGGTGTCGACTTATCCACCGTCGCTAAAGGTATAGTTTTACCACACCATTTATTACGTCATGAAAAGTTTTCTTTTTACTCAAATGCATACTCAAATATCCAATTTAACCCCAGACTCATATTTTCATAATATGATGCAGTTTCTTGTTTGGTTGTTTAATGTTTTCAATGTATGGGTGAAATCTCCAGTTTAGGTGATGTTGATTCATCTTCCAGCATCAATGGCATTGAAAAGGGTAAAATTGTGATATCATCTTATTTGAAAGATTAAAATTAATATTTCTACTCTTGTAATTAATGAACAC
The DNA here is from genome assembly GCA_963277665.1 of Viscum album. Classification (NCBI taxonomy): domain Eukaryota; kingdom Viridiplantae; phylum Streptophyta; class Magnoliopsida; order Santalales; family Viscaceae; genus Viscum; species Viscum album. The sequence goes on from OY728161.1 coordinate 1,395,984,796, forward strand.
ATGATATTTTTATCATTTCATTATTGTGATTTATGATTTCAGGTTAAGCATCATTACAAATAGTTTTGACAATGGCATTGCAATGTGCCTTACAAGGGTTGGGTTCTTCTACTGAAGGTCTTGATGTGTCCATTGAAGAGGGTAAAAATAATGTATGAAGTTTCGATGACATTTTAATCATTATTAAACTGGTTTTTTTATGCTGTTGTTTTATTTGTGCAGAATTTCACATGCATCGCATTGCATTTTTATTCATCGGATTTTTTATGTGGGCATTGGCACCCTCATTGAGTAAGTCCTGTAACGCCCCAACCCCAGATACCCAGAGTCGGTGCATTACTTCGTAACATTGGCATGATCACAAAAGATCAAGTCTCGAAAGACCGATTAGTTTAGTAGCCTTGGAAACACTAGATACATTCATAAATGTTACATTACAACATAAGGTGAAAAACTACAATAACAAAGTCTTCATAGTCCACACTCATATCCTCTTCGGACTATCCCTGCAGGTCATTCCTAAAATACTTCTTCACATCCTGGAAAATATTAAAACATTGAAAGGGGTGAGCTCAGATGCTCAGTAAGGATAACAATATTGCGGAATCTTTCATAAATAAACATAAACATTTAAGGCAATGTATAACTAAAACAAAAGCCTTTTAAACTTGAACATCAAAATAATATGGAAAAAGTAAAATGAGATAATTCCATTTACTTCTTCACATGGATATTCTACTAGTCTAATAATCACATGAAATATCATTAACCACTTTCATAATGAGGGAATGTATAATGCCAGACATTCTGAAACATTTTGTCAAGGCCTCGACCAAGACGTCTAAAATGATTAAGGCCTCATCCAAAACCATAAATCAAATTGGGAAAGGGCCTCGGCCAATTCCACGTCTTGTTGTCTCATGAGACCTACCGATGCATCGAGGAGCTATAGCGGGATCCACCCGTCACTTATTAAGTCCAATACATTCCTCATATGAATAGGTTTAAACATATCATAAACCATAACATAATCATATCACATAAAACTTGCATAAAGGAAACATAACATTTCCACATTTCAATCACAAGATATCAATACAACACATTGATATAATAAAAACGCTTTCAAAACCATTTTCAATACCAAAATAAAAGAAAAGTAAAACATGGTATTTATTTTTCTTTTAAAAAAATTATGGCTTGTAGAGGAAGCAGAAACCCAAATAATGGTCACGGCGGCGGAGAAGTCGTTGTCACCGCATATGTATGAAAAGAAAAACATTCCCTTTTTGTCGTTTAGTAAAACTCTTCGTATAAAAAAGATTCCTTTTGAATAAACATAAAAGTCAAAGGGGTTTATACACCGTATAAAAGAAAGTTGTGTATAAAACCAAATATGCCTCAATGAAAGGAGATTGAGACGAAGTCCTTAAAAAGATCATTTTTAAAATAAAATAGATCTATTATGTGTATTCACTATAGGTACACATAAATAAAGTAAAAATACAAAATAAGACATAATAATATCATGACATAATTTGAAAGTAGGAGATTAACCCAAAGAATGGAAGTTGGGTTAAGAAATTCCCTTACCTCATGTCTGACTTGACTCAACCGTTATTTAAACTCCTGAATAATAAACTAGAGTTAATATATACCTTATTAAGAACCATTTTCAATTTCATTATCCTTTTTATATCACTTATTACAATGATATAAACATTATGTAATTATTTAAGTTAATAACAGTCGTTTTTTCGATCTTTGGTACTTGAGTCAACAATAAACTTCTTATAATTACAAGTTGTTTATGTGGTAGAATATCCATTATCTCCAGAATTATATTCATGATTTATATGTCATATATATCATATATATCCAGTATATACATTCATTTATAATATTACGTAACATTTAGAGGTAAGAAATGAAATGCACCGTTCATGGAGACGGTAAGCCGTACGTACGCATGAACGCTACTTTCATTTATATTTCATATTTAATGGAATGAAATAATAATGATATAAATGTATAATATAATTCCAGTATAATATAGTGTATAATTCCATTTACTCCATCCTTTATACATCCCACATATGGCATTAACGATTCAAATCACTTTGAGGGGGCGGTAGTCCGCACTTCCTAAAATGAAATTATCGCGTTTACCCATAATGGAAATCATAAAGTATGCCATAAATGAGAAATACAGAAGCATAAGTAAAACATAAAAATATTATATATCATATATAAATATAGTGACATCTTAATGTCCACCTTTGAAGGTGTTATATGAGTGTTGAACAATCATCGTTTCGTGAGGCAGAAATTCGCCATCCACAGAAACCGTATGTTCTTTAACCCTTAGATGTAGGTGTGTGTAAGTGTATCTCGAATCCCTCTTATAAAAACATCCTAGTATATTGAGGATACTGGTGTTGTTACAAAAGAAATGAATAAAAAGAGTTTAGGGGGTTGGAGAAGAAAAATAAAACAAAACAACATTAGAGAAGACATTGCCTCAAAATCGGGTAACTCTTTTTGATTTGAGCCAAAGGCTTCCTTGGGAAGAGTTCTGCCCAAAGTGAGGCTTCTATCAGTAATAGGGGGAAGTTGGGAGAGTATTTGGGCAGAGTTTTGCCGAGCCAAATGGCTTTAAAGTGTGAATGAGGTGGTAGAGGTGGGGGCCTTTTATAAGAGGAGAGGAGGGGCACTCTTGGAAAGTAAGGAAATTTTACATTATTATACAATGATTTTCGGATTCTAAAGGTCCCACACATATATAATTAGTGGATAAGGTGATAAGGGTTCGAAATATACCCATCCAATAGTCTTTGGATAAGTTTAAGCCTTGGATTGTACATTATCTTTTCATTTTATTAAAATTGTTAAATAATGAGGTCATCGCTGCATCATAATGATGTCATAAATAATTTAATTTATTTAAAGTCTAAAAATTATAAAAAAAATACTATGATGTAGTAAATCTTTTTATCTTTCCAATGACTATTTATAGTCAAAAATATGACTAGTATAACACCATGTAAAAATTGTTTTAGTAAAACATTTCATGTTTGTGTCATTTTTTACTTTAACATTAAATAAAAGGTATTTATGTCATTTTCCAACTAAAGTGGCTCCATGGGGTCCCCAAGTTGACCCATGGATTGTCTTGGTCGGCCATGGCACATCCAATTAGGGTAGGACATGTGTCAAGCTCATCTCATATTATTAAAACATTATTTTTACCTTAAACTACACTAATTACCTCTAATCGCGATTAAGAACTTAAAAGTTACTATTCACCAAAAATTATTTTAATCTCATTGAACCACATTTTACTTCTTAATGACAACCATGTATGTCGGATTTTTGAAAATAAAATCACAAAAGTGGTAATATTTCATTTAAACAAAAAATCAGTTATTTAACTACCACTTAGTGGTTTCATTATTCATCAAAAATTGAAGTTTTTCAGAACAATGCCAAAATTTCACCCTAAGCTATAATTGATATTCCGGATCCAAAAATGAAGTCCATTTTGAAATATAAAATTTCTATAATTTTAAAAAGTGGTTATTACTATTCATAACGGCTACTATGATTAGTCGCGGTGTTTTAGAACTCAAATTTGCGTACAATGCAAGCTATTGAATTTATTGAATGAGAAGTGTATTGTGGAAGCTCGGGGTGTTTCATTCTCCCCTCCTTCAATAAATTGCGTCCTCGCAATTTGAAATTTTTCTTGGAAATTAAAAGGTTGAAAATAGAAAATACCTTTGTGGAAAACCCACATCAGAAATAAGATTAATAAAATTTATCCTTAATAAGAGGGAAAGGGAAATGAAAAAGTCACCACCCAATTATGATCTCGATTAGGAGAACATTGGTGGAAATTAAAGACATATAATTGGAGGAAAAACGTAAATATTTGTAGGGAGTGATTGAGGTCATCAATCACAATCAACTGTCAAATTGAGGGCCTCAAAACCTTCAATCTATGTTAATTTAAAATATCATCAGTTCAACAAGACATAAGGTATTAGGATAACACATTTTTTTGTTTTAATATCCATTTACTAAAGTTTAAGAATTAATTTATTCATTGAATAAGAGATAGGTATATATATATTTATGCTTGACAATTAGAGTTTCAACCTTCAACTCATCTTTCACTCAAAAAGATAATAGAACTCAAAAATATTATACTTATCCTAATTGTATAAGGTTCCAAATGTTAACACATACCATTTAGATTAGTAAAATTATTTTGTAATAACCAGGGACTTCCTGTAGGCTAGTGGTAGGAAATAAAGGCCTGTCACACTATGATTGTGGGTTCGATTCCTGCAGCTTTGTCCGACGCGACGGGTTATTCCCCACCCTACAGGTTGTCCTTTTCCTAAAACTATAGTATTATAATATTCAAAAATAATCTTCATAAATTTTTTAACCTTAAATAATACTATCCAAAGATCAACTTAATCCACTCCAACCTTTATAGTTATCCAAAATACCTCTGTCCAGACTTTCTCTAAAAGGTCTCTTAATTCCAAATTCAATTTATCAGATTCCCCAAACAAGGTAAAGTTTCTCTTATTGTCACATACTGAAAATATAATTACCTTCATCATATTAAAACCTTACTGAAATCAACAAGTACTGCAGTAAAATCCTTATATATATATCACATTATTCTAATAACCAGAATATAATCCATGAGTCCAAAAGCACCAATACATTTGTTATTCTGCTTCAACTGTAGTAACAGCATAAGATTGTCCTTGATCCCTTGGCCTTTTCTAAGGTAATTTTCCCTGATGATTAGGAAATTTATTTGCATAATGCCCCAATTCCCTACAATTGTAGCATTCAACATTGATAGCCTCTTTCTTTCCCTTGCAATCACAATCCTGGTGACCTTTTTCTCCACATTTGTAACAAACTCTCATTCCTTTTAGGCAAGTACCAGAGTGATTCTTCCCACAATTATCACATAATGGAAAATCCTTCTTTCCCTTTTTCCCTTTATCTGTCTCTTGTTCCACCGTTCTCTTCTTATCTTGCTTTACTTTGTTTTCATAAGACTTAGAGAATTACTTTTCTATCTGGATAGCACATGAGACTATATCCTCGTATGTTGAGAAATATTGTGATACTAAAGCTCGACGGAGAAAAGGTTTTAACCCATAAAAGAAATGATCAATCTTACCTCTTGGGTTATGTATATAATCTGCAGCATACCTCGCTAACCTTGTAAAGTTGGCCTCATACTTTGCAACATTCTCATCCTCCTTTTGTTTCAGAATCAGAAATTGCCTTTCCATATCTACTCTATGGTCATGAGGAAAGTATTTTTCTAGGAAAAGCTATTTGAACTCCCTCCATTTCATATTTGATATGTCATCATCTTCCTTTGTGTTTTGAATCAGCGACCACCACTGATCGGCATCTCCAGTGAGGCGGTAAACTGCCATGACAACCTTCTCCCTTTCACTACTCCCCAAGGCATGGAATATTTTCTCTAAGGAGTTTATCCATTGCTCAGCTACTAATGGATTTGTACCCCCATTAAATGTTGGCGGTTGTTGCCTCATGAAGCGGTCTAACATTGATCCTCCACGTTGTGGATCAGGGTGATCCATACGAGTAAGGTTATTATTCATAACTTGAGTAAGTTGTCCCAGTATGGTAATAAGTTGATCAGCACCAGTTGTATCTACAGATCCACAATAATTATCTTGAGCAGGAGGTCAATCCCTACACGGAGTGTGTTCATTGATAGGATTTTCATTCCTTTCACTAGGCGCCATTTCTAAACAATGGCATAAACTATATTAGTTTATGAATCAAAATACATAATTCCATACTTGTAAGATACTTAACATAAATTGAACTATTTATGGATATAATCCATAAAAATGTTTTCTTTGAGGAAGTATATACTCATAACCCTTCATAGTGGTTTATAAATAAAATGAGAATTATCCAAAGCATATCCCCCGGGAGTGTCGTAACAAAGAGTGCAGCAAGGCCCGTTATCGTGCACCAGTTCCCGTTCGAGTCTAGCTCAAAGCGGTGTTTTCGAGTTTTACCCCTAGGTACATCTGTGCCAGAGCCGCCTCTACCTGCTTGTATCTAGACAGGGATGTATTGCTTGGAAAACTCACAAAATCTCTACAATAACAAAATTCTAGGAAGTTCTTCTATACTAATCATCAAATTCTATCTTTGGGCTATGTGCTCTAATCAGAGTTTATCTAAATCTAGCTTCCAAGGTTAATATTAAACTGCCTCTGATACCAACTGTAACGCCCCAACCCCAGATACCCAGAGTCGGTGCATTACTTCGTAACATTGGCATGATCACAAAAGATCAAGTCTCGAAAGACCGATTAGTTTAGTAGCCTTGGAAACACTAGATACATTCATAAATGTTACATTACAACATAAGGTGAAAAACTACAATAACAAAGTCTTAATAGTCCACACTCATATCCTCTTCTGACTATCCCTGCAGGTCATTCCTAAAATACTTCTTTACATCCTGGAAAATATTAAAACATTGAAAGGGGTGATCTCAGATGCTCAGTAAGGATAACAATATTGCGGAAGCTTTCATAAATAAACATAAACATTTAAGGCAATGTATAACAAAAAAAAATCCTTTTAAACTTGAACATCAACATAATATGGAAAAAGTAAAATGAGATAATGCCATTTACTTCTTCACATGGATATTCTACTGGTCGAATAATCACATGAAATATCGTTAACCACTTTCATAATGAGGGAATGTATAATGCCAGACATTCTGAAACATTTTGTCAAGGCCTCGGCCAAGACGTTTAAAATGATTAAGGCCTCGGCCAAAACCATAAATCAAATTGGGAAAGGGCCTCAACCAATTCCACATCTAGTTGTCTCATGAGACCTACCGATGCATCGAGGAGCTATAGCGGGCTCCACCCGTCACTTATTAAGTCCAATACATTCCTCATATGAATAGGTTTAAACATATCATAAACCATAACATAATCGTATCACATAAAACATGCATAAAGGAAACATAAAATTTCCACATTTCAATCACAAGATATCAATACAACACATTGATATAGTAAAAACGCTTTCAAATCCATTTTCAATACAAAAATAAAAGAAAAGTAAAACATGGTATTTATTTTTCTTTTAAAAAAAAGTATGGCTTGTAGAGGAAGTCGAAACCCAAATAATGGTCACGGCGGCGGAGAAGTCGTTGTCACCGCATATGTATGGAAATAAAAACATTCCCTTTTTGTCGTTTAGTAAAACTCTTCATATAAAAAAGATTCCTTTTGAATAAACATAAAAGTCAAAGGGGTTTATACACCGTATAAAAGAAAGTTGTGTATAAAACCAAATATGCCTCAATGAAAGGAGATTGAGACGAAGTCCTTAAAAAGATAATTTTTAAAATAAAATAGATCTATTATGTTTATTCACTATAGGTACACATAAATAAAGTAAAAATACAAAATAAGACATAATAATATCACGACATAATTTGAAAGTAGGAGATTAACCCAAAGAATGGAAGTTGGGTTAAGAAATTCCCTTACCTCATGTCTGACTTGACTCAACCATTCTTTAACCTCCTGAATAATAAACTAGAGTTAATATATACCTTATTAAGAACCATTTTGAATTTCATTATCCTTTTTATATCACTTATTACAATGATATGAACATTATGTAATCATTTAAGTTAATAACGGTCGTTTTGTCGATCTTTGGTACTTGAGTCAACAATAAACTTCTTATAATTACAAGTTGTTTATGTGGTAGAATATCCATTATCTCCAGAATTATATTCATGATTTAGATGTCATATATATCATATATATCCAGTATATAAATTCATTTATAATATTACGTAACATTTAGAGGTAAGAAATGAAATGCACTGTTCATGGAGACGGTAAGCTGTACGTACGCATGAACGCTACTTTCATTTCTATTTCATATTTAATGGAATGAAATCATAATGATATAAATGTATAATATAATTCAAGTATAATATAGTGTAAAATACCATTTACTCCATCCTTTATACATCCCACATATGGCATTAACGATTCAAATCACTTTGAGGGGGCGGTAGTCCGCACTTCCTAAAATGAAATTATCACGTTTACCCATAATGGAAATCATAAAGTATTACATAAATGAGAAATACATAAGCATAAGTAAAACATAAACATATTATATATCATATATAAATATAGTGACATCTTAATGGCCACCTTTGAAGGTGTTATATGAGTGTTGAACAATCATCGTTTCGTGAGGCAGAAATTCTCCATCCACAGAAACCGTATGTTCTTTAACCATTAGATGTAGGTGTGTGTAAGTATAGCTCTAATACTTCTTATAAAAAAATCCTAGTATATTTAGGATACTGGTGTTGTTACAAAATAAATGAATAAAAAGATTTTAGGGGGTTTGAGAAGAAAAATAAAACAAAACAACATTAGAGAAGACATTACCTCAAAATCGGGTAACTCTTTTTGATTTGAGCCAAAGGCTTCCTTGGGAAGAGTTATGCCCAAAGTGAGGATTCTAGGAGTAAGAGGGGGAAGTTGGGAGAGTATTTGGGCAGAGGTTGGCCGAGCCAAATGGCTTGAAAGTGTGAATGAGGTGGTAGAGGTGGGGGCCTTTTATAAGAGGACAGGAGGGGCACTCTTGGAAAGTAAGGAAATTTTACATTATTATACAATGATTTTCGGATTCTAAAGGTCCCACACTTATATAATTCGTGTATAAGGTGATAAGGGTTCTATATATACTCATCCAATAGTCTTTGGACAAGTTTAAGCCTTGTATTGTACATTATCTTTTCATTTTATTAAAATCGTTAAATAATGAGGTCATCGCTGCATCATAATGATGTCATAAATAATTTAATTTATTTAATGTCTAAAAATTATAAAAAAAATACTATGATGTAGGAAATATTTTTAGATTTCCAATGACTATTTATAGTCAAAAATATGACTTGTATAACCCCATGTAAAAATTGTTTTAGTAAAACATTTCATGTTTGTGTCATTTTTTACTTTAACATTAAATAAAAGGTATTTATGTCATTTTCCAACTAAAGTGGCTCCATGGGGTCCCCAAGTTGACCCATGGATTGTCTTGGTCGGCCATGGCACATCCAATGAGGTTCAGACATGTGTCAAGCTCATCTCATATTATTCAAACATTATTTTTACCTTAAACTACACTAATTACCTCTAATCGCGATTAAGAACTTAAAAGTTACTATTCACCAGAAATTATTTTAATCTCATTGAACCACATTTTACTTCTTAATGACAACCATGTATGTCGGATTTTTGAAAATCAAATCACTGAAGTGGTAATATTTCATTTAAATGAAAAATCAGTTATTTAACTACCACTTAGTGGTTTCACTATTCATCAAAAATTGAAGTTTTTCAGAACAATGCCAAAATTTCACCCTAAGCTATAATTGATATTACAGATCCAAAAATGAAGTCCATTTTGAAATATAAAATTTTTATAATTTTAAAAAGTGGTTATTACTATTCATAACGGCTACTATGATTAGTCGCGGTGTTTTAGAACTCGAAGTTGCGTACAATGCAAGCTATTGCATTTATTGAATGAGATGCGTATTGTGGAATCTCAGGGTGTTACAAGTCCGTTGTTTTCTTCTAAAGCAGTGCAATGACCATTGGATTGGATATGGTTTCCATGGGGAAGTCTCCCCAAATATCTCCCTTGTATGAAAATGATACTGAACGATCACAGATCAGATGTTTTTGGAATGTCAACCCATTTTGAGTTAGTTTGTTTTCTAGGGTGAAATTTGATGTGTGATAATTTGATTACAGGCCTCCCTGTACAAGAACAGCTGTGATATAGAATTAACCGAATAGAACATGAACAAGGACATGATCAGGTATTTCTTGAGATAGTTTCAGGTATGATATGTGTATTCTGTATATTCTCACATATACATATCAATATAGTTTTGAACCTTCCTTTTCTTATTGTATATTTCAATTGGGATATAGAGGTACCAGTGGATTCCCTATCTTGTCTCCATTTAATAAAGAATCATATTGGGGGTGGTCATCTTCTCAAATGTTGGGTAAATCCTTCTTGGATAATTCCCCCTCTGGTAAAGAGGTTGTTAACCCACTTTTTAAGGACTACAATCTAGATCCTATGTAGATGTCATGAAGGCCTTCAAAATCTTAAACAATGATATTGGTTAATGATAATAAGGGGGAAGTTAACCTAGATTATAGGATTAGTGTGGTATCTCTTGCATCCAGGGATATTTCTTTAGGTGGTATATTTAGGATATTGTAGTGGAACCTGTTCATAGATGTAGTGTTTCAAATATAGATGATTTAGGATCCTTATGGAGGGGAGAGAAAACATAAAATGAAAAGGGTAAAATAGAGGAAGATTCTATGTGACCTGAAGAGAGGACTGAAATTAATATTCATAGATTGACCTCTCATGATTTATCTATGTGTATTGTTCAATGCAACATTATTAACGTTCAAATTTCTGGGGGTATCTATTATCTATTATCTATTATCTATACTAAATTAGGCTTTCTCTTTGCTTACGTGTCACCTCACCATGCATCCACGTCACCATTAATTCTCTATTCCTTCCTCCATACCCTAAAATCTAACCCATTATCGATCCCCCGCTCGGGAATTTGCTTTGACCCACGCTCTCCTCCCTGAAACCCCTCCCCAAAACCCCTATCACGCTCTTTGGTTCTCGATCCCCTCTACAAATCCCGTAGGTTTCTCGATCCCCTCCTCGATTCCCCTCTCTCGCTCCCCTTCTCGATTACCCCCCAGCCCGCACTGCTCCTGCTCACAGTTTTCATCACTTTCTCCTACACTTCCCGGATGTTATCGTCTCCTCGAAGCTCTCCCAAGTGCAACGCCTCTTCAACAACCCTCGGAGCCTCTGGCTTCTACACCTCCTTCTCCATCTACTCCGCATCTGGATCCTGCACCTACTCCATGAATTTTGTCTCCCCAATCTCCTATTTGCGTTGCTCCCCCGATTTTCCTTCCTCGACGTCCGTCGACTTCGCCTTCATCGGTCTCACAAAAATAGGGTTTGTGATGCATCTTTATACTCCACCTTCACCTATTTCGTTCTCCCCAATCGATGGTTTTCTATGCTTCTCCATTCGGTCTCCCCAAACTAGCTTCTCCATTCGGTATCTCCAATCTAGGTTCTAACTCCTTTGTGCTCGCCTTCCACAGCTCCTTCGTCGTTGACCACCTTCACCTCCTTCACCTCCTTTACCTCTATCCTCTATCTCTGCATCTGGATTACCGATGATAACATACTCCTCCATCGTCGCCTACAATAACTACTAAATTCGGCTTCAGCTCCTTCAGAAACCCCAATATAGGGTTTCCTTTGCCTCCCCAATCTAGGGTTTCCTTTTTTGTATGATCACATTTATTGCATCTAGATTACCGATGATAACATACTCCTCCATCGTCGCCTACAATAACTGCTAAATCCGGCTTCACCTCCTTCAGAAACCCCAATCTAGGGTTTCCTTCACCTCCCCAATCTAGGGTTTCCTTTTTTGTATGATCACATTCATACCTATAAATACTTTTTATGAATGCGCATATCTATTATATGCATCAGTTTGATTGAACTGCATTCTGAAAAAAATCACGTCCATTGAGCAATTGATGGATTTTGTAAAGCTTATAAATCAAAATTTCATGTTACTGAAGTATGAACATCCTTGAAACAACTGCTATAGATTTCTGTTTTTTTGTCACAATGCATACTATTCAAGTTAGGGGTCCAAGTATCTTTGAAATTTTGATTCTTTTATGTTTCTTATTCCTTTTTAATTAGTTGTACTGTTTCCTTTTTGGGATCTTATTAAAATTCTACTAGATTTAAAAATTATTATTTTTTAATATGCCCGTAATATCATCTATTTATATTTATAGTACTTTTGTTTAATTATTTTTCAATGTAGGAGTAGGCTACATCGAAGTTTAATGGACATTTAATTTATTGTGTATCATTTTACTATTGTTGGAGAGAATCAACACATCAGCATGTGGTTTACTATATGAACTTGAACTCGTCTCCTGTGATGTGAATCTGAATTCTTCTTTCGAACATAAGAGCTACAAAGTAATTTTCATCAAAAATAATGAAAACTACATCATCATATTTACTGAATGCTTTGAAGACATTCGGGTAAGTAAGAGTGTATAAAAATTTATATTTATATTAGAAAACAAAATACACAAAATACTAAATTTGTCCTCATTATTGAACAGGGAGATCAAAGCAATGCATATTCATAAGTAGTGGCATCGAATATATCCAGGTAAAATTTCTTTGGTCTTTAATTTGTTTTATTAAAAATTGAAATTATTATTACTGTTATGTTAATTTTAACAATTCATGATTGGAGCATCTAAATATTAGTTCTTCTCCAGGGACTTCAAGAATTGGCACATGATTTGATACTACAACCCTGAATATGTCCACTGATCAGGTATTCAATAGTTATATTTAATGACTAATAATTTAATTCCATTAACATAAACACATGTGTATTAATTCAACATAGAAAGTGTATTCTAAGTCTTTCAAACAAACTGTTCTTTCCATCTCGTAATTGTCTACAGTTACAGGAGTGTGTACATTTAAATATTAGCATTGTCATAAATATTTCAATTTTTTCTATCTGTTTTATCATGAAAATGAACCACAAAGATGTAACTAACACATTCTCTGGTAACCATTGTTGAAAAACCTCTTTATCATGTAATATGTACATTTTTAGTATTTGTGCTATCTACTTAAGAACCTACAGTACTTAAATTTGTTTTGATGACAAATAAGTTTTTCATGTAATCTTCTGATTAGTGTAATTTCTGCTATCTGTAATCTATACATTTTTTGGCAAACATGTTTAACATTAATATCATCTAAAAATGGTTAACATTTCTCCTGCTATCTGGGGGATGGGGTTGGGCAGGGGCGATGGGGTTGGGTAGGGGGGATGGGGCTGGGCAGGGGGAGGGGCTGGTGGGGGATGGGGCTGGGCAGGGGGGATGGGGCTGGGCAGGGGGGAGGGGCTAGTGGGGGATGGGGCTGGGCATGGGGGATGGGGCTGGGCAGGGGTGGAGGGGCTGGTGGAGGATGGGGCTGGGTAGGGGGAGGGGCTGGTGGGGGGGAGGTGCTTAGAAGGGGTGGGAGGACAAGCTAGGCAGGGGGGAGGGGAGGGGAAGAGCTGGATAAGGGGGGGAGGAGGGGGAGGTGTTGGGAAAGTGGGGAGGAGAAGCTGAGTACCCATTGATGATTATTTACCTAATAAGCAGTATCACATATCATTTTCATAATATATTCACTACCATTCAGCTTAATTCACCAATATCTACTTCCATTAATTATTTGTATATTGTCTTCATTATTAGTCTGTTTTAATCACTGTATGTGTTTCCTGTTTCTACAATTTTGGTTCCAACATTAATCTTTGGTTTATAGTGTTTTGTATTTTTAATCAGTTATTCAATTATAATTTTACTTATATAGATCAAATTATCATTAAATGTTTTTGGTTAGGTCGATAATAGATTCTTTTATATTTCATTAAACTATGATGATGTTTGAAATCCCTGTTTAAGTGGTCTAAAGTTCCATTGATTTCTCTTAAAAGTTGTGCAAGGTGTTTCAGACAATCCAATGGTTTTAGATGTCTTCATTCGTTTTATAAAGGATCTAGGTGATCCTCGTTCACTGGTGCAAATGGGGTTGGAGGCGGAGACAACTGAGAGTGGATTGAATCCTCCGCTTGAGGCCTCCCATAGGGGAAGTGTGCACAATCCAGATGGGGTACTAGAAAAGGTGGATAAGGGAGGTCATACTCCATCAGGACCTTCTTATGATGAGGTGGTGTGCTTAAGAAAGGATGGTAATGATTGTGGCCAGGTAGTGACTCGGAATCCCAATACAGGTTGCAAGGCCCTGGAACAAGATGTAGGGGGTGAGACCTTGTGCAGGACAAGTCAGGTGGAAGGCTTTGTGCTGGCTTTTCAGTTTGAAGATCTCCTGAAGAGGGAACCAGACACTTAGGTGAACACTATCTCTTGGAAATTATCTATGGAGACTAAAACTGGTAAGCTGCACTTTTATTTTAATGGCTTGGTATCTTCCTTTTATGCTTGAACTTATGATTTTTCACTTTTTCCTTAAAAGTGTTTGATAATAAAATAAAAAATATATTGAGGATGCTGATATGCCTCATGGTATCAATTCCAACTGATATTATATTTTTACTTGTTTTAATGGGTGCACTGGAAGCAAGAAGAAGGAAGGATGTGGTAGCTGGGTGCTGTGGAAGCAAGCAGCAGCTGCACTAGAAGCAGGAGGGAGGCTGCGGGTAGCAGCTGTTAGTCTGGGAGAAGAATCTATACCCACGGTTCAGTGAACCGTGGGTATATGATTTTTCCAGGAATTATTTATACCCACGGTTCATTGAACCATGGGTATTTTAGTTTTCTAGGTATCTGTTGTTCCCACGGTTCTGAAAATTGTGGGAATAGATAATATACCCACGGTTTAAACAAACCGTGGGTTTTACAAAATTTCGCTTGGCTATCCCCATGGTTTTCACAAAACCATGGGTATATGGATATGTCGACGCCACTGCATCCCACGGTTCATAAAACCGTGGGTATAGGCTATACCCACGGTTTTATGGGCTATACCCACGGTTTAAAACCGTGGGTATAGGTGATATTTCTAGTAGTGATTCTTAGAGATGTTAATAGCACTTTTGTTGTAACAGTTTATAGAGATAGGTTTGAATTGATATCTATAGTCTAGTAAAGTGTGTTTCATCCAAAGAATTTGAGCACAACAACTACCAGCAGTTATATATTCATCCCCTACAGTAGAAAATGCAACATAATTCTGTTTATTACTACACCATGAAAGTAGTGACTTGCCTAAAATGTGACATGTTCCAGAGGTGCTCTTTCTGTCTAACTTGAAACTAGAAAAGTCATCATCCGAATAACATATTAAATCAAAAGGTTGTCCTCTTAGATAAAATAGTCCTAAATTTATAGTATACTTTAGATATTTAAAAATCCTTTTAATATCATTTAAATGAGACTCTTTGGGATTGTCTTGAAATCGAGAAAACATGCATACACTAAACATAATATCAGGTCTACTAGCAGTAAGATAAAGTAGACTCCTAATCATACCTTTGTAATTGGTTTGATCCACTGGTTCTCCAGTTTCATCAGCATCTAATTTGCAAGTGGTACTCATAGGTGTATCACTTCCTTTACTACTATCCAAACCAAAACGTTTTAAAAGACCATTAATATATTTATTTTGATTTAAAATAATACCATATTTGTTTTGAAAAATCTGAAATCCAAGGAAAAATTTATGTTCTCCAATTAAACTCATTTCCAATTCATTTTGCATTATTTTTGAAAAATCAGTACATAAAAGAATTATAGAAGATCCAAAAATTATATCATCTACATAAATTTTTAGTATCAAAACATATTTGGAAATACTTTTAATAAAAAATATAGTAGGATATGCTATCCCTTTTGTAAAACCTTATGAAATAAGAAAATAACTGAGTCTGGCATACCAAGCTCTTAGATCTTGATTTAGACCATATAAGGCTTTAGACAATTTAAAAACATGATTTGGAAAATGGGGATTTGTAAATATAGGGGGTTGTTCAAAAAATACATCTTCAATTATATATCCATTTACAAATTCACTTTTGACATCCATTTGATAAAGTTTAAAATTCAGATGAGCTGCATAAGAAAGTAGTGTCCTAATGGCTTCTAGTATAGCTATATGAGTGAATATTTCTTCATAGTCTATTCCTTCTTCTTGACTATACCCTTGTGCAACTAGTCTAGCCTTGTTTCTAACTATATTTCCAGACTCATCAACTTTGTTCCTAAACACTCATTTAGTACCTATAGTCAAAGTGTCCTTAGGTCTGTCTACTAATTCTCAAACTTTGTTTCTCTCAAACTGATTCAATTCTTCTTGCATAGCCATCACCCAAAATTCATCATTGATAGCATCATTGATATTTTTAGGTTCTAGCTATGAAAGAAAATCTTGATGTTCAACCTGTTTTCTCAAAGAAGCTCCAGTTTGTGTCCCTTGGTTTAAATCACCTACTACCGCATATAAAGGATGATTCTTGGGAGTTCTAATACTTATAGAAAGAGTTGAACTAGACTTCTCATGGTCGTTTATTGGTTCAGGCTCAACAGGTGTAGAGTCTGGAGGATTCCTATAACTGGTTACTTTTACAGGAGGTTCACTATCATTATCATTAAGATCCAGAATTGACATATCTTTCTCAAGATTTTCAAGAGAGGTTTTGGTTTCATGTGGATCAGTCTCATCAAACATGACATGAACTGACCCTTCCATACATTTGGATTTCGTATTAAATACTCTATAGTCTGTACTCGAGATTGAGTAACCTAGGAAAATTCATTCATCACTTTTGGATGCAAACTTATAAATATTATCTTTACTGTTAAGGATAAAGACTTTGGAACCAAAAACTCTAAAGTAATTAACCTTGGGATTCCTATTGTTCCAAATCTCATAATGGGTCTTCTTAAGAATCAGTCTAATCAAGACTCTATTAATAATATAACAAGCTGTATTAACAGGTTCATCCCAAAAGTAAATTGTAAAATCATATTCATTGAGCATTGTCCTAGAAATATCTTGAAGAGTCCTATTTCTTATTTCCACGACTCCATTCTATTGAGGTGTTCTAGGAGCAGAGAAGTTGTGACTATAGCCATTGTGTGATAAATAAGATTCAAACTCTTGATTTTAAAACTCATGGCCATGATCACTTCTTAGGGTCTTGATCCTAAGTCCACTAATATTTATTAAAGACGTGGAATATTTGAGAAAATAAGAACAAGATTTACTTTTGTGAGCCATAAAGTATATCCAAGTGTACTTAGAAAAATCATCTACCAGAACATAGACATAGTTATTCCCATTTAAACTTGAAACTCTTGATGGTCCAAACAAATCCATGTGAACTAACTCAAGTGGTTGAGAATTATAAACTTCTTTCTTTGGTTTGAAAGAAACTTTGTGTTGATTTCCCTTTTGACATGGATTACACACTTTTTTAAGAGGGAATTACAATTTAGGTAAGTCTCTAACTAAACCTTTCCTAGTCAATTTTCTAAGTGAGTGCACATTACAGTGTCTTAGTCTTTTGTGCCACAACCAAGATTCCTTATGAATCGTATTTAAACAAGAAACATTTTAATTATCTAAAGAATCCATATCAACAGCATATACAATCTCATTTCTGAGAGCAGTAAATATTAAATCATTTTTAGAATTAAAAACATTACATGCATCATTTTTAAACCTGACATTAAAACCATCATCACACAACTGAGAAATACTTAGCATATTGTATTTTAACCCATCAACAAAAAGTACTTTTGAAATTAATACAGTATTAGGGTTACCAATCTGGCCTAATACAATGATTTTCCCTTTAGAATTATCACCAAACGTGACATATCCACCGTCAAATTTAATCAAACTTTTGAAACAATAATATTCTCCAGTCATATGTCCTGAACATCCACTGTCCAACTACCAAAGAGCTCTACAGGAACTCTTTAGGCAACATCCCTACAAAATAGATTAGACATGGTGTAACTTTGGTACCCAGATTTTCATGGGTCCTGAGAGGTTAGCAAGAAAAATTTTGGGAACCCATACTTGTCTCACAGTTTTCCTATAATCATCAGATATATTTTGAGACATAAACACTTTGTTAGGTCTTTTAGAGAATTTTTTTCAATAAATGGTCCAGAACTTGAACTAGTAGTGAATTGTCCAGATTTTGGAATAAATTTAGTTTTAATGATCCTTCCCTGTCATGGTTGATATCCTAGACCGACGGTTTTACAAAACCATGGGTATAGGCCTTCAAAAAAAACTCTATACCCATGGTTTTAGAATAACCATGGGTATAGGTGACCAATACCCACGTTTTTTCAGAACCGTGGGTATAGGTTCCCCCACTATACATATACCCACAGTTTTCTTAAACCATGGGTATAGGGCACCCTTATACCCACGGTTTTTCCCAAAACCGTGGGTATAGGTATATTTTCAAGTAGTGTATCCATGAGTCTTTTTATGACATGAAAAAAGTTGTTAGCAAGCATGGAATGAATTATACAAAAATTCTTGTGTGTCCCAATGATTGTATGCTTTATTGGGGAGAGGATTCAAGTAGAGAGGATTGAAAAAAATGTTCTTCTTTTAGATGGAAGTCTATGGGAGATGTTGGAAGTCTAAATAAACATACCACCATGAAGAAGAAGAAAATGAACACAGCTATAAATTTTTTCCATTACATTCCTTTAATTATTTTAGTGTAAATATTATTTATTTCATCGAAATCACTGAACACATGAAGTGGAATTCTATATATAATAACAATGATAGGTTAATGTGACATCCAAGACATTTAAAATCGTGGAAGAAATTTGATTCATTACATCCAGATTTCTCATCTAATCCTAGGAATGTTTGATTGGGATTGGATGTTGATGGATTAAACCCATTTGTGACTTTGAGTACCAATTATATCATTTGGTTAGTTGTTTTGATACCTTACAATCTATCTCCATGTATTTGAATGGGAAAACCTCTTTTATCATTTAGATGATTATTCCTAGAAAAAAAATTCCTAGAAATTATATTGATGTATACTATCATTCATTAATTGAATAATTATAGTAGTTATGGATTAATGGTGTTGATTCATATGATACAACTTCTAGAAAAATTCTTCAAAATTCAAGTTGCTCTAATGTGGACCATTAGTGACTTCCCTAGACTTGGGAATTTTTTTGGTTGGAATACTTACATGGGTTTGGATTTCCCTATTTATAAATTTTATTTTAAGCCATAATTACTACCTCATAGTATAAAATAGTGATTTTTGTGTCATTGAAGATTTATCGATGCATCTCATAGATTTTAGTTGAATGAGTCAAAATTCAATGGTTTAATTGATCATAGAGCACTAACAAAGTTGTTAATAGTTCCTGAAATATTGGCACAACATGGAAATGTTAAAATAGAATTGGGAAAGGTTCCTAATTTGAATGATAGAGGGAAATTAGTTCAAAGTGCTTCGTCAAGTGAAATCGGAACACAACAATGGATGGAAAAAGGTATATTCTTCAGACCCACATATTGTGAATTTAATTTTTTGTGGCATAATCTTGATGTGGTTAATATTAAGAAGAATGTTTGGGAAAATTTGATCTTCACATTTCTTAATTATCATGGATATTCTAAGGATAATCTCAATTCTCGGAAAGACTTATATGAAATGAACATAAAGTGTGATCTCTGGCCAGATGATAATGGAATGTAGGCTCCAATTATTTTTTCAACAAAAAATAGGGATAAAGATACATTCCCTTGAATTTTAAAACATGTGAACGTATCTAATGGGTATTAAAGTAACATATCCAATTGTGTTGGCATAAAGCATCATAGGATACATGTATTGAAAAACCATGATTCACATAATTTGTTACAGCAGTTACTTGTAATGGCATTGAGTATATTTTTACATGAAAATATTACTGCAGTTTTTCTCTAATTCTACACATTTTTCATATAACTATATTAGAAAAATATACATCCATTTCTTCTTGACATACTTTAGGAGTGATTTTTATTGACACATGGTGAAATGGATATGATCTTGCATCCTTCTTTTTTTATTGTCATGATGTATTTAACTGTGAATTTGTTTGAAAAGGATAAATTAGGAGGCCTTGTACATTATCGATGGATGTATCCAATTGAGAGATAATTTATTTATATTTTTTATTTAAGTAAACAATTCTTGGATCTTAATTAAATACATAATTATGTATTTTTATTTTATTTCATAGATATCTTGGACATTTGAAATCATACATGAAAAATAAAGCTCAACCTAAAGGCTCTATTTCTGAAGGCTATTTAGAAGAGGGGTATATTACATTTTGTTCTAGATACATGGATGATATTGAGACAAGATTCAATTTATTTGGATGTGTTGATAGTACATTGGATGAATATAAAATACACGGGAAATCAAAAATATTTCTTACTATTAGTCGATCAGTTGGGAGGATCTCAAATGTTACATTAATAGAAATAGAATTATTACAAGCACATAGATATATTCTGCTGAATAGTGAAATTGCAGAACCATTTATTGAAGAGTTAGGGATACAAACAAATAGACAAATGAGAGTAAAAACATGAAATGAGAAATATTTGAAAAAATTTGTTAATAAATATATTATCGAATTATTTTCACGACATGTAAGTTTATAAATATTTCAATCAATATGAATATTAGGTTGATACATTTATTTTGTAAATCAAATAATGTATATTAATTTTTTCAGATCATGAATATTGATAATCAAGTATATTTTTCCAAATAATTGATGTTTCTTGCTCTTGGTCCTCTAAAACAAGCTATAAATTTCGACGCTTACAACGTGAATGTATTTAGATTCCATATAGTGGATCAAAAAGAGGGTTTGAAAACACAAAATAGTGTAATATTTATGTTTTCTGAAGTGTATTACTATGGAAAGTTGAATTATATTATCAAATTAAACTACCAAGTACATTTTTTAGTTGTTTTATTCAAATTCATTTGGGTGGATATTATTAGGGGTGTTAAAAGACATTCCTAATAATTTATTTCTGTGAAATTCTCTAGCATGATGGATACTGGTGAACATGAACTACATGATCCATATATCATATCACCACAAGTGAAAATTGAATATTATATGAAAGATATCATGGATAAAGGGTGGAGTGTAGTTGCTCACGTAAAACAAAGAGACTTGTATGATATAGGTGATGAGGTGGAATATTTGACCTTTGACATTGAATCCCATCAACAGTAAGAAGAAGACTTATTTTACCATCATGATATTGAAAATATTAGTCTTGCAAGAGTGGATTAATTATATGAAGTAATGTTAGGGAATTAAACTGACATGGTTTAAGGGTAAAATGATTGTATGTGCAATTATCCATTTATTTATCAACTACGTATGTTATTTGTGCAGTCACTCATTATCATTGTTATGTATAATTTTTTGTTAGTATTGTACATCTGTTATCATTTTTTTCTAATTGAATTTTTCAAAATATATGTTTTTAACTTAATTGTTTATTATTAGATGATATGAATACCAAGGAGGAAGCATTATACTCACTCCACAGGGTCAAATAGTTTTTCTAGAATTCAATTGACTCTGGTAATCTTTTTATTAGTTTAAATATTTATTAGACAATGTAATCTGTTTAATATATTAAATTATTGATTTATCTTTTTTTAATGAAGTCACAAATTTTAGGGCACCAAACATCCCAAACAGAAGTGTGGTTGAATGTTCATAAAAAATATGATCATAGTTTTGTTAATGATCATTCCAAAGAAGTTGCGGTATGAATTCATTTGTCATTATAATAAATTATTATCAGTTTTCACTATGTTAATATATATTACTTATAATATGACTAATATTTTATTTATAGGTAAAAATTAATAACTATGGGATGTCAATCTCATACAGTCCTACTCAGTCTCCCAGGATGACCTAATTGGTAAATTCCTTGGGAAAGAGCATCCGGGTGGAGTGTGCAGGATGGGTTTGGGACCATTACCATCTAAGGTATTTGGTAGGAAAACAAGGATTATAAGTGATGAATGGTGGTGAGAAGGTAAATCACACAATGTCAAAATCAGTTAGTTCACAATATTTTATATATTTTAAGTTTAAATATAAATATATCACATTTGTTAATTTCAATAAAATTTTCTTACAGGTTTTGGTAGAAATAAGTAGAGATAGAGATGGGGAGGGTGATGATTATAGTTAATCATTGGTCAATTATTATTGGAGAGGTTTTGTTCATGTATTAGTACATCTAATGTGGGTATTTTTTGTTTTTTTTTCTTATATTTTAGATGGGATCAGGACAACGGGTGCATTATGTATGTGTTGTATAACCATGTGTCTTTATATAGTGTTTCAAATGGCCATGGATATTGAAATTTCATTATGATAATATATGATGTTTATTTTATTGTATCTCTTTTACATATAGGTTGATCAGACTATTATATTTTACTATTTCCCACTTTTTTTTCATAGTGCCTTACTAAATATGTTTATACTCACACCTGCATGGGCGTCGCAGGCATGATTTTTTTCTTATAAAGACAATAGGTAGATGTTGTCTTTAGTGGACCTATTATCTATAGAACATAGAAGTAAGTGGATTCACTGGCCATATTTTGTGGTCATACTTAGGGATCATGAGTTGGGAACTCCTCTTCTTTTCACTTTTAGTTTTTTCTAGATTGGGACCTATTATCCTTCTTCTTGGTAAGGCATGTATTTTACCCTTTTCCTTTCCTAAATATTTATATATCTCATTTTCATGTATTTATTTGAGGTTACTACATGAATTTTTTTCACCGATAGGTTTTATTTTATTATACATATGTAGTATTTCATGGATTTGAGTGTGTGTGTGTGTGTTCACGTACAATAGTATAAATCCTCATACTTTTGTGAAATTCTTACTATGTGCTTGTCACTAGCCCTTCATCTATTAGGGGTGAACAAGTGGTGTCACTCTCAGCTTACTAGTGTCCCATGTAGGGTCCCTATAGGTCAATGCATGACATAAAACTCCATGGTTTTCTCCAAGACCATAATCTCTATCTAACCCTACCCAATTTAGGAAAGTCTTTACCCTTTTCTAAATCTCACATCACAACCCTATCCTACAACCAAGGATCATTCTATGTTATATATCACCAAAATAATTTCCTATATAACTTATCTATATAATGATATCTCAAGACTATAATGTTGGGTCGGAGAGTGATGGAAAGAGGGGGGGTGAATTGCCTTTTTAAAAAAGTTTAACAATTTAAGAAAAAGTTAAAGCGCAGCGGAAATAAAAGAGGTAAGACACAAAATTGATAACGGAGTTCGGCCTAAATCCCAAGCCTACGTCTCCGATCCCAACTCAACCGTTGAGAGATCTATACGACAGCTTTCTTTTTAATGGTTGTAGCAAGAAACCCACTAGACTTTAAGGCAGCCTAGAAACCTATTACAGCTTGCTTTTTATTGGTTGAAGTAAGAAACCCACTAGCCTTCTTACAGGTGAAGGCTAGCTCACCTATGACTCAAGCCTTTTACAGGGAAGGCTTGACTAACCTCTTCACACCTTGAAGGTGGTGTGAAAACCCAAACAAAGAGAGGATGAGAGAAAGAAGGGTTTGTATGCACAAACTCAAAATAATGCTCAAAAAAATAAAACAATAAAAACCGTAAAGAGGAGAAGTCTTGGGCGCCAATGGATTGATTGGTGATGATGAAGAGCGCTCCCAAGCTTCTATGGTGGTGCTCCTTGGTTGTGGAAGTGAGTTGGAGCAAGTGGGGATCCTTGAAGGAATGCGCCAGAGGTTCACCAAATGATCGAAAAATGTTCCCGTGGGCTACCGTATGTTTCTGGGGATTCCTAGTCCTCTATTTATAGGAGAGGAACACCCAAATGGCCTTTGGAGGTCTTTGGAGCCGTTGGAGAGGCCTTCGGAGCCATTGGGAGTCAAAAGTACAAGTCTGGTCAAAGCCCAACGGCTAGTTTGACTGGGCCCACCGGCTGGTCGGTGGTGTCTCACCAGCTGGCCGGTCCTGAGCCACCGGCTGGCCGGTGCGTAGACAGAGAGCAAGCTCTCTGCCCAGGTTCCACCGGCTGGTCGGGGAGCTCACACCGGCTGACCGGTGGCTCTGGACAGAAACCATTGCTACTGCCAGACCATCGGCTGGCCGGTGGGAATCCACCGGTTGTCCGGTAGACACATAGAGTCTACATTCAGTCCTTCTTGGCCCAACTCCTTGGCAACCTTTTGCCTATAAACAAAAACACTTGAAAACAAGTTAGAACAAAAAAAGAGTGATTGTGATCATTGAAATCCAAGAGAGAGAGGTACAACAATCTCCCCATATTTTGATGATCACAATCACCAAAACAACAAATGTAAAAGACTGAAATGAAAGGCATGCTTTAAAGGATAAATTGAAAAGTAAAGCAAAGCTTTAGAGAAAAATTTATACCCCAATCAACCAAGGAAATCTCCCCCTTTGTGATTATCAAAATAGCACGGGGCATAAAATTTGATTGAAGGAAGGGATTGAAAAACAAGAGAGAGATTTTAAACCAATTGAAATTTTTGAAATTTGAATTGAAAGTTTTAAATTGAAATTTTTGAATTGAAAGTTTTGAATTGAAAGTTTTGAATTGAAAGTTTTGAAAGAAAAACGCAAAAAGGATTAAACGATCCTAACTCCCCCTAAATAAAAACAACAAATCACCGGGGAGAGGATTTTAGAACCGAGACAAATTTTGGTCCGGAGAGACTCGCTAAAAGGGATTTTTCAATCCAAACTTGTCTTGTGACGGGTCTTCTCCTATGAAATTCATCGTTAAAGGAAATGGTTTTGGGCCTTCCATACCGGGCATTTTTGCAGTTGCACTCGTAAATTAAGTGCCCAATCCTTTTGCAATAGTTGCAAAATTTATATTGAGAGCTCCCCCTTACAAAAATAGTAGGAGCATGGGAAGAGGAAGCTTGCTTGGAATAGCCAAGCCCTTGGGTGGTTCTAGATATGCATTGGGAACCAAGGAGCTTCGAAAGGTTATGTTCACCTTCGGTGAACTTAGCTAGGGATTCCCTTAAATCCTTGATTGTTGATTCCCTAGAATCAACATCGGGAAGGTTTTGGATCTTGAGGGACAAGTCTTCCTTCTCTTTGAGAAGTTGATCCTTTTCGGAAGAAAGAATTTTGAATTTCTTTTTAAAAGCAATAAATTTGGAAGAAAGTTCGTGAAAACCTTCCTCCAATTGATCTCTCGCATGTTGGAGATCCTCGTAAGATAAATGATTGAAAGAATTAGAAGAACAAGAGGAAGAGGAGTCGGAAGAGGTTACCTCATGAAATGCCATTAGACATTTTTTACCGTTGTCTTTTGAGGAGGAGGAGGATGAGGAGCTATCACTCCAAGTGGCCTTGAAAGCCTTTTTCTTTTCCTTTTGCTTGGCCCTTGTCTTGTGGAGTGGGAAATCGGGCTTATAATGGCCTTTCTTGCCGCACCCATAGCATATTACCTCGGGCTCGGATTTTTCGTCGAGTTCTTCCTTTAGAGCCTTGTGAGATTTCTTCTTTTTGTTCTTCTTCATGAATTTGTGCATCTTGCGGGAAAGGTTCTCGATTTATGAATCGCCGCTTGAATAGGAAGAAGATGAGGAGGAGGAGATTTCTTCTTTTTGAACTTTGAAGGCAATGTTCTTTGGAGTTTTGATGAGATTGCCTTCCTTTTCAGCTTGCCTCCTCATGGTGATCTCG
The DNA here is from genome assembly GCA_963277665.1 of Viscum album. Classification (NCBI taxonomy): domain Eukaryota; kingdom Viridiplantae; phylum Streptophyta; class Magnoliopsida; order Santalales; family Viscaceae; genus Viscum; species Viscum album. The sequence continues at coordinate 1,396,010,412 of OY728161.1, forward strand.
TAGGTCATGAGGGATCTGATGAGCTCTTCGACCGGCATTTTCTTGACATCTTTTGCTTCTTGAATTGTCGTCACCTTTGGTGCCCATGAGCTTGGTAGGATCCAAAGGATCTTCTTGACCATCATCTCTGCAGAAACATCATCTCCAAGAGACTTTCTTCCATTACAAACATCAGTAAAGCGAGTAAACATATCAGTAATATTTTCATATGGATGTATGGTAAAAGACTCAAAATCTTGACGGTACATATCCAATCGAGTATCCTTAACTTTGTTGGTCCCCTCATGGGTAACCTCCAAAAGTTTCCAGATTTCATGAGATGAAGTGCATGTGGAAACTCGGTTGAATTCATTACGATCAAGGCCGCAATGAAGAGCATTCATGGATTTTCCATCAAGCTCGAAATTTTTAATATCGGCTTGAGTCCATTTGGATTCATTGGGAGAAGAGAGAGAGTAACCATGCATGACAATTCTATAAATAGGATAACCTATACTTCTAAGAAAAGTAGACATGCGGGTTTTCCAATAGGTATAGTCGGTTCCATCAAAAAAAGGAGCACGACCCAATGAATAACCTTCGGGGGCGAAAGAAGATGAAGCCATCACAATGGATCTTGAATTTGAAACCGGTTAAGGTATTACACAAACACTACCTCTGATACCAATTGTTGGGTCAGAGAGTGATGGCAAGAGGGGGGGTGAATTGCCTTTTTAAAAAAGTTTAACAATTTAAGAAAAAGTTAAAGTGCAGCGGAAATAAAAGAGGCAAGACACAAAATTGATAACGGAGTTCGGCCTAAATCCCAAGCCTACGTCTCCGCTCCCAACTCAACCGTTGAGAGATCTATATGACAGCTTGATTTTTAATGGTTGTATCAAGAAACCCACTAGACTTTAAGGCAGCCTAGAAACCTATTACATCTTTCTTTTTATTGGTTGAAGCAAGAAACCCACTAGCCTTCTTACAGGTGAAGGCTAGATCACCTATGACTCAAGCCTTTTATAGGGAAGGCTTGACTAACCTCTTCACACCTTGAAGGTGGTGTGAAAACCCAAACAAAGAGAGGATGAGAGAAAGAAGGGTTTGTATGCACAAACTCAAAATAATGCTCAAAAAGATAAAACAATAAAAACCGTAAAGAGGAGAAGTCTTGGGCGCCAATGGATTGATTGGTGATGATGAAGAGCGCTCCCAAGCTTCTATGGTTGTGCTCCTTGGTTGTGGAAGTGAGTTGGAGCAAGTGGGGATCCTTGAAGGAATGCACCGGAGGTTCGCCAAATGATCGAAAAATGTTCCCGTGGGCTACCGTATGTTTCCGGGGCTTCCTAGTCCTCTATTTATAGGAGAGGAACACCCAAATGGCCTTTGGAGGTCTTCGGAGCCGTTGGAGAGGCCTTCGGAGCCGTTGGGAGTCAAAAGTACAAGTCTGGTCAAAGCCCAACGGCTAGTTTGACTGGGCCCATCGGCTGGCCGGTGGTGTCTCACCAGCTGGCCGGTGGTCCACCGGCTGGCCGGTCCTGAGCCACCGGCTGGCCGGTGCGCAGACAGAGAGCAAGCTCTCTGCCCAGGTTCCACCGGCTGGCCGGGGAGCTCACACCGGCTGACCGGTGGCTCTGGACAGAAACCATTGCTACTGCCAGACCACCGGTTGGCCGGTGGGAATCCACCGGTTGGCCGGTAGACACAGAGAGTCTACATTCAGTCCTTCTTGGCCCAACTCCTTGGCAACCTTTTTCCTATAAACAAAAACACTTGAAAACAAGTTAGAACAAAAAAAGAGTGATTGTGATCATTGAAATCCAAGAGAGAGAGGTACAACATATAACATATAGGATGAACCCTATCTATCAAACCACTTATTAGATTAGTATCTTATTGTTTTCACCTTCTTGGTTAGAGCTCAATCATGATGTGTTGGGTGACCACCCTTTTGGGATGTTTTTTTTCTCTATTTGTGTATGGATCCTGTTTTTTGACTTCTGTCTTGTTGGTCTTGGACAGGTCATGGGGATGTAATCAAGTAACTCGAACTATGTGGATTCTTGTCGTACTTGGAACATAAGGGAATCTATGTTGTTTTCATGATCTTATAAATGGGTGGGATCAATGTTGTAAGTGCTATTATTTCATAAATAATTTACCCATTATATAAATACAAGTTAGTTTTAATCCTCGCTTGTAGAAGTTTAGATCATTTATGTATATTTAGGGTGATTTCACTTTTGGATAAGCATTTCTTATTGGTTTTGAATCATTAATGACAATTTTGATGAAAATTGTATTCATAATGGATGGTTTCGTATTGAGAACTATTTATTTATTATTAAATTAATTTATATTCTTTGTAATTTTGGTGGATTTAGTTTTAACATGTGAAGTCTCGTTATAATGGAAGTATGTTGATTCTTTGTAGCCAGTTTTAAATGTTTTAAATTTATATTTTCCTTGGAAATCTTTTGTGTAATAGTTTAAAGAATCAACATACGTTTAATGGGAAATGTATTGAGAAATGTATTGATTCTTCCAATGTATTGGGAAATATATTATTTATTATTTCAATGTGTTGATTATTTCAATTTATTTATGTATTATTTATTATTTTAATGTGTTGTGTCTTGTTTGATTCTTTAAATGTATTGAGAAATTTAGTATTTTTTCAATGTGTTGTTTTCTTAGTTAGTGTGTTTATTCTTTATGTTTTGGTGAGAATCAATGTATGTTGATTTTTTTAGTTTTTATATGTTTGTTTTTCTTCTAAATTGATGATATACTTGATGATATATTAAATTTTTTAGTGTTATTATTGTGTTATTCTGGATACAAGTTTTGGGGCTGCAGAACATGCAGCTTGTTTATTTTGAAATTCATGATATAGTGGTGGTTTAAACTACCTCTATATTTTTTTCGTAGAAGGTTAAGCCTCTGCTATATTATGGTATTTTTTAGGGAGTTAGTTAAAATAGCTTCTAAATATGAAAAAAAAATTACTTAGAAACATTTTTATCCATATTAGTGGTGGTATTTTTTAGTAAGATGTTCATATTTTAGCAGCGGTTAAAAATTTCCCCTAGATCTTAGAATTTTTTTTAAGTGAAAACCACTGATAAAACTAAAAAAACCAACACAAAATACGCGTTATATAACAATTTCTAGAAATAGTCACTAAATGGAAGGAACCACCACATATTGAATACCAACACCAATTTTAGAGTTAGTTTAAACCGCCTCTAGATAAAAAAACCACCATTAAATGGTCATTTTTTCATAGTGAATATCTGGAATTCACATCATTAATGTAAATTTTATGAGTAAAATATCACTAGTGATATGTATTAAACAAATATTTGAATAATATATTCCCATTTAAAACCCATTTTAATGTTTGAAATACATCTAAACCAAAACCAATGAGATTTTTTTATCCATAAATAGATTTGAAAAGATTGAAAACATAATTATTAAAAAGCGAATTTTCAAAACCATATGTTTGTTCAAAAAACATTTTCAGCCAAAAAACCATTTATAAAATCTCATTGTTCATCCATTTGAACTTTTTTAAAGTTAATATGAGAATAAAATTATAACATGATTCCTATGGATTTATGATGAGATACAAGTGAAAACATTTCACCATATTCAATTCCTTCTTCATGGTTATAATATTTTTCAACTAAACAAGCATCTTTTCTAGTAATATAATCTGATTATTTTAGTTTATTTCAAAACAACCCATTTAGATCCAATAAGTGTATGATCATTAGGTCATTACATGAGAGTCTATACATCATTTTTAATGAATTATTTAAGTTCCTTTTAAATATAAGGTACTCAATTTTTGTTTTAAAGTTCGTTGTTAGGTTTGTGGTTTAAAGTGAGAGAAAAGGCAAGGTTTTAAACCACATTTAAATTATTCATGTGAGTAAAATTTCCCACTTGAAATTAACCAATGAAGATTTCAATGGTTTGATATTTATATTTTTTTTAAACATTTTAAAATAATTTGAAAAAAATTCTTATTCTTCTACAACATTTTTATTTTGAAAAGTTTCATTTAAAACAAAATTTTCAAAAACATTTTGAGGGATAGGTTCTATAAAACTTTTATGAAAAACAACATGGATTGATTCTTCACCATTTTTTTCTTTTAGTTAAAGAAACCAAAATATTTGATTGTTTTGGAGTTCCCACTACATATACATTCATAATATTTAGAATCAAACTTACCATGATTGTATTTGGTGTTTAAAATAAAACATTTTCCACCAAAAAAAATAGAAAATCCAACCTTAGTTTTTTTATTATGAAATATATAATATGGGGTTCTCTTAATAAAGTGAATAATTAATATGTGATTAATTATATAACAATAAGTATTAATGGCCTCAACCTAAAAATATTTAGGAAAATAAAAATTACATAAAAGTGTTTGATTTATTTCTTAGATTGTTTTATTTCATCACTCTACTACACCATTTTGTTGAGAGGTATTAGGAGAAGATAAAGAATGAATATTTCCTTCATAAGAACACAAATCATTGAATTACTTATTATAAATTCTCCTCCATGACCACTATGAATTGAAATAATTTTAAAACCTCTTTCATTTCTGAACTTTTTTTAATTAATGAAGGCTTTAAAAGATTCACTTTTACAAGTAAATAAATTTTCCAACATGATTCTTATAAATCCTTCTACAATCATGGGAGTATATATTTTCACTCATATACATTCAATTTGATTAGGAATGAAAATTTCAACATGGATCATTTCAAGATATTTTGATGAAGAAATAAAAGATATATATATAAACAAAAATGTGTGGTGCTTACCATGTTGTAATTCTTCACAAACCAAATGAAATTTGGGTAGGTCTAGTACTTAATAATGTTGATTTAGTTTTATTAGATAGTGAGTACTACAATGACCAAGGAATCATGGCCAAATGAAAAAGTTAATCACATGGAATGTGACCCTATCACATAGAATGTAACCCATTTTAGGTTATCTCAATGTGTACCTCGAAGGGTATATGGACATGATCAGGAGTACACAGTCACAAACATGTTGTGTAATCTAACATGGACACATACAGGATAGTTGTACCTGGAAAGATCCATTTACTTGGACACTAAAATAAGTACATAGTCAGGGGAACATTGTGTGCTTTTTCATGGACATGGGCTCTAGTCGTTTACATGGGAAGGACCTGATATTGAAGGTACATGTCGTTTACTACTAGTGCACATCATGTACTCCTTCATAATTGGCTCAAAGACCTAATATTATTCATCTTATAAAAGTTTAATTAGAGAGTTTTCCCTATATAAATTTTCTAAGTGCTAGTATGGAATCATCTTCTACACATATGATGGAGATCCCTTCAGTAAGAAATCTTGTACAAAGTTGTTGGTATACTTCTATGAGGCTCAGAGTGATATCCTTTGTTGTCCTCTTTACCTATGTGGAGTTTTTGGAATTTTTTTGACTAAAAGTATTTGGGAACCAATCCTATATATAGTTGTTGATTCTATATTGAGTTTTTGGTATACCCCATTACCATTGGTGTGATATTCATTCATGTATCGTTCTCATCAAACAAATAGAATATACTTCTTATGATGTGAACCAATGAGAACGACCACTCAGATGAACATTTGTAGTGTTATATGAATCGGGTGGTGTGTTCTCCTAAATTAGTGTAATGTGGAATCTTTGACTGAGGATTATAGGTTGGAACTATGGTTGTGAGCTTACCTTAATATTGTGTGTCTTTATTGAGTATATCTATATATTCGTGTTATATGGGTTATATACATATACATTCATAGGCTTCCTGTTATTCTTATTGGTATATGATTTATGGTTTTGGTTTATCCTACTAGGTATTGTAATACTCACCCCTACATAGAATTTCCTCGCACATGTCTTGTCTTGTGTAAATGATCGGCCTTTTTATGGACTCCTAGTTGGATTGGGACTAGACAGTTTTTAGTGATCCGAATAGACCAAAGTGTGTTTCTAAATATATCTTCATAGTAGTCCCCATATTTACATTTAGGTTGGATTTTTTTCAAACTCTTTGTGGTGGGATTTTATTTGGACATATTTACTTTACATTTCTTGTTTTTATATTCTAGTTTTGGGTTTTAGATATATGAATGAATGGTATATAAGCTATTTTATATTTCAACATTCTTATACTTGGAGATGTGTGAATGTGTACAAGTACATTGGCTATGTCCTTCTATTTTAGTGATATGCCTACTTGGCAGTAGTCACAGGCCCCTAGTCTATTGAAGGAAGGCATTGAGAGTCGCAACACAAGCCACATTGAGATGGATTGTTATAGAGTGGTATCAGAGGAAGTCAGTTCTACCTTAGGACTAGATTCTATGAGATTGGTTTGGGGAAATAGTTGTAAGTGTTTTGAGTTTAGATTTTAGTCCAGGGACTCCAGTGGTGGTGCGGCAGCTGACGTATCCAAACACCAGAACTCTAATCACCTACCTTTCGACTTGGTGCATGAGGAATTTGGTTTTAGGGAAAAAATGGTGCATAAATCATATAAGAATGCATTGTGTTTTCTATGTCCATATTGATTCATCTCTCCGAATATACTCATTGATTGTGGTATATATTTTTTATTTCAGGAAGCCTCTATGATGTATGCCATCTAGGATTTAGCATCAGGATCATAGGGATGATCTCATCAATGATGAGGCATCGATATAGGGGAATCTTTCAGATGTGTTACCTCTCGGTGGTGCACTATTTATACCACTACCTATTGAGAAGTAAATGATGCTCACATTACCAGTAAATGAGATGCATAGGATGAGTTCACTTCACAAGTTATAGCAATAGGGACCCCTCAAGTTTCAAGGTGATCCCAACCTAAACAAGTATGAGTATTGGCTTGCGATGGTGAATGATTTTTCCTTATTATTAAGAAAATGAAACGTCATATGATGGTTCTGGAAATGATACTTCTCTTTAGCTCTGTTGGGTGATGATGGGGTTTAGTGAATTAGTCATATAATGAGGAAACTCTAACATGGTCATAGTTTGAGCACCTTTTCATAGGTAAGTTCTCTCTAGCTAATCTACATTGTGCACATATCCATGAGATTATAAAGCTTCTTCAGGGTATCATGACAATGGATGAGTATTCATAAATATTCACCAACCTCTCTATGTACTCAATGGATATGGTTTGTGATCAGTTCTTCTAGGATCAGAACTTCTAGTGATGAATTTTTAGAGAAATACAGACCATCATTATACCTTTACACATTCCTACCTTTTGGGGGGTTATATAGAAAGATTTGGTAATGAAGTGTTTCTTGGGTGAGCATATGTAGATAGTGGTTGCTAGTAGTGGTCACAGAGGAGTAAAGACTTGGGCTGTAGGGATCTTATGTTAGTCTTAGGGACAAGGATATGTGAGGCATTTTAAGAGGTCTTAGGACAGAGATTCTATGATTTAGGGATCATAGTATGGGTCCAGTTATCCCAGGGAGAGGTGGTGTTACTCTTGTGATGGTAGGGGAAATCTTGCATGATATTTTCCCACCCATCGTATGAGTGACATGGATGTAGTGGATGGGTTTCCGAGGTAGAGGCAGTGGTAGGAGCAAACAGGTCTGGAGAGTGGTGAACATGGAAGAGGAGCTAGGAGAGCAGTTTTAGGTGGTAGAAGCTTTGACTTGTTATGGAAACCACCCCCAGGTGTTCCATGCCAGGCTCAGGGAGCTAGAGGATAGGGGCGGGGTAGCTATAGGTGATTGATACTTATAACCTAGAGGTTCTAAGAATGATACAAGGTACGATATGTTTTTTTTACTTTATTTATATTGATAATAGATAAAGGTTATAGTCATTCCTTTATTTCCACATATATGGTTTGATACTTTCAGGTTTTGGTGTAGCCCTTGGTTTGACCCTTATGCTTGGAGACTCTTATAAGAGATGAATCAGTAATCACTCACTAGTTCCAATAGTGTGACTTGACTCTTAGAGGTGAGTGTTTCTATTGGGATCTATTTGTATCATCGATGAGGCCTTATGGCTTCATATTAGGTATGGACTGGATATCTATAGTTCACTCCTAGATCAACTGCTTCAGTCATAGGATACAGTTTTTCCTTAATGATGGGACTAGGTTTTTCTTTGTAGGTGAAAAGGAAATCTATGTATCACAAGATGGATTCATCCATAGGAGGGTATATCTGATTACTCACTAGTCATCAAGCATAACCCTTGGTATAGTAGTTATCAGTTTCCATTTTCCTATAGTGGTGTAGGATTATGAGGATGCATTTCTTAAATATGTTTCATCCTACCTGTAACACCCCAAGTTTTTATAGACCATTTTTTTTAATAAATTAAAATTTCCATGTATATATTGCAATTCACTAAGTCAAACATTTTTTTCACACTAAACTGACTTGTGGTATATTACATGCAACAACTAGATGGCGTACGATACATGAAACACTGAGTATAGATTTTTTTCAATGCATAAAATAACTATGTTTGGATTATGTTATACACAACACCAAAGGAATATTGAACTACTCACAACACCGACTTGGCTTGTGTTACACATAAGAGCAACCTTCCTCGATAGCTTGCGTTGTACATAATACCGAGTTTCACTAAACAACGATATATTATTAAAATATTATTATTTAATGGGATTTTAACTAGTTTTTATGAATATTATTAACCACATATTTAATTTTATATAATATTAACATTCATGTTATGTATTTTCTAGAACAATATATAAGAAAAAATTCATTTTTTTAGATAAAATAAGTATTTTCCAAAAAAAATACAATTTTACCGCCTTTTGATAATGCACCAATTTTAAATAATGTTTTTAAAAATTATATAATTATATTTTACAAAATAAAAGTATAATTTTTAAAAGGGACATCAAAATTTTACTTGTCTGAAATTTTGGTATTTTTTTGATGAAATTCATATTTTGATGAATAGTGAAAAATACTGCATTTTAATTAGAAACTGCCTTTTCGTCTAATTTATATATATAGATAGACTATATTTTTAATTGGTTTTAAAGTTTAATTAGGTTATTTTTTTACCATTTAATCTAATTTAAATCATTGGATATAATTTCACATTTAAATTGGACATAAATACCTGACAACCTTTTGATATGTTTTTACTTTTTAAAAACCCACTGTTTGGTTTTTGACAATAGGAATTAATTATAAATTAATTTCTTCCAATTATGTGTTTTGAATTATGAAAAATTGATTCCATATTTGGAATCATTGGGGACAAATAATTTTAATAGGTTACTTTTATTATTTTTGATATTATGAATAGTAACTACGGTAATTTTTATTTACCATAGTTGAAGGTAAATCGGGTAAATTAGGGTAACAAACAATATCATAAGGATAAAAATTATCCTAACACCTGCCAAAATCCTATTGTATGAATTAAAGTAGTTCAATATCACTTAGGGGCAAGAATGGATTCATTTAATGTACTTTTTTTCATGAAAGTGATGTAATTATAATTAAAACAAAAGAAGGTGACAACATGTCACTCTCATATATCTTATAAGTATAATAATTTTAATATAGTGATAAACATGATTAAACATCAAATATAAATAGTTTCTATAAAAATAATAAAATTATCCACATCATTTTAATTTATTTAGAATTTTTAGAGATTAAATAATTACCATTAACGATGACACAATAGTGATGTAGAAATTATTTTATTTATAGAAATATCAAATAAATGGTTTTAAAAATATTACAATAAATAAAATATGAAATAATTGATGTGATCTACAAATTTTCTAGGTGACTATGATATGTTTAGAGTGTATTAAATATTTTTTTTAATTTATCTTCTATTTTTCTTTTATTAAAAGTCAAATAAATGAATATTGTCAAAATTGACAATATTGATGTTTTATAAAAATAACATATTATTAAATTACCTAAAAATAAAAAATAAAAATAAAAAAAATTGCAATTTATATGGTCTAAAATGTCATAAATTATCCAATTATGGAAAATTTACAACACATAAGTAAATATTTATAACCATTTAATATTTATAATATTATTACCATAAATAAATTAAATATATTAAATAAGGATAAATCAAAATTATAAGGATTAAAATAAATTCAAAACATATATAAATTTTTTCAGTTGAGATTATTTAGACCCATAATCATTTTATCTTTGAAATAAATTATTTTTTGAGCATTATAAACCAAAAAACAATTTATAATAAATTAATATTTCAAGACTTTCCAAAGGTGCCCCTCACCACTCTTATAAAAGGGAACATTTCCTTCTCTTTTAATCACACCTCAAAAGCCCTTTTTCCTAGCCTAACCCAGCACAAATATCCTATCAAATTTCCTTACTTCATCCCAGATTTGTCTCTTTAGGAAGAAAGCCATCTTAAGGAGTCCATTTTTGGATACCAAAAGAAGATACCCGAAAAAGAGGCAATTGTTTTATCACCTCTTTCAAAATTCTTTTTTTCTTTTACTTCCATCTTATTATGTTGTTTACATAATAAATTAATAACTCTAGTATCTTCTACATGATGATATGTTATTATAATTATGGTAAGACCTTATACATCCTGTTATCCATCCAACTAATAACAATATCACCATGTGTGCATATGTTCGGCTTACAGTCTCCATGTCGTGGTGTAATTGTTATTCAACAATACATAATTTGGATGGATAAATTGATGAATATAATGGATTTAAATAATTAATATAACATAATAATTATTCTTCAAAATTCATATACCATCCAATTTCATACTATTTAACCATAAATAGAATGATATCATCGCTCGTGCGTACGTACGGATCACCGTCTCCATAATGCGATGAGATTCATTATCCACATTAACAATTAAAGAATGATTATAAAGTATATATAATAAATAATTATGCAATATATGACATAATAATTATAATTTATTTATTTATATATATATATTTTATTTACTTTCTTCCATTCAATTCAATAAGGAAGCAAAAATAGCCTTCAAGTGTACTTACGACCCACCATCTCCTTGAACAGTGTATTCCATTTCATTTATATATCTATTATATATATTTATATACTAAATATATATGATATATAAATCATCTTTTATATTCTGGAATTAAGTAAATCAGGATCTAAGTAACAATATTAAGAATAAAATGTCAAAACACGTACGATAAATAAAACGATTATTACCCAAAACGTTGCTTTAACATGGAATTGATAAATAAACAGGTAATATAAAGTCATAATTAATTCCTATATGATTTCATAAATATTATTATGGTTCTCATTAAAGATAATAATATTTTTAAACCTACTATATTGTATTTTTAGACACATACCAAAAAATTGGACCTAAGGTAAGGGATAATTTTGCAATCTCATTTTTATATGAGATTATTTATATGTAAGTATTTATTGTGGATATATTTATCATCCATATCCATGATTTTTAAAAATGTTTTCATAAAATTTTTACTATTAATATATGTATGTTTAAAGTCATTTTTACCCATTTTTAACTTTTAATACATTGTTTGGAAAGAATCTTTCTTTTGTTTACCATACGAGGTACTTTCAAACTTTTTCGGCAAAAGTACGAGGGGAATGTTTTTTATCTTATATAGAATTAATGGATTTTTATGGTTTCATGACACCTTATTTACATGAAGCTTCCTCTACAATATTTCACGTTTATTTTAAACTAAATTCTTTTCTTTTGAAATTTTGTGGCATTTTGAAAAAGAGAATACATTTTTAAAGAAGAAGGGATATTTTCCTCTGGAATTAAGTTCAAGTGTTTTATCAAAATTATTTTCCATCAAAGATGATTCTCTTAAATATGGTTATGTTTATAACCCTATTATTACTATTATTTTATTATTTTAATTATAAAATGATCTTTTATCTGGATTATTTTATGATGGAATTAAGTTTAAGAAAAGAATTTTATTTCTTGGTTTATGCTATAATGGATGATTTATGTTTTTGTGGAACATGTAAGAATGATTTAATTATGATATGGGTGGGACCTATATCTTCCTCCAATGCATTGGGTAATGATTTATATCTCATGAGAGAGACATGATTGGAAGAGAAAGTAAATTTGGTTTAGTAATATAGGGTTGGAATGGCATGTAAATCTGGTTCAGTAATACATGGCTAGAACAACAAGTAAACCTGGTTCAGTAATGGACTTTTTCCACTATGATGGTTTTGGAAGTAATGTCTTGGGTACTATGGAAATCATATTATGTGATTATTTTTTTCACAATTCCATGTTTTATGCAAATGTTATTTTATCATGGTTAATGTTTTCGTGTGATCTATACCTTATGTACTTCCATGATTTATTTCATGACTCATGATTATGATATTTAAACTTTATGTTCTTGTTTTTACATTCTTATGTTTATGGGTTGTTTTATGTTTTCAATGTTTACCCTTACTGAGCATTTGAGGTCACCCTTTTTATGTTTTCTTTTCCCCAGGATATAAAGAAAGGTTTTAGGTATGAAAACAAAAGGGTAAGATATTAATAAGATATGTTGAATATATTTCACCAAGATAAAATATTATGTTCTAAGTTTCCAAATAATATAAACTAATATGGTCATTGGGTGTCTTTTTCTATCATATACTAATTATTCCGGAAAAAAATGTAATGTCTATGTATGTCAAGCTTGGGTCTTTACATTACCTCCCTACCAAGAGGTAGACTAATTCCTTGATCAACACCCTGGGATGACCTTGATATATGTTCCATTATATTGGATGGATCTCATAGATCTTTGTGAGATGAGAGTGTAGTTTGAGGACTTTGAGAGGAAGGGGTTTTTTAGACCTATTATTTCAATCTAGGAAGCCCCGCATTTCTTTTACAAGAAGTTGGATGGGATATTGAGGTTATGTATGGATTACTATTGCCTAAACTAAGTGTCCATAAATAGAAATTATCTACTAATTTGGATAGATAACCTCCTTGATCAGTTGAGAGTGGCATGATGGTTCTTGAATATTCACCTCAGATCAAGCTATCACCAGTTGTGAGTATGAGACAAGGATATACCAAAGATGGAATTCATATGACACTACATTCACTATTAGTACTTGGTGATTCCCTTTGGTGTAACAAACATCCGATCAGTGTTCATTAGACTCATTGACCATATTTTTCATCCATTCATAGACTAGATTGTGGTAGTCTTCATAAATAATATCCTCGGGTACTCGGTGTCTTAGGAGGATTACGTGAGACACTTGAGGATGATACTGGAAACACCCTGAGAGCACCATATTTACAAGAAAATCTCAAATTTCCAGTTCTAAATTTTGGAGGTTTAATTTATGGGACAAGTTATTTCAGCATATGGTGTGGTAGTGGACCCAAAAGAGGTCATGGTAGTTTTATCCTAGGATACACCCAATAGAATTACGGAGGTGCAGAGCTTCCATGGGTTAGAAGGCTATTACTGGAGATTCATACCTAATTTCTCTATGAAATCATCTCACATGATAACTTTGACCCGAAAAGGGAATCCCTTCGTGTGGACAGGGAGGTTCTAGTAGGTTTTTCTGGAGTTAAGATACAGATAGGCAAGGGATCCCATCTTGATATTTACACATGATGATATGAAGTACTTAGTTTTCTATGATGCATCAGGAATCCGGATTGGTTTGGTTCTAATACAGAGGTAGGTGGTTATCTTCTATGTTTCATGTCAGTTTAGACAACATGATTAGAACTATTCAACGCATGATCTTGATTTATTAGTAGTATTATTCACACTAAATATTTAGTGAAACAAACTCATGGTAGAGATGGTTTATCATCTATTATAACCACAAGAGTCTCAAGTATATATTCTCATAGAAGTATGTCAACTTGATATAGATGAGATCACTAGGGTTAATCTAGTACAATGACATTAAGATTGTCTATAATCATTGTAAGGGGTATATAGTAGTATATTTTCTCAGTAGGATGTCTTCTTCATAGTTTTTCAGTGAGGTGTTGGAGCATTTGGACTCATTGAAGTTATCCTTTGTGGATGGAGATGGAGCATATTACCATTATTTGATGGTTTTAACCACTCTAGTTTTATAGTATATTTGGGAGGCACAACTTGGGGATGCTTACTTTGAGATTCTATATACTTAGATATCCATTGGACATACTTCTAATGGATTTTGTAAAGGTGGAAGAATTTCATTATTTTCAAAGAATGCATGATGGTAGTAGTGACATTGTGGGAGGAGGTTCTAAGAGAGATTCATATATCTCCTTTATTAGTGCAGCGAGGTGTATAAAAGATATACCAATACCTCCGACATTAGTTTTGGTGGCTCGGGATAATGAAGGAAGTTGCATTGTTTGTCTCTTTGTGCCTTATTTGTCAATAAGTGAAGGTCAAGAACAATGTTCTAGTGGGTTTAGCTCAACTACATGTGGTATAGAGTGGAAGTGGGATGGGATATCCAAATAATTAATGATGGCTTTATCATTTATGTCCAAGTGACCTGATTTCATCTAGGTGATAATAGAGGAACCCACCAAGTTGGCCCACTTTCTGGATATCTAAGAGTAGAGTACGATAGAAAGATTGGGACCCCTCTATATGTTGGACATAATTTGAATCCATGGTGTTACATCAAAAATAATTTATAACTATGATTCTTGATCACATTTTGGATATCAAAGTGATTGTAGTGGGATTTTGGGCTTCAACTATGTTTGATCATGGATTTTCACCCCCATAATGACAACCAGACTGAGCAGACCATTCAGATTCTGGAGGACTTTTTGGGAGATTTCATATTTTACTTTGGTCATATTTGGGAGGATCACCTACCATTGGTGTATTTTTCATACACAAACAGCAACCATTACACCTTCGGTATAGCACTATTCGAGGCCTTGTACTATTGAAACTATAGGTAAACACATTGTTGGATCGGCCTAGGAGTGTTAGTACTTATAGTACCAGATTTAGTGCAAGATACTTTTGAGAATGTGAAGATCATATAGAAGTGAATGAGGACTACATATTTTATTCAAAAGTCTTATACTGATATAAGATGGAGGCCTTTGGAGTTTGAGGAGGGAGACCATGTGTTCTTATAGGTTTCAACTTAACATGGATTATGGGGATTTGGTCAGGGAATGAAGCTATCACTGAGATTAACTGACCCTTTCCGTATACAGTGTAGAGTGGGTGAAGTGATATACTGCTTAGCTCTACCTCCAGAGTTAGACTGGGTACATAACATCTTCCATGTATCGTAGATGAGGAGGTATGTGAATGATATGTTTCATGTTATCAACTATGGAAAGATAGACATTGAGGATGGAGCTACCTTTTCTAAGTACCTATTAGAGATTAAGGTTTTTGAGGATAGGATCCTTCATGGGAAAATAATTCATTTACTACATGTTCTGTGGCAGCACATGAATCTACAGAAGATAAACTAGGAGTAAGAGGCTAGAAGCATGCTCAGTACCCACATCGTTTTATATTGACACTTATTTTGGGTTTTCAGGGAATTAATCCCCAAGGTGGGGAGAATTTAGTGACTCATATTTTCTAGGTATTTTTTGGATATTGTATAGATTATTTTCATGACCAGGAACTGATATTATGTGTGATTCAAATCCCCATTGTTCTCAGAATAAATATTTGAATTATATTCAATATGATAAAAATCACGTGCATAGAGTTTCTTAAATAATTGGAATAAATTATAAATATATACCTAGATTAGAAATATAAGGGAACCATTGAGTTCAAATCATGGGTTTTACTCTAGGTGTGACAAAACCTTTGTTGGTGTAGGTTGTTTTTGGAAAAATTGTCATCGGCATGGACAAAAAATAAATTTATTTAATCTGTAATGATTTAGAGACATAATCATATCCATTAAATACATTCTTATAGAATATTTTTAGGTTTATCTACATAACCCTAAAAATTTATGAGAACCATTTGAGAGAGTTTGAGGAACTCTGTTGGAAAGTGACAAATGGATCGAGGTTCCATGATAAGTGTGCAACAGAATTAGAGGATCTCAACTGTGATAATGAAGTAAATTATTTCTTCATCACTGATCGATATGAATCAAGGTATGATGTTTATTTCTTGGATTTATACCCTTTTTATGATTCCTATGTTGAAAACTAATCAATCATTTAATTTATTGATTTGAAGATAGTGTGTTTTTTGGGTGTAGGTTAGATTTATCTAGACTTGGGGAAATTTCTATGTCATCATTTATTTATCTATTCATTCATCATTATAATAGAATAAATTGAGACCAAAAAAAATCCTGAGGTTTATTCCTCATGCTTGTGATTGTTATTTTCCTCCCCATTTATTCGTTTATCAAGGGCCAATATCTTGGCCCGTAGTTCAACAAATACTGAGAAATACAACATTGAGCACCTGTTTCATAGTGAAAAAATTATATATCATAGATCTGGACTCAATAAGGTGTGGTGATTGTGTGATAATGGAATATGTAGTGTATTAGATGTATTTTGGATACCCAATTTCGGTTATTCGATTCATTATAATGGTTTGATGTGCGAGGAAATTTTTATGAATGGATTCAAGGGTTGGATCTGAACATTCGATGGTAGAAAATGTTTATGACCATAGATTCACATTTTCTTACAATTTGGGTGGAAAAATATATGGCCAGAGTCATGGGAGTAGATGATAAATCCGGATATGTATTTCTATAAAAATTTGTATCAAATGATGTATAATGCATAGCTACACACCTTGTGGGACCTTCATAGCAGCAACTAGGGTTTTATGATGAAGTTAAGTATCATGTGGCATTTGACCCAATCACACATCATGTTACCCCTTTTGGTTTGAAAAGGTGTATACATTGATAGGTATAAGGTCATGGAAAAGAGTACATGTTCCCGAACACACCATGTACTCCGACATGGAGATGGTCAGGCCAAGCGTACATGGGAAGAACCGTGTAATTATACACGGGATGACGTACATGGGCATGGGCATGCCGGGTAATTTTAAATGGACATAGGAATGGGTCATTTACATTATTAAGACCTAGTACAAAAGGGACATGTCATGTACTACTAGTATACACCTTGTACTCATTAATAGTTGGCTTGGAGTCCTTATCAACTTCATCTTGGAAAAGTTTTCTTAGGGTGAATTCCCCATAACTATTCCCTGATGGTTAGTATGGAATTGCATCCTACACATAGCATAGTGATCCCTTCAGTAGAACTTCTGGGATAGAGTTTTTTTAATCCTTTAGTGATTCTTGGAGTCAAATCCTCTATAATCTTCTTTCCCTAGGTGGAGTTCTTAGTATCATTATGACCCACACTACACTGGCACAAATCCTATACCTAGTGAGTTATTCCATATTGATTTGTTGTTATACCCCATGGATTTAGGTGTGATCCTCACCTATATATTTTTCCATTCATACTTCCAATGTATACATCCTATAAAGAGACCCAGTGAGAATGGCCTCTCCGATGGACATTCTCATTGTTATCTAACTCATAGAGTGTGTTCTTCTATACAAGTTCTATGTGGAACCATTGGGTGGGAATCCAAAGATGACATTACGATTGTGACTTTACCTTGATATTGTGTGTTTTATTGAGTATATATGTATATTCTTGTTATATGTGTTGTAGATATATACCTATATAGAGGTTAATGTTATTATTATTATTAAATTATTTGTGGTTTTAGGGTAACCTATTAGGTATTCTTATACTCACCCCAGTATGGGATTTTCCCACTCTTGTCGTGTCTTTTGTAGATGATAGAATTTTTTATGGAGATATAGATGGATTGGGACCATGTGCTTATTATTGATCCAAATAGATTGAGGTGTGTTCCTACAGTTATCTGGACAGCAGTCCCCATCTTTACTTTCATGTTGGAATTGTTTTCAGACTCTTTGTGGTGGGATTGTATTTGGACCATTTTACTTCCCATTTCTTCTTTTCATACTTTGATTGAGGATTTTAGATGTACTAATTTATGTTTTATTTTTTGTTTTATATTTTATAATTGATTCACTTGGAGATGTGTGTGTCTTTGTATAGGTACATCAGATAAGACTTCCCATGTGTGTGATATGCCTACTCGAAGCTAGTCTCAAGCCCCATGCCTATTGGTGACAAGCATGGGGAGTCATTACATAAGCCCCATTGAGATGGTTCATGAAACATGTGTCTCAAGAAACCAAAATCTAGGAACCATATTACTTCATGTGTTTTTTCTAGGAGTCACTCTTCCTATAAGATTAAACTATTTCTGTTTTTGGTACCTATACAAACTTTTGTCTGCATAAATTATATAATAATGATATTTTAATTAAAAAAAATTGCGTGTTTTCTTTGAGAAAGATTATAAGAGAGAAAAATTTACTATGGTCTTCCATATCTTGTGCTTTTTAATCACATTCAAGGATTTAATGACCAGTTCTTATGCAATAATTACAAAAAAATCTTATGAAAGGCATTTTAAAATTTTGTTTATGATTATTTTCTTTGAATATCTCAGATGATTAGAGTAACCAAATATATTTTAATATTTTCAAGATTTTTGATATCCAAAAATATTATTTTAATTCTTTTCACCAAGGGTGAATTTAAATAGGGAACTTTTTAGGCCATTCATGGTTAATTCAATCTTATTAATATCCAATTTATTTTTTATTTTCATGATGATATCTTCCATTCCATTCAAATAGAGATTGTTTTCTTTTTAGAGATAACATTTTTCTCCAATGACTTGATTCTATTTATTTTTTAGTACAATATATAAAGAATAAATTTGAAGAGATCCATTTTTCAATTGATTTCAATTATATTTTAAATCGTCATATTTTAAGTGAATAAAGGATAAAGAAGAAGAAGAAGAAGAAAGAGGAGAAGGATAAGAAGAAGAATAAGAGGAGGAAGAAATGGAGAAGGGAGTAACAACCTTAACGTCTTCATAAACATATTACATTAGTAACTTTGGGCATGATTCAATTGATGTTGATGAAGAAGTAGAATTCAGTTAATCATCACATGCAATCCATATAGAGGCTTTAAAAGGATTTTTAACTTTATTCTTTTCTTTGATATTTTTATTGTAGAATGGACACTCCAATTTGATGTGACCTTTCATTTTATATTCATACCATGTCACCTCTGGTTCCACATTTTGAATTAATTTTTTAGATTAATTGTTGAATTTTTTTCCTCTAGAAGTGATTGATCATACTTCTCAAATAAAGAGCATAGTTGAGAACCCCCCTCAATATTATTTATCATAATTATCTTTGAATGTGGATATTTTATTGACTTATTTTGTTTCATTATCTTCCTTTTCCTCTTGATATTTCACTATAATTTTATATTTCATTAAGAATACAGTGTGTTCCTATACCACTATCTTTTTTATATCTTTGGCTTCTTCAATAGTCATAACTTTAGGAGCTTGAGAGCTAGGAAAAACACATAATATTTTCTTTATGAGCAACTATATGGATAATTCATCACTGAGGAACTTTATATAATTGTATATTTTAGTAAATCTCACAAAAAATCTTGTAATAGAGTAATTATAATTCATATTAATGCTTTAAAATTATTAATGTAACATATATAATCGAGTGTCTTTGAATTTTTTCTATTATTGTGTGTTACTTATAATAACTTCCAAATATCATAAGAATCTTTACATGTTGAAACATTATTAAACTCATTATATCATGAACACAGTGTAAATAATTCATATCTTTGTTATTAAATCCAAAATTCATATATATCTATAGGATTCTGTTTTTCTTTAGATTCTTTGGTATGAACATAGTCATTCATTGACATTTCCCAAATGTGATAAAAAAAATACTACCAAGGAATGTTGACATCTGATTCTTCCAATATGAGTAATCGATTCAGTCAAAAATTTGAGCATGTTGATTATATTTATATATCATAATAAAAATGAACATTAAAATCAATTATATATTTTAAACCAACATTTTAAAATAAACACAATTTTAAAAAATAATGGTTTTTGATAAAAAAAAATATAAAGTCGCATTTGTTACCAATTTTTTGTCAGAGATCATGGAAATAGGGAGGTGAATTTCCCTTTCGAAAAATTGTGGAAAATAAAATTTTTATTCAAAAATTAAATAGTTTAGAAATAATAAATATATAAATACATATGTGATATTAAATACCTCATATTATAGTTTTTAAATAACAATTTCAAATAAATTAAATCATGGAAACATTAAAATAGAAATTATGCAAGTATGTGAGCTGATTTTTAATAATGAAATTGGAAACATTAAATAGAGTAAAAACACAATTGATAAGAATATTGGCTATATCTCTATGTAAGACTTTATATCTCCACCCCTTAACTCAATAGGTAAATGGTATAAATCCCTTAGTCTTGATGGTGTGCAAGAACTCATCCCTCACAATTTTCTCCTATGATCACCCTCTAGAATATCATATTTCATCAAGAAACCCATCCCACACTTTTGTGAAGTGTGAACCATTGGTGAATAGAGGTTGGAGAGAGAGAGAGGGGTTTACTTTGGGAAAACCCTTTACACACCACTCAAAAAAATCTTGATAGAGTGATGTAAAATGTAGAAATAATAGATTGTGAGATAGGTATAGAAAATTTAGAAGATTTATAGCATGAAAGGATATTGAGATAATTTTAAATTCTAGAGATTCAACTTTGAATCGATCTGTAGATCACTTCATTGGGATCATGGATCACAAGTTGTCAAGGAGAGTCATTACGGATCCAAGGTGGTCCTTTTAATGCCTCTAAAAAGGATAATAATATTATGGAATCAATAGGTATATTGAACATAATATGGTCAAAAATAATGTTCATTTTGACCATATTAAAATCCTCCTCACTTGACACTACCCAAAGCTATCGGATACTTGGTATCCTACACCAGGTAGTTGGTGGGCTGCATGTAGCTGGGGGCTTATTAGAGATCCTCTATCACAGAGCTGCTAATAGCCAGTGGCTGGATAGTGGCCTCTTGAAAAAAAATGATTAATATATGGTTGAGAAACTTGTTATATGGTTCTACTCCAATGGTTTGTCAGTGGTTTTATTGGAGAACTATATCTTATATAAAGTCACCTAGTATACAGTTCACATTGGCTAGCTAGTGGTGTCTACACATGAACACCTTCAAGAAAATCCACATATAATTATTTACAATACCTTATATGAATCTTATAATATGCTTCCAAGTACTTGAATATTGTAAAGATATTCAGGTAAACCTTCATAAAATCATTAAAGTAACTTTAAGAATACATTGAATTAAAATAATTTAAATTTAAATTAAACACTAAAATTCACTTAAATAAAATTATTATTAAGATATGTGAGTATTTTTTGTCACAAAAAACTATGTGTGAGAGAGTTATAATAACCTTATCCTCTAAAGACATATAATTTTTTATATATATGAAAATAACATCTATGTGACACATGCACTACTGGTCCTCATATTCAGGACCATGCATGGGTAAGTCTCAGGTTTCATGAACCTAACACAAATGGATGACCAACTTAATGTGATGGATTTACACTAAGAGACCTTCCACCAACTCTAAATAATTGTTTTTCCAATAAAAAATCTATTGATCACCAAGGACCTCTCTAAACCCCTCGACATAGGTGGGGATGAATAAAGGAACAACATTGATCCAGACCCCTCTAGGAAATCCATTCTCAAACATATTTAGTCGAGGAAATCATTCTTGAATCATTTCAAGGAAGTACCCCATGAGATCAATGAATCTTTACACATACTCTAAAATGTTCATGCTACCCTATTGTAAATCCAATAGATCCTAGATGTGTATAGAACTTAATGTGGATAGGTATTAGTCCTCATGAAAGAGGTGACCATGAACTTTTCATGGGATAGTCACCTCATCATGGGTCCATATGATCATATTCCACCAGTGAATCATTTCTCTATTGAAAAAAATTGATTCTATAAGCAACATCACATTATAATGTGTCTAAACAAGTAAAAATACCTAAATTACTACCTCAAGAAAATACTATACTACTTGATGGCCAGATCAACATGGAACTTAGGTTTTCATTGTCAATAAAATTTATGAAGTATACTTAGGTTAGGTGAATCTTCATCCTACCCCACTTGAATCATCTATTGCTAAATAGGTATAGGTATGTCCACCTGGAATATGAGTAGTGGGTCATCTCACTGCATTACGAGTAGAGGAACTACTCTTCACAGACCTGGTGGGGGAATCTTATGATTTGGTCTCTAGATAGAATCCTCATCATTCATAGGGTGAGTGACAGGATGATCATTCACTCACATGGTAACGTTAACACTACCTCGAGATCCTAGTTGGTTGTCTACATGGATGAATCTTATTTTTTACCAAGATGAACTAGAGTTATTAAATAATATATGGTAAAATGACTAAACAATGACATAGAAAATTAAAATTCCTTATATGATGCATCAACCATTTATTCATGAAATGATCTGAGAGAGAGAGAACTATACAACTATTTATAAAGAAAATATAGGCCAACCAAATCATGAAATGATCCTAATGGTTGTGGAGAAACCCTTTAATTTTAGACCCAACACACAGCACAATGAGTACCGTCTCTTCACTAACTCCTCTGATCAATTTGAGATCCAAAAACTATAGTGAAATTGATTCTTTTCTTAACGTCCTAGAAAACATGTTACACTCTTATAACTTTTCAAGGATCTAAACCTATTATAGCATGAAAAAGTGTATCATAATGAAACATATTCTATATAATATTGAGGGAAAAGTCTTTATTTCCACCATGGAATAACACCCATAGCTAAGGCACAATAGTTTCTGTGTTAGGTCAATCCAAAGGCGGCACAACTCTTCATGCTATAACCCAAAACACCATGGTGAAAATTAATTAATCATGGGAAAAATAGAACATTACTTTGTAATAAGACTCTTCAACTCAAAAACATCATAAATGAATAAAGAGAAAATTTTCAAGTTATTATAATTACTGAATACCTATAAAGGTGTAAAGGAAGGGGTGCCCTAGACATCCCACCTGGTACCTGGTGTCCTCAGACTGGGTACTCAGTAGGGTGATATATTTTTTTTAGTGGGGCATTTTCATAATTATGTTAACATCATATTTAATATATAATTTATTTTTTTCATCATTTTAGGAGATTTTTTTGTAAATTTTTCATCTCTATACTCTATCTTTCAACCTACAACTTCAAGTGATGATTTTTTTCTTATTTTAAGTTTAAATAACAATCTATTAGAAATTTTGGATTTATCATGATAAGAGTTATAAGAACCCAATAATTTTATTAAAATGATACAAGGTTTGAAATTTTTAAATTATAATTCTTTTTATTTTCATATATGTCATTGAATTTATGTTTCTATATGTTTTTTGAGGATTTGAACCATAATTACTTTAATGTTCTTCTTCTTAAGTGAGGGTTAGGTAACCTATTTCTTCTATTAGTGTTTTAACATGTGATATATATGATTTATACAATTCTTAATGATTTAATAATTATTGTTAGTTAGTTAACCTAGAAAATTAATTTTAATATGGTGTAAGGTTTTTTCATGATTTACTAAATGTGACACATATTTTATAAAGATGTTTAAATTATAAAATCCTAAAATTACACGTATAAGAGATGGATTTAAGGGGAATATGATTAATTAAATTGTAAATTTTAGGTAAACATTAATGGTGGATTTATTATCAAGTGTGAGTTATAATTATTTTTTAGTGATAGTTTTTTGTTTTAAAGTGTTGTTCACTGCAATATAAACTCATGTATAGAGTATATAAATTTTATTAACTTATTAAGATAAATTTATCAATATTATTAGTGTTTTAAATTGATGTTTTATTCTGTAATGAATATTTTTTCAATTGGAAACAATATTTTTTGATGGATGAACACCCCTAAAAACAATAGAAATTATTCTTGTGTTTTGATAGTGTTTTCTATGTTTTTATTGTTATATAAAGTGATGAATTATTTATAGAATTTTTTTAAATGATGTAAAGTGAAGATAAAAATAGAAAATAGATCTCAAATAATATGTTTTTTAAAATAAAATTTATGTGACTTAAAATTTTGATTTTAAAGTGTGATTTTATTTATTGAATTATTTATTTAAAGTATAAAAATGAGAATGAAGGCAATGATAATTTCAACTGATTTTAAACAATAAATGTAGTAATTATGATAGATAAATTGGGACTAAACTTTTGATATGTTGTGTTGTAAATAATGTGGTGTTTGATATGTTTTGATTTAATGTTTATATTATGAAAATCACATGAATTTAGACACTTTCATGGATCCATGGTTTGGTATGAGAAATCATTAGTGTAAATATGTGAGTCATGTGTTCGACTAAGACATGAGTTACGTTGAGGATTGCATAATATGAAATGTTTGTGGAATATTATATTATTTTAGCCATGTTCTTAGATTCTTTATTTCATACGTAACATCAGAGGTATACCAAATTAGCTAGTGAATGTATGTGAATATTTTAGTGTTTTTAATTAACACCTAATATTTTATTTCCAAAATAAATTTTTTTTTTATTAAATAATCTAGAACATTAAAAAATTTATATATTATCAAATTTAAACACCAGGTTATTATAAAATTATAATGGGTTTTACTAAGGATTTATTATCACTCCCTGTACATACACACATCATGTTTAAAAATGTATATGTATGATATTTTATGTTATGTTAGTAGCCTGGGTAGAAAGGGAGACAATGTTAGGTGACATCCTAGAGATGATTATAATTAAATTTTTATTCTTATGGAAGGATTTACATATTGTGTTCTTTTTTTTATTTTAGTTGAAGTGGAAAAATACTGATTATTAAGTTTGAATTTAGAGTATTTTATAAATTTAGAAATTATATGGGAATTTATGATAGATTTTTTTGACAGGTTGAGCTAGTTTATATTGCTTTCCAATTATTATTCTTATTTTATATTTATGTAGTTATTTTGATTTTATTGACTATTGAATGGTAAATTTCTCCCCTAGTGACATCATTAATACCTACTCACTAGTTTTTATCCTCTAATGATTGGTTAGAACACTTGATTTCAAGTGATGTTACACCTCAATACATGATCCTTCTAGGGTGTTATATTTAAAAAAATAACCTAATATTCTAAATATATTGAGGATAACTATTAAAGATAGCAGATGTCTAGGATATAGTGCTATTTTGACAATCATAGGGGTAAAAAATTATACCAAAATAATAAGATTGAATTTATAAAATAATATAATTTTATTTGATATTGTATGAAACACACAACACTAAGTTTAAAAAACCCACGAAATATATTTTTTAAAATTTAATCTCTTCGATAGCTTTCATAACACGCAACCTCGAGTTGAAATGAACCATAATATAGTATATTGTTATAAAATAACCATTAAATTTGAGGGTATAAATATTAATAAATATATATTTAAAATATTGGTTATCTATTTATTATAAAAAAAATAAGAATCATTTAATTGAAAAAAATGTTTTCTGAAAATTTTTATTTTTCTATAAGACAGTTCAGTCACGCTTTCCGCATAAAATTTAACATTAATTTTTACCACACATATAAATTTATTTTAAATAATAAAATTCATTGTTGAAATATGTATAAAAATTATCTTAGGGTTAATTTTTGATATTTTTCTAACATATTTCATTTTTCAATGAAGTGAAAAATACGAAATATTAATTGAAAATTGACTTTTTTTAAAATTATTTTTAATGTTAAATTATATTTTTAATTGGTTATAAAGTAAAGGTATATAAATTATATATCTATTAATATAATTTATTTCATTGGAATCATTTTTATATTGAATTTTGATATAAAAACATTGAAATCTTTCAGATATTTTTTCTTTGAAAACATGCTTTCTCATCACATCTGTAGAATTAGTTTTAAATTAATTTTTTTATAATTATTTTAATATAATTTGGAAAAATAGAATTAAAATTTATAATTATAATAATTTATATTATCTAATATTTTAAACTTAATTTTTTACCATAATTAATATTAAATACAGTAAAAATTATTTACCACGGTTAGATTTATCAAGGTCTAAACTAAACACATAAGTGTTAAAATAACCTAATCACTTTTATAAAATAATTTTTCTGGCCTTTTTTCAACCCTATAATTTATAAGTCTCATGAATAATTCATTATTGATCCTTTTGGTGTGTGAAAAATGTGGGTACACCATTTTCTTTTCAAAATTTACAAGTGTGCCACCCACCTCACCTATAAAAGGTCACTACCACTATTCTCTTGTTCATACCTTCAAAGTACTTTTTATAGAGGCCCTTAATTTTCAAAAATATACATTACATAAGGTTTTAATAATAGTTAAAAAAATTATACAAATATATTCCTAAAGACCATATTAGTCTAATGCCTTTGGACACATGGAAACATAAACCCTCGTACATAAATTAGCTACATTACCTCCCACTAGGTTATTCCTGACTAGAACCCTTCTTATAAACATTAAACATAATAAATATCTTCATAACCTTGGGAAAGAAACAAAAAAATGGATGAGATCAAATTCTAGTAATGTTAAATAATAGAGATATGTAAGCATAATTATGGGCATAAGGGTATGAGAACATGATCATGAAAATAAAAGATTATACACTGCATATCAAAGAACATAAATATAGATCATGGAAAACATCATGGTAGTTCATAAGACATGAATCATAAGAAAATAAGTAACATAATCCACCAATGAATAACATTGGAATAAAACATGGAATTGTGTCAGAAACATAATCATATATAATTATTCCCATATTATTCATGGCATCATTTCCAAGGCCATCGTAGTGGAAAAAGTCCTTTACTGAACTAGTTTTCCACCTCGTTTCAGCCGTATATTATTGAACCAAGTTCACTCCCTATTCCGAAATTGTACTCCATAACTGATTTCACTTATTGTTTTATACCTATGTTGTTAAACCTAGTTAATTTCTTATTTCTAACCTATATTACTGAACTTATTTAATTTCTCATTCTATCCCTGTAATACTGAACCAAATACATTTCTCATTACTGCCATGTTTATCTCATGAGATATAAATCTTTATGCAATTAATTGTAGTTAGATATTGGTACCACCCATATCATAATAAAATCATACATATATTTTCCAAAAATATCATAAACAATCATATCATAACCCCTAAAATTAAATGGGTATCATAAACATGTAATCATATCATAACCTAGGGAAAATGATAAAGGTTTCATAATCGTTTCTTCAAAATAATAAAATGTGAAAGAGAAATGGATTTCATAAATATATAACCTATGAAATGGAAACAAATTTTATAAATATATAACCTGTGAAAGAGAAATGGGTTTTATAAAGACCATAAAATTAATCATAACCCATTTATAGAAATAATATCAATGGACAATTTATATAATTTTATATAAGCGTATGAGAAACATCAACAGATGACTTCTTATATGGAGAGTAATTTTGAAATATCTTTCACAAATGTTTCTTGAGTAAAATATCCATCCTTATTTGAAAAAAATATTTTTAATATATATAACCATTTGAAAATCATTTTATTAGAAAATAACTTGAAAACTTATAAATAATACTTAAAATCATTTGAAAAAACATTTCCATGAAAACTTATAAAATAATATTCAAAACATTTTAAAAACATTTTTTTTTTGAAAAAAAAACTTTAAAACTAATAAATAAACTTGAAATTTTTTTGAAAATAATTTCTTTGAAAATAATTTTCAAACTTATAAATAAGGCTTGAAAACATTTTGAAAACAATTTTCCTTTAAAACATATAAAATAATATTGAAAACTTTTTTAAAACCATTTTCCTTGAAAATTAATTTTATGAAAATTTTCTTAAAAATTAACTATTTAAAATTTAAAACAAATCATCAAATAAATTATGATGGGTAAATCCATATATGACATATGAGATAAAGATAACATTCCTTTTGCATGGTCAAAAGGTTAGAAAAATTCATTTTCTGTAAAGGGATAAGAACTTTCCATTGAAGATATTGTTAAAATTTAAAAAGGTTAAAAATTATATTTAAATATTATAAGATAATGGTATAATATTCTTGGAAACCCTTTTTAGAAAACATTGTTTAGAAGGAATATAGATTTCCAACCAAAGAAAGGGTATAGTTGGAATTTCTTAAAAATAATTTCTTAACAATATTATATACCAATGAGTAGAACCAAATACATGAATATATCATGAATAACCATAGGAGAAGAAAATTCATAAATTTTCTTGATATATGGGGTATAATATTTCTTCAAAGGAATTATAAACATAATCAATCTTGAAAATCAACAAGATTGTTTCAATAAACTCTTATCACATGGTAACATGGGATCACACACTCCATGTAAGAAAATGAAATTAAATGAATCTTATAATATCATGAAAATAATTATATCCATGATATATCATGTAAAATAGAAGTATATACACCTCAAAATAAATTTAGGTGCATAACAAACATGAGTCTCAAAGAAGGAAAATTGAGACTAAGTTATTTTACCGATTTGATAACTTTTGTAACATAAACACCGTGAAATAAAGGTCATATAATGGATAATTAAATACCCATGACTTTAAATATATAAATAATTTATTAAATCCATGGGAATTATAATCACCACACAAAAGGAATGGGTTTTTAATAAAGCAGGTATCCCACGAAAATAAAAAGTGAGATGAAATCCCTTTACCTTGTGTCTTGACTCTCATTGTACTCGTTCAAAACTCATGTATAATAAATATAAATTCATTATAAATCTATTATAGAACCATATTATTAATTATAATTTTATATATGGTTTGATTATTTCTTTATATTACCTTCTTGTTAACAATTCTATATTAAGGTTTCACTTTGAGTAATATTCATTTTGTTTTTTTCATGTGTCTTGATTTGTTATATCTTTTGTCCTTATAATTATAAAATTATTTATATAATTTAAACTATTATTTAAATATAATTTATATTCATTATATGTGTATTATAATAATCCATATAATATATAATTATGAAATGGAATGCACTGTTCATGGAGATGGTAATTTGTACATTCGCATGAACGTTAAGTCCGTTTAATTGTCGTGTTGAAAAGAAGGTAAATAAAAGAAATATATGTATATATATGTATATATATGTATATATATGTATATATATGTATATATATGTATATATATCATTATTAAATTATATTTTTTATTTCATTTTTATCATATATATTCACTAAAACCATCATTAATACATTCCATGTAGTGTATAAATGAATCACATTACTTTGAGGGGGCGGTAGTCCACACTTCCTCAAACAAAATTACCATATTTACAAAAAATAGAAAGTAAAAAATTAATGTGTTATAAAAGAAATAAATAAGCTTAAATGTATAATAAATATAATATAATAAACATATAAATAGATTTTCCATCATAATTTCCACTATTAGAGGTGGTAAAGGAAAAATGAACAATCGTCGTTTAGTGAGGCGGGACTTCGCCATACACATAAACAATATGTTTGTTACTTATTAGATAGAGTTTTATGTAAGTGTAGGTATAAGACATATCAAAACAAAATCATAGTATATTTAAGATACTTTTTTGCTATAAAATAATTTAATAAAGATAGTGAGGTTGGAGAAATAAAATAAAAGAAAGGATCTTGAGAGAAGATGTTGCCTCTTAATCAGGTAACTCCTTTTTTTATGTCAAAAGGATTCCTTGGATTTATTTATACCAATGCGGAGGATTATATGATTAATAGAGGGTTTTTAGTAGTTTATAAGCTATATATTTTCTAAACCAAAGTGGTTCTAGAGGTCTCAATAAGAGGGAGAGGTGGTGGCCTTTTATAAGGAAGAGAAAGTACACAATATGCATTTTTTTTAAAAAGTTTGTTGAACAGACATTTTTTCCTAAAAAAATTCATAACAAACAAAAAAACTATAAAATTAAAGGTTAATGTCTAAATAATGTCCATAAAATGGGTGTTTTATAATTTTATAGGTTATTTTTTCTTAGTTTTAATGTTAATTACATAATTAACCTAATTTTTCTCTTAATTATTGTAACTAATTTTAATCACTTTCACTAAAAAAAATTTCAAAACAAAGTTAAACATTTTAGAAATTATAAATTATGCATAAAAAAATTAATCCATTTTAAAAAATTATAATCACATAAGTGGTATAAATTAATTTAAATTTGATCCCGCTAATGAGACGACACTGTGAATTTTCAAAGTAAAAATATCCAAACTTTTTCTAAGTTTCTAAACCCAATTTCAAATTGAAATTGATTCTAATAAACTAAATTTTATTAATTGATAAAAATATTATCTAATTAAAATTTGAATCCAATTTAAAATATAATCTATCCTTATAAATAAATTATATGAGAAAACTTTTTTTATTTAAGATCCATTATTTTTCATTATTCATCCAAAAATGATGTTTCTCATAAAAATACAAAAAAATCCCTAAAATAATTTTTACATTATAAATAAAAAAATTAAGTTTATTTTTTAAAATTAAATTTCTAAATATATCTAAAATTAATTTTATTCTTTTTCAAAAAAATTTATTAAAAGTAGTTCATTTGAGAAAACAGTATTTTCAAATATATAAGGACTTTACCAAAAATGATATCTTTCGTCATAAATATCTTTTATTTATATAAAACCATTATAAAAAATATTTTAAATGTAGTTATCACTATTCATATTACTAATTTTAATGTCTAGATTATAATTATATCATTTAAATATTTTTAACAATAAACATATGTTTCGTAGAAACTCTATGTGGAATGTAACGTATGCCAAGTTGGTGTTGAGTGTTGCATATTCCAAGTTGGTGTCGCATGTAATATACTCCAAATCACATGCTAACCTCTATTTCCAGTGTAGTCAAGCTAAAATTTTGGTTTTGTGTAGTTCATGATTAACAAAGTATTGTGTATAACGCAAGATAAATATAGTTCTTTTATATAAAATAAACTATTTTCAGTTTTATGTGAAACAAAAAATATCACAAAGGTTAAATAAATTCTAAAAAATATGTAATTCAAAAAATCTCAGGGTGTTGCATTGTACCCCCCTTAAAATTAATTTCACCCTCAAAATTCTTCTAGGTAATAAAATGGTTAATACTTGAATGCTTCATTCATAGAAACCCACATTGTTAAAATGGATACTAAAATTCCTTAAAAAGGTAAAGTTGGAACTATAATGGATACCCAAAGTAAAATATAACTATGTTTCCAAAAAGGAGAACATGGGTTGGGAGTGAGATTAGACATGGAGGAAAAGAGTAAATATTTATAGGGAGTAATTGATATCATTAATCACAAATAAATTAATGATCAAAGAAAGGTTTAGGGCCTCAACGTCATAAGTATGTGATGATTTATAATTCCATCAGTTCAACAAAAATTAAGGTATTAGGAAAAAAAATATCATTATCTAATCCTTGATTAATTCATTTATTAATATAGAATATTAAGAAAATATACTTACTTGATATATTTGTATAAACAAAATTTCATTCATTGGTTGTGCTTTTAACTATTTATAATTAATCCATTAATTCAAGAAATGGATGTCCAGAAATTAAATTTGATTTTCAATGCATTAAAATACACATTTAGCAGATATTAAGGCCCATAAAATAATTAAATGTAAAAAATTATCTATAAATATTCTTAAAAATAAATATGGTTAATACATTAATCTCTAAAAATAAAAATAAACACTATTGTTTCATCATAAATAATTATTCATCAAAATGGTTATACATTAACCAGGAAAACACATTGGCCAGTGGTAGGCATAAAACTTTTAACATCCTTTGGTCATGGGTTCAAGACCCGTGGCCTTTCTAGATATGATTGGTTGTCACTCAACATACATGATTTACTTTTCTGAAACCATGCTAATATAATTTCCAAAATATGATTTCCATTCATGAAATATGGTTAATCACTAAATATACTTTTTAACCAAGGTTTTCAATATAATCTCAATAAATAAAAACTTACTCCAATGTTTAACATAAGCATTTCATGAATGTTTAACCATATAACCACACTAAAAGATAAAAATATGCAACATTTGAAATAAAGTCATGCAATCATTTTAACATTGATCCAACATATATCTAAAATTATCTTTTGGTTGTCGCATTCCAAACCTGTGAATAACCTTGTGTTAAATTCTATTAGAACATGGTAACAACTGGAATTACAATAAATCCTTTTGCAAAACACACATGCTTCCTTATTCCATAGATTACTAGATATAATCCATAAATCCAAGAAGTTGTAAACCTCAACTATGATATAATTAACTACTTTTCAACATGTCCTTAATTAGTTCCAAGGTAATCAGTACCATCCAATTTACTTATTCATATCCTATATATCTTTACCTAAATAATAATATATTAATATAAGGAAAATATTTAGGGTTATCTTTCCCTTAATTGTGTGTTTTCTATGGACATCACCTTTCCATTATATCACATTTCTATTCCATCAGAACCATTCAATGTGTTCTTGTAAATCTATAGAAAAAAACATAAAATTAAATATCATTATATATTTCACCATTCATATAACATTATTCTTGAATCCAAACATATAAAAACTTTTATTATTCTACTTCATCCTTATTAACAAGGATAACTCTTACTATTACACAATACCCCTTTCCTTTCACATTTCATTTATTGTCTCATTAGTATCCTCAATGTAACCATTACATGCACCACCATGATGATTCTCTTTAGGAACTTTCCTCTTGGAACATTGAGTTTCATAATGACTGTTTATTCCATACTTCAATCACTTATCATTTGATGATGCCTTAGGGAGTCTGATGTTATGATCCATTTCATTAACTAAACTCATCATTTTACCCTTTTAATCACTTTATTTGTGTCCTTCTTTTCCATAGACAAAACATCTTCTTTCTCCTCTAAGACATTCACTTAGGTGACTCTTTCCACATTCTTTACACAAAGGAAACCGAATATTATTTCCTCCATGTTCTCCATTACCCAAAATCTTAGTGAACTCCTTCTTTATCTTCCATGGTGAGTTCTAGAGTTGGAAAATATACATGTTGTTAATCATGTTCCGTGAAAACTAACTAGGCATTATCACAACATCCTTCACTCCAGTGATCATCCCACTTGACTACTCATCGGAAAATCTTCCCTCACATTCAATATTAATACAGTTCTTTCTAGTTCCCACCATTTACTAAAACCATAAGCATAGTGTGATCATTACTTATAATAATAATAAACCACACTATCATGAAAATAATTACTTATAGTATGTATAAATCATGACACCTTCAATAATTTATGACACCCCAGGTTCATCCATGGTTATTTAGAGACAACTTATATTTAAATACTTCATGATGGTTCATGATGAGTTTTTTAATTCTAAAAGAATATCCCCCCAAAAATTTCAAACCAGGTGTGCAACAAAGGACTATTTTCGTGTGCCAGATTACCCCGAGTTAGGCCTGAAACATATTTTTGGATTTATTACCCCTAGGTACATATATTCCATATCCACATCCACTTGTAGTGTTCAGAAAGGGATGTATTACTTAACTGAGTTCACTCCCTGTTCTTTCCTTGAATTACTGAACTGATTTCACTCATTGTTCTAACCATGTATTACTAAACTGAGTTCATTTCTCATTCCAGCCTTGTATTATTAAACCAATTTCATTTCTCATTATATCCCTTTAATTCTAAATCGATATTATTTCTTGTTCTATCCATTTATATCTCATGAGATATAAATATTTCCCCAATTCATTGGATGGAGATATAGGTCCAACCCATCTCATAATGAAATCTTACATATATGTGCCACAAAATCATAACCAATCATATCGTAACACATGAATTTAAATGGGTATCATAAACATGTAATCATATCATAACCTGTGGAAAAAGATTTAGGTTTCATAATCATTTCATCAAAAGAATAACCCGTGAAAGGAAAATATATTTCATAAACATATAACCCATAAAAGAGAAATAAATTTCATAAACATTTAACCATTGAATGATACACCATTTTTATAAGGACCATGTCATTAAGAATAACTCATTCATATAAAGAATATGAACCTATCCTTTAGATCATTTCCAAGAAGTTCATGAGTAACATCAATGGATGTCATATTAGATGGAAAATAAATATGAAATATATTTCAAAAATGTTTCTTGAAGAAAATATCCTTTATTCTTTGAAAATTTATTTGTAATACATAAAACCATTTGAAAATAATTTTCTTATAAAATTCCTTGAAAACTAATAAAGATGAATTGAAATCATTTGAGAACCATTTTCCCTGAAAACTTATAAAATAATATTCAAAACATTTTAAAATAATTTTTCTTTGAAAACACTTTGAATGAATATAAAGAAATAATGAAAATGTTTTGAAAACCATTTCTTTGAAAATACTTTGAAAAATTATAAATAAGGATTGAAAACATATTGAAAATAATTTTCCTTTAAAATATATAAAAGAATATTGAAAACATTTTTAAAACCATTTTACTTTAAAATTGCTTTTTCAAAAAATATTAAAACTTATCCTTTTAAAAATGAAAATGAATCTTCAAAGAAATAATGGTAGTTAAATCCGTACATGTCGTACGAGGTAAAAAAGAAAATTCTTTTTACATGGTAAAAAGGTTAGAAAAATGCCTTGTTCAGAAAGTGACAAGAAGATTCCATTGAAGAGATTTATAAAAGATAAAAAGGGTAAAAATTTATTTTAAATATTATAGGAGAAAGGTATAATATTCTTAGAATCCATTTTTAGAAAACATTGTTTTGAAGAAACATAGAGTTCCGATAGAAGAGAGGGTAAAGTCGGCCTTTTTTAAAAATAATTTCATAAAGATATTATGCACAAAAGAGTAGAATAATGGTACCAAATACATGAATATATCATTAATAACCAGAGGATAAGAAAATTAATTAATTTTCTTGAGATATTTGTTATAATATTTCATCAAATAAAGGACAAACATAAGTAATATTCAAAAGCAGTGAGATTGTTTCAATAATCTCTTATCACTAGGTAACATGGGATCATACTCTACATGTAAGAAAAATAAATTACATGAATATTATAATATCATTAAAAGAATTATATTCATGATATTTTATGTAAAATGATATTATAAATTCCTCAAAGTGAATTTACGCACATAACAAAACATGAGTATCAAAGAAGGAAAATTGAGACAAAACTATTTTACCGATTTGATAACTTTTGAAACAAAAACCCCATGAAAAAAAAGTCTGTATAATAGATATGTAAATAACCATATGATTCACTATAATAATAATTTATTATATCCATTTTAATTATAAACTACACACAAAAGTAATGGGTGGTGAATAAATCATGTATTTCATGTAAATAAAAAGTGAGATAAAACTCCCTTATCTTGTGTCTTG
Organism: Viscum album; assembly: GCA_963277665.1. NCBI lineage: Eukaryota > Viridiplantae > Streptophyta > Magnoliopsida > Santalales > Viscaceae > Viscum > Viscum album. The sequence goes on from OY728161.1 coordinate 1,396,046,203, forward strand.
ACTCTCATCATACTCATTAAAAACTACAAAATAATAAATATAAATTTATTATAAATCTATAAAAAAAACCATAATATTACTTCTAATACCATATATTCATTTATTATATCTTTATATTAACCACTTGTAAACAATTCTATGATAGGGTTTCACTTCAGGTAATATCTGCTTTGTTTTTTGCATGTGTCTTAATTTGTTATATCTTTGGTTCTTATACATATATCATGATTTAAAAAATGTAAAAAATTATTTAAATATAATTTATATTCATTATATTTTTATTATAATAATATATATAATATATATAATTATGAAATGGAATACACCGTTCATGCAGACAGTAAGTCGTATGTTTGCATGAATGTTATTTCTGTTTAATTGTCGTGCTGAAAGAAAGTAAAATACATATATGTATATATGTATATATGTATATATATATATATAATTATTAAATTATATTTATGATATTATATATATGATATATATTCACTAAACACATCCTTAATACATTCCATGTAGTGTATTAATGATCACATCGCTTTGAGGGGGCGGTGGTCCACACTTCCACAAACGAAATTAACTTATATACACTAAAAGGAAAGTAAAAAAATGAATGTGTTGTAAAATTAATTAATAATATTAAAGACATAATAAATATAAAATATGACATATATAAACATAGTTTATATCATCCACCATGAGAGGCAATAAAGGAAAATGAGCAATCATCGTTTAGTGAGTCGGTAGTTTTTCGTACACATAAAGAGTATGTTCATTACCCATTAGATGGAGGGGTGTGAAAGATTAGCTATAACCCTTTGCATAAAAACATCCAAGTATATTTAATATATTTTATTTTTTATAAAATCATATAATAAAGAGAGTTTAGTGGTGGATAAATAAAATAATAGAAAGGATCTTGAGAGAAGACATTACCTCTTAATCAGGTAACTCCTTTTGGTTTGTGTGAAAAGGATTTATTAGATTTCTTTCTAAATAAAGGGAGGATTACAAGAGTAAGGTATAGATTTTGTTAGGTGTATTAGGAAGATATTGTCCGAACCTAATTTGTTTGAGAAGTGTTAATAAGAGTGAGAGGTGGTGGCCTTTTATAGGGAATGGAAAGGACCCACTTGTCACTTTTGAATACAAGTTAGGTGTGCCCATTTTTTACCAAATAAAAGTCATAAAGAACCAAAAAAACTCAATAATATAAGTTTATTGTCCAAATTATGACTATAAAATTGGTTTTGGACAATTTTATAGGTTTTTTGGGTTATAAATTTATGCTTTAGTAGTTTATTAAGATAATTTTCTCTTAACCATTATAATTTATTTTAATGAATTTCACTGGTATTTTTGGTCAAAAACAAAGTTAATATTATTATAAATTATAAATCATTATGAATAAAAATATAGAATCCATTTTTCTAAATTCTAATAACATAAGTGGAAGAAATTAAATAAAATTCAGTACCACTAATGGGACAATACTTTAGGTTTTTAAATTAAATATTTCTAAACTTTTATTAAGTTTTTATACCCAATTTCAAATTGAATTGATTCCAATGAACTGAATTGGATTAATTGATAAAAAATTTATCTAATTAAAGTTTGAAACAAATTTAAAATTTAATTTAACTTTATAAATAAATAATATAAAATGTAGTTTTGAATTAAGATCCTATATTTTTCAATATTCATCCAATAATGAACGGTGAAAATCTCAAAAAATAACCCTAAGCTAATTTCAACATTCTAAATTCAAAAATGAAGTTTATTTTATAAAATTAAATATATAAATGTGTCTAAAATTAATTTTTTTATTTTTAACAAATGATCAGTAAAATAATTTGATTTAAGAAAATTTTATTTTTAAACTTATAAGGTCTTTATCAAAAATTATATCGTTCATCATCAATATGATTTATTTATATAAAACCATTATAAAAAATATTTTAAAATTAGTTATCACTATTAATATTACTAATTTTAATGGCTAGATTATAATTATAACATTTAAATAATTATAACAATAAAAGGTTGTTTCATAGTAAACCAATGTTGCATGTTACGTATGCCAACTCGGAGTTGCGTGTTGTGTATGCCAAGTCAGTGTTGTGTGTAACGTACACCAAGTAACCAGCTAACCTCAGTTTTCCATATAGTAAATATAATATTTAGGTTGTTTTTATTGTATGATTAACTTGGTGTTGTGTATAACACAATCCAAATATAGTTATTTAATATAAAATAAACAATTTTCAGTGTTACATGAAATGAAAAATATCACAAATGTTAAATTAATTAGAAAAAAATAATTCACAAAATTGCAGGGTGTTACATTTTTTTTTAATAATAACTTACCAAATATCTTAACAAATTCATTTTAATCATTCAAAAATTCTTATTTTGTGTATAAATATAACCTAGGAAGGATTTTGGTGCAAACCTATAGAGTTTACCCGAAGAAGAAGTAACATTCTTCAACGAGCATTTTTATTTTATTTCTTCCTCCTAAATAAATTATTATTAAACCATCATGATATAAAAACCTTAGTATATCCCATATACTTATATGTATTTATGTTAAGTTAATTACATAAAAATATCCCCACTTCTATCAAATGGTTTGTGAAATCATCACTCATGTGTACAGCGAGATACGACCTCACGAACCGATTTCATTTTTCTTTTCATTAACACCTCTTATGGTAGGGTATGATGATAGATATAAAGTATATATATGATATCAATGACATAATTATACATCTGGATTAATTATATCATATATAAATTTTTACATTCCATTTCATATTGGATACAATAATTTCGCTCGTGTATACAACGGACTACCGCCTCACAAAGCAATGTGATTCATTTTTCACTAATGATTTACATGAATGGAAATAAAGATAAAGTTAAAAAATATTTATGATATAAATTAAAAAATATTCATGTCATATTTATCATTATTAAAATATAATGTATTATTTTTTTTCTTACCTTTCCACTTACATAAAGATGATAACATCGTTCGTGTACGTGTGGACTACCACCATCACGAAGTGATGTGTCTCTCTTTTCATCACCACACCAAATGGATGATATATATAATTATATTTAAAGAAATAATATTCTATTAATTATGTTTTTATCATTATTTAAATATAATATATTACTTATCTCCTTTCCATAATGATCATTTAAAAATGGAAACGTTACTCATGCAGATGTACGACCTACTGTCTCTTTGATGAAAGCATACTTTATTTATCAAAATGATAATTCATAATTGGTATTTAAAGTATAATTGATGCATAAATATTAAAATTATTTCATCATTACTATTATTTATATGATTAAACTATATAATATTATCAATAACCAAATCAGTCATGATAAAACACCCATGAGAAAACAATGCAATTCACACCCAATGCATTGAAAATGATGAAAGAATACTAAAGAACGGGTGATAAGATGTTATAATAGGATCATATATGATATTATAAATATGATTATGGTTCTATTATAAAATAATAACTTTATTAAAATCATTATACTATAGTTTAAATCACGTTCAACCAAAAGGAAGTGTGGGGTAATGGATTTCATCTAAATTTCTATTTTCATTAAGTCGTATTGTAATGTTATTCACAAATATTATTTTTTATGGTGTATATACTACCCATTTTACATGTAATATCATGATTCATTAAAATTTAATGTTATTTTAAGTTTTATTTTGAATGATTTCATCTAAGGGTATTTGACTTAAATTTTACCAAGGGGTAAATAATTTCATAACTCAATTTCTTTTCATTCGGTTATATTACTTCTTTGTTTTATTTGATATTATAATATTATGTTTTTAATGAATTTTATGTTATATTTGAACTTTTTTATGTTTATTTATATTTTATACACATAATCTATTAATTTATTAATTCTTACTTCATCTTTATGATCAATTTAGGGGTTAATTTTACAATCTCATTCTAATAAAGATCATTTATTCTTGAATTTTAGTTGAAGGAAATTATTTGATCATTGTCTAATAAAATAGTTTTATTTTCTTATAATCTGGTTATTCATGATATGTTCCAGTAATAGTTCCTTTTTCCCACTCGTTAGTATGTAAAATAATTGATAATTTTTTTTAAAGAAAATCAGGCTTCATTTCTCTCTTCGGTCGGAAATCCATTTTCTTCCAAAACCATGTTTTCTAAAAAAATTACAATTTTATAAAAGATTTATTAAATGAATTTTTACCCATTTTGAATTTTTTTAAAAAAACCTTGAAAGTTTCATTAATTTAATTTTCAAAACAGGGCTCATATGGGTTTTACAAAACAATATATAAGGAATCATTGTTTTAACTTGTTCAGCATGTATTTAATTTCTTACCATCATAACCACTCAAGATTTTAAATATTTATTTATTTGTTTAAAAGGTTATTTTCAAAGAAAATTATTTTCAATATGTTTTGTGAACTTTTAGATTTAAATTTTTATTTTCAAAATTAAGAGGATATTTTTCTCAATAAGGTTTTTATATAACTTTTTATGGTGTTTCTATTCATCAATGAAAACAACCCTTTATTTAACATATAATCATCTAGGAATATGTTGTATTGATTCCATAATTATTTTTTATCTAGAAGGTTTTTTTATATTTTGAACTGGTATTGAAATTCACTTCCACTATTTGTTTTCATTTTCAATAACTTTACCTTGAAATATTGAGTTTTGTGTGATCATTAGACATTAAATTTCTCCTAAATATTCATATTATTTATCAAGTATGTTCTAATTTATTAAACAATATATAATTTCTACAAATGATGTTTTACATTGAATTTTATTTTATTGACTAGGGAGATATTGATAATCTGTATTCTTTCTCAAATATGGATATTTAATGGTAAGTAAAACTTTTCATGAATTAAATAAATCATATGTTATATAAGGAATAATTTATAAATGCAGATACATTTGGTGTAAGACCTTGAGTTTTAATGAATTATTTTAAAATAAATTAAAACTCTTTGATGGATTGTATTGCATGAAACACCAAGTAAAGACTACATTATGCACAAAAACAGTTTAATATTACTCTACATGAAACATAGATTTGTTCTTTCGGTACATTAAAAAATAAATTTGGCTTTTTTTACACACAACAATGAGTTCCTTTGATATCTTTTGTTACATGCAAGACTGAGTTTTACCAAACAACAATATACTATTAGTATTAAATATGATAGTTATCCCTTAGCAGTTGGAATGGAAGGAATGAATTTGATTAGCTGAATAATGAAAATATGGTTTACACATTTTTTATAAAATTAATTATTTTTTGATGAATTAATTATAAATGAATATAAATACCAATTGATTATAATGGATGTGTTTTTTATGAGAAAATATTTTAATTCCAAAAAAAAGTGGTTTTATCTTAGTAAATTAAATTAATCACTATTATTGAATGATATTAATGAAATTTTTATGTTATATTTTCAATGATTTTTTTTAATTCATCCAATAAGTTTTATAGGCATAAAATAAGAACAAAACCATTTTTAATCATAAAATGTTGTATTTTTAAAAAAGGTAGTTTTGCCAAATTTTATTATAAGACTTGTTTTAAAACTAAATTTTGATGTGTAAATAAATTTTATTAGAAAAAATAAAATTATGTTTTAAAAAAATTTATATCAAAATTATATTAGGGTGAATTTTAGGTATTTTTTTGAGAAGATTCATTTTTTAAAATGGTGAAAAATACTGGATTTTAAATAAAAATTAACTTTTTATCTAAAAGATTTATAATGGTAAATTATATTTTAAATTAGTTTTAAAGTATTATTAGATCAATTATACATATATTAATATAATTTATCTCATTTTAACCTTTTTCGTATTAAATTTGGATGTAAAAGTATTTCAAACTTTTGAACATTTTTAATTTAAAAAACTGATTTCTAACCCTATCTACGAGATTAATTTTAAATTAATTTGAGTCACTTATATATTATGAGTTTTAAAAAATTTATTCCAAATTTTTAATCATAAGTCCTAAATTTAGTAAATATTCATCTTTTATTTTTGTACAATATTAATATTAAACTTAGTAATTTTATTTCCATGATTAAGGGTAATTCAAGTAATTAAGGGTAAAAAAATATTATAAATACTATAAAATTATCTTAAAAAATGTCCTAATTTTATTTTATGAGTGATTTTTAACTAAAATCATTCATAGGACTAATTTATGGACTCTTTGAGCCTCTTTTTTTACTTTAATCTACTTATAGTATTTTATTTTAAGAAAATTTAAACTTGTCACACTAATGTTTTTAATAAGTATAAATTTTTTAATATGTGGTCATCCATAATATATCTTTGACCGTATATAGTATTTGTAAATATAAAGTATTCATCTTCATCATGTAAAAAATTAATTTTTAGGGGATAAATAATTACCCTAAATGTGTGCACAATAGTGATGCATTAATTATTTTACAAATTGAAATATCAAATAAATGTTATTTAAAATATTAAAATAAAAAAAATTGATAATTAATGTTATAAGTGAATCTTTTATATGAAACTAAAATTTTATTTCGGTATTAAAAGTGTGTTTTCAAAGATATATTATTGTATTGATATTTTTCTAAAAAAAATGAATACTGTCAAAATTGACATTAATGATATTTTAATATAAATAATATTTTATTAAATGATATAAAATTCATAAAAATATTAAATTTATAAAAAAATATTAGTATAAGGTTTAAAATTTAATCTAAAAACCATTTATGGTTATTTTATCATTTTATAGCAAGAATATTGGCCATTAAATAGTAAAAATAAAGTTTTCATGGTAAGAATAAAAGGGGTTAAATAAGGGTTAAAACCCAATGACAATGATTTAAAAATAGTTATAATATGAATAATTTTCATTGGATGAATGGATTTAAACCTATATTCATACTATATTCTAATTAAATCATTTTGGATCCTTTTGAAAATGAAAATTAAATTATATTAATTTAATATTTTGTTAAATTCTAATAGTACTCCCCTCTCATATAAAAGGAAAACTCTTATTCTCTTTTATTCACACTTAAAAACCTATTTGTTTTTTCCAAAACCTATCCAAATATCCTCCAAAGTTCTCACTCTTCATCCTTTAAGTCTTACCTTCACCATAAATCTTACTATAGAAGTCCTTTAGTGCAAACCAAAAGGAGATACCTGAATAATAGGTAACATTCATCAATGAACATTTTTGTTTTTATTGCTTCCTTAAACATATTCAATTGTTTTTATTTAATGATTATATAAAAACCTAATTATCTGAAATATACTTATATGTTTATATGTTTTGTTTAAAACCTAAAACATCCTACACATCCATAAAATGGGATACGTTTTCATCATTCATTTGTATGGTGGAATACGGCCTCGCGAACCGATGTTGTTTATTTTTTCATTTCCATATATAAAGGTTGGAAATAATGATGTATTTATAGTTTATATATTATATATATTGTTTTTAATATTTTATTATGATTTTTTAATCGTTATATCACACATAAATTCATTCTTTCCTTTTTTTGGGAATATGATAGTATCATTTATGTGTACAACGAACTACCTCCTCATGAACTGATATGATTCATTCATACTTTAAATAGAATGTATTAAGGTTGTTTTTAATAAAAATATGTGATATATATGGAAAAAATTATTATTTTAGGATAATATATCTTATACTTTTCTTTCTTTTAATCTGATAATAAAATGAAATCAATATTCAAGCGTATGTATGGCATACCATCTCCATAAACAGTGTATTTTATTTTCTACCTATAACTTTTATGAATCATAATAAATAAACATATACTAAAATATATATGATATTTAGATCATATTTATAATTTATTATATTATTAAATCATTGTCTATATAATATTACCAAGAATAACAATTTAGAACATGTATGAAAAAGAAAGCAGTTATTACCTGAAACATAACTTTAACAAAGAATTGTTAATAAAAAGGTAATATAAAGTAATGAGTAAATAATAAATGGTATGATATATATGAATATATTTATTTGGTAGATATATTATAATATTATATTTATTATATAGTAGTTTTCAATATGTACGAATGAATTCAAGGCATACAATAAGGGGATTTCTAGTCTCATGTTTATTTCTCAAAGAATTATGCAATATTCACCACTCATTTTTTTATATGGTGTATATAATACCAAAATATTTATTCTATTATCCTTTTTATTATATATATGGATATTTAAATATCAATTTTATGATCTATCCTTTAGGGGTTTTATAGTTCAAAATTTACCAAATTGCTAAGGTAATTTTGTCTCAATTTTCCTTCTTTGAGACACATGTTATGTGATGCACATATATTATTTTATAATTTCTATATACTAAACTTCTAAAATTAATATAATGAATCACCTTATTTTCATGATATTATTAGTTTCATATAATTTGATTCTCTCTTCATTTTGAAATTTATTTTATTCTAAACAGTGTTTTCTAAAAACGTTTTCAAATTTTTTTTTTGATATTTTAATAATTTTCAAGGGAAAGTATTTCGAAGATGTATAAAATGGTTTTCAAATATTAATTTATAATTTTTAAATTTTAGTTTAAATTAAAAATTATTGATATATTTTTATGATTTAACAATCATTTTTCTAAGCAGAAAGGATATTTTCCTCAATAAAAGTTTTTAAAAAAGTTATTTAAAAATTATTTTCCATCTAAGATGGAATCTATTGGTGTTACTCATTCCTTACTAATAATATGATACAATGGTACCATTAGTATTATCTATTTGAATGGTTTTTTATGGAATGATGCTTATGAAACACGTTTCTATTCCATAGGTTATATATTTATGAAACCAACTTCTTTTCATGATTCATACTATGAATATAAAACCTTTCACTTTTCTAAATGTCAATATGTGATGAAATGTTTATGACACCCATTTCATTTCATAGTTTATTATAAATCTATGACCATAATCATTACATAATCTTGAGTTTAGTCAATAATTTGAATTTCTTTAACATTAATGATCTTTTTAGGTTTATAGTATTATTGAATTTGTTATTAACTAGTACATAACAAAAACCATAAGAAAGAAAAGTGGACACTACCAAATAGTATATATTTTTTCACCAAAGGAAATATATTTAAAATAAAACATGATTTCTTTTCAAGACACATCCTCAATTATTTCATCATGAAATCTAATTTTTCCTTACCAATATTAAGACCAGTAAAAAATAATTTAAAACTTATGACAAGCATAATACAAAAATAATGAAAACTATTTGCCTTGTGAAAACATGTAAACCATTAGTACTTTATCAAGAAGTAATTCTCTTCACCTTTAAAAATTAGTAAATACACTACACTAAATATAATCTCATTTCTTACCCTTTTGTAATCAAAATATTTCCATACAACCATATAAAGTAATATATAACATATAAATGTAACTCGGTACATAATCATACTTAAATGGAATAACCATATGGTCGACATCCACACATATCACTCTTATAAATGGAATAGTTATACGACCAAATTCCAAACCCAATGCATTAGAGGTTATAACATAACCACACATCCTTGGTTTATCACAAAACAAACCATCTTTGTTTTATCACATAACCATCCATATTTGGTTTATCACATAACCCCCCATCAAATGTCCAAGTACCAATACATAATAATAACACATAAAATATTTTGATTATCAACATTTCACTCATAAAATATCATTTGAAAATAGAAGAAATAATTTCAAGACATTGAAATAGTCAATAAAATTTCAAAACCATTTTCAATACCAAAACACCCAAAATGTAAATAAGGTATTTCCTTTCCTTTTAAAAACATTAAGGAATATAGAGGAAGCCAAATATCAAATAATGGTTTTGGCGGTGGAGAATTCATTGTTGTCGTATATGTTAAAAAACATTTATTTTTTAATTTTTTAAATAATGTAAAACACATAATATAAAAATATTCCTTTTAAAACCTTTGGATGAAATTAAAATTCAAAGGTTCTGATTATACAATTTATAAAAGAATTTGGTGTATAACATCAAAATATTCCTCAACAAAAGGATATTGAGATAAAGTAACTTACAAGGATCCCTTTATGAAAACATTACAGATAAATTAAAAAGATCCCATTTTGAAACATTAATGTACATATAAATACATTCATAAAAACTATTTTGAAAACATGGACATAAAATAGAAATATTTATAAGAATAAATCATCAAAACATTAAAACGAAGTACTGAGTTAAAAAGTAATTTACCACATGACAAACACTTGAATAAAAATAATTAAAGAATGAAGTTAAAAAACATATAATATCATGATAATAAGTAGATTCATGATATAATATTTCAAATGGAATTGTATACACCATATAAAACTGAATTGGTGCATAATAGCAAATAAGACTCAATAGAATGTTAATGAAGACGAAATCCCTAACCTTGAGTCTGATTCATCGCGTATGTTCCTTATTATTTCTAAATAGTAAACTTAAGTTAAATTATAAATAATTAAGATACTTTTAATAATTATTTTTCTTTTATTATCATTAATTACCATGTTATAATAATTATTTAATTATTTGAGTTCATGTTAGATGTTTTGTCGATATTTGGTACTTGTGTCGAAAAAGAACCTAGTATGATGTCAATATTCTATGAGGTGAAAAGTACATCATCTATAGAATCATATTAATTAAATTATTATTATGTATATACATTAATTATACATTTAAATAAATTCATTAAGTTTGGTTATAAAAAATGAACAATGTTATAATCATAGAGACGGTAAGTCGTACGTACGTGTGAGTAACGTTTTCCATTTTTTATTGATCGTTATGGAAATAAGGTAAGTATTATTTTATCTTTAAAAAATGATCATAAAATTATTAATATAATATTAATCATTTATATATACTTATATATATCATAAAACTGATATAATTAATAAAAACAAGTTGCATCGCTTCATGGAGGTTATAGTTCACATGTAAGCGCGAACGATGTTATCATTTTTATGTGCATGGAAAGTAAGAATGTAATTAATATATTATTATATTATAATTATTAATATTTAATTAATATATCATACTAATATTAATTCCATAATTATAACTAGTCATGATAGATGGTTATGGAAAATGAATTAGATCGGTTCGTGGAGGTGATAGTTCACACGTACGCACGAACGATTGATTTTTTTACCATTTAATGGAAGTGAAGATAGATTTAAGTTGTGATATTAACATAATAACATATAAGTATATTTATTATAATAGATTTATTATTTTATCATGGATTAATAATATTTTAACTAAATGGATGAAGAAATAATAAAGAAATACTTAAATAAACCATTGTTTTTCCTTCAGTTGATCACTTTTATTAACACCTTAACACCACTAAGAAGGGTTTTATTCCTTAAATAAGGACTCAAGAATATATGGAGGGATTATATGAAGGGTTTTTTTTAGATATTTTCTTAACAAAAAGGTTTTTGAAGTGTGAATAATAGAGAGGAATCAGGGCCTTTTTATAGGAGAGGGGAGGGACACCCTTGGAATTATAAAAAGAATTAAATTAATATAAATTCTATTTTGATCCCAAATTGGTCCAAAAAAAATTATTTATAGGATGGGATGATTATGGGTAGAAATATAATAATCCAATTATAATTATATAGGTTTTTGATAATTTTTAATTCTTATATTTTTTTAACCATTTTAACTCTTACTATTTTATCAAGTAATTTACACTTTAAGAGTCAAAATAATTACCAAATCATGCCAAACGTCAAATGAATGAGTCATTAACAACATTTTTAGATTTATATAAAAAAATTATGAATAATAATTTGTATAAATTTTATATCATTTAATTAAATAAATTATATTTTAAAATTTGAATTATGTCTATTTTAACAATATTCATTACATGACTTTTTAAAAATATCATAAAAACTTGATTTCGTAGAAAAACCTATATTAAATAAACAATAAAATGTCATAGTCATCCATAAAATTCATTTATGAAATCAAATATTTTTAATTATATTAATTTTAATATTATTAAAATCATTTATTTGATTCATTCTTTAATAAATCTATTATTGCATCATCTTTGTGTCATAATTAAATTTTATTATTTAGTACCTAAAAATTATAAATAATTTACCATATTAGAGGAAATATTTTTAGGTTTCTATGTACTATTCTTAGTTAAATATATCACTTACATTACCCCATATTAAAATTGTTTTAGTAATAAGAAATGTATTTATGACATATTTTCTTTTACTTTAAATTCAATGTTATAAATGTCATAATCACACCCAAGTAGCTTCCAAAGGTCGCCATTTCCACACAAGGATGGTCAAGGTCAATAATAACCCATACAGTCATATTAAGACATCTGTTAGGGTAAATTTTATAATACTATAATATTAATTTTACATTTAATTTCCCTATTTACCTTTACTCGTGGTTAATAAAATAATAAAGTTATTATTAATCAAAAATTAGTTTGATCTTATTGGATCACATTTTTCATAATAATTAAAAACATTTATGTCGGTTTTTTAAAATTTAATTCACATGTGTGGTTAAATTGTGTTTAACACTAACCTCATTGACGGATCAAGAAAATAGGTTTGTTAAGTAAAACATTCAAAAGTTCATAGAGTTTTACAATTTAATTTAAATTTGAAAAAGTATTCAATAAACTACATTGGATTAAATGATAAAAAATTCATTTAATTATATCTTAAAACCATATAAAATGATAATATAAAAATTATAATAAATTTTATGAAAAAATAGTTTTTAATTAAAATGCAGTATTTTTCACTATTCATTGAAATATGAAACTTAACAGAAAAAACAAAAAAACTATTCAAAAAAACTTTTGATATCATGATTATAAATAAGAAGTTTATTTTGTCAAAAATTACATATATAAATGGAAAAAACTATATTTAAATAGGTTTATCCATCAAAAGGTGGTAAAAATGCCTTTTTTGAGAAATGATCATTTTATTCATAAAATTGAATTTATTTTTATATCATGTCTAAAAAACATATAAGATGAATTTTATACATCATATTTAATTTATATTTCATTAATATAATCCACCAAAAGTGGTTTTATTAGTTTATAAACAAAATTATTTTCACTTAAATATATTTTCATAAAAACACATCCTTTATATTCAATTGGTTTTTATTTTCATTTATAAATTAATTTTACAACCAATGAATCATTATATAAATATGTTTAAACCCTATTTTTTATATTTTAGTTAATATATTTCATTTCATTCATTCTAATGGATATGCGATAACTACAACTTAGATAATAATAATAATATATTATTTTTGGTATAACTCATTCTTGTGTGCAACGTAATATTTCATAGAAACTCATTATTGTGTATTGGGTATTCTATCAGAGATAGAATCCTTTTTAAAATAAAATTACTATCTAATTATTAATATTAATAAATATGGAAATTTATTATTATATAATTACCTGGGATATTACTTCATTCCCCTCTTTTGGAAGTTCTGTCCTTGAAATTTTAAATTCTCACTCAGTAACTAATGTTTCACTTTTCAAAATTACTTCATTGAAATCCCACATTGAAAAAAGAGTCAATAAAACTACCACTTTAAAAGAATAAATTTGAATTAAAATTTCACCTGATATAACACATACTATGATTCCATGTAGGAAACCATGGATATAGAAGAAAAACTAACCATCATGTTCGCATGGAGAGTGATAGAAAACATGATCAACAGAAAGTTAACAAACAGAAAACCCTAAACTTATGATGGGTTAAACGGTCCTTGGTTTTGTAGTATAAAAAATAAACAGAAATCTATTTTTTAATATTCCTCCATAAGGTTATGGAATTATTTTACTTCTTCGAATAAGAACATAATGAAATATACTTTCTTGAAAAGTAAAGTTTCATCCATTAATAAACTTCCACCAAAAACTCATATATTTCTCCAAACAATGAGTATGTAAGATGAATTTTTCATGCCTGAAGAACTAAAATCAACATATATATAATCACATAATCCATAAAATATTAAATATCTTTTACTCATTTATTTATACATTAAACATAACCAAAATGGTTCGTACAAGATATGATAATTTTCCAAAAAGAAAAAAAAACTATATGACGAAAAACTACATCAATAGCCAAAATTAAACACTAATACCCAAAGATTAACATAAATAACTCAACAAATAATCATCCTAAAAATTCTTCAAAATAATCCAAACTAATATATAAACCCAATAATTAGAGGATATTATCACATAGTCTTCAAATATAAATTTTAACACTTATCTCCAAATAAAATTGATCACTTTTAATGTCTCATACCAAAAAGAAATTACCCAAATCTCATATTATCCAAGTTAGGTTAATCATTTCAATAAATAACCTGAATCAGCATAATTCAAAAATAAAATCACAAACTCTTCCAAAATATAATTCAACCATTACTCCTCCATTAAAATCCCATAGATTCATATTTACCTTAATCATATAAAGTTTCCAAAATAGTGACCTTTTTCCGAAATAACATTTATTACTTAGTCCACAAATCATTTTCCAATACTAAGGATATTCATTTGATAAAACATAAGTTCCCAAAATCCACTTATTCTTATTCAATAAACTTGTTTAACTAAAAATAAAAAGTCACACTAACCAGGGACTTAACATAGGCAAGTGGTAGGTGATACACCCTTGTTGCCCTTTGATTGTGGTTTTAATCCCCATGGCCTTTCCTGATGTGATTTGTTTTCACATATCTTACTGTTTGTTCCATTTTATAAAACTCATAAATAACATTTACCTATTTTAAACTCAACAGTTATCTCGTACCTTTAATTTTTCATCCCAATATTTAATAACCCTTAATTAACTCGAAAACAAAAGATTCTATAAACCCAGAAGGTTATCCATTACTTTATTATTATGCCCACAAAAGAGAATATAATTCTTACTCAAATAAAATATTCACATAAAAAAATTCATGGTTACACATACTAGAAAATTATTCCAAAGTAATCCTATCATCAAAAGAGGATTAATACTTTTAAACATTTCATCATCCATAGATCTAAAATAACTCTTGAATCTTTTATATGTAGACTTCTTAATCATTCTGCATTCTTCATGTTCCCTTAACTAAAATTTCCCATATTATTCCTTAATAATTTTTCCTACAAACAAAAACATAAATCGTGTCTTGATATTTAATAATGTCAAAACATGTGTCAATAAATAATCCATACCTTTCATATGAAATTTTCAGATTCCCCATCCTCAATTAGAATTGCATTAGGTATTATTAAACTTTTTTTTGTATGGTCTTACTAATCAAATTTCGGAACCTTTTTCATAGGACATCTATTTTTATAATGACCATACTATTTACATTTTATCCAACCAATTGATAAATTGGAAGGAACTTATTTCACTTTCCAAGATTCAACTGAATGTTTCCTTTTTCCTTGGAAGGTTATTACTTTATGACCTTAATTACAACATCTATATACCTTCTAATCCCTTTAAAACATTTTACTAGGAGTTTATTTTTACATCCTTAACACATATTTTGATTAATATGTTTACCTTTATGATCACTATTACCTGAAATACCATAGGGATTCATTTATGTCACATATGATGCATTAGAAAAATTATCAAGGTTCAAGTGGTTAATCATTACTTCTAATAGTTGGTTTAGAGTAACCATGAGATTTATCATTGTAGCTCCCATTTCATTTGGTTTCTTATTCATAGAACCACCACATTTTCCTTAATATCCATTGTTACTTTGGTTCTTGCTAGATCCATCCATTAACTAAAACAAAAAAGTTTAGTGTTAGTATATCGATAAAATCATCATATACTATCTTGTGAGGAATATAAATAGTAATATATACTTATTAATGTTTCTTCAAACTCATTAAATTTATCTAAAATAGCTATGAATTCATCTATTATACTAACCATTGTGGTTATATATAACTTGTAACTTATGCTTAAAAATCATCCAAATCTCTAAAGTTATCTAAACTGACCTTAGATACCTATTATTAGGCCCTGAACTTAATCATTACATTGTCTTGAGTTAATTAAATAATTTTACATTTTTTCACATTGAGGAACCTTTCAAGTTTATATTTTTAGAGAATTAGGTCATAACTATTATATAAAAAACCATAAGAAATCAAAGTAGACACTTCCGAACATTATCCATTTTTTCACCAAATGAAACCTTTTTAAAATTAAACATGATTTCATTTGAAGACACCTAATCAATTGTTTCATTATGACATATTCTTTGTCCTTACTAGTCATAAGACCTGTGAAAAACAATTTAAAACATGAGATGAGCATAAAAATATTAGTAAGGGTTACATAAATAAATAAAACTATTATTTGTGAAAAAACATGTAAACCATGAATACTTTATCTAAAATTAATTTTTTTCACCTTTAAGAAGTAGTAAATGCACTTTACTGAATATAATCTCATTTATTACCCTTTTTTAATGGAATATTTCTATAAAACCATAGAAAAAAATGTATAATATATAAAGGTAACTTGGGACATAATCATACATAAATAGAATAGCTATATTTTTGACTTCCACACATATCACTCATAAAAATTGAATATCAATACGGCCAACTTCCATACCCAATGCATCTGAAGTTAAAATTTAACCACCCATCCTTAGTTTATCACAAAACCACCCATCTTTGGTTTATCAAGTAACCACCCATAAAAATTCCAAGTACTAATATATAATCATAACACATAAAAGATTGCAATTATCAACAATTCACTCCAAATACATCATTTACAATCATAAGAAATAATTCCAAGATATTGAAATAGTCAATCCACTTTCAAAACAATTTTCATTACCAAAACAACAAAAAATTGAATAATGAATTTATTTTACTTTTAAAAATGTTTAGGATTATAGAGGAAGTTAAATATCAAATAACGGTTTTAGTGGTGGAGAAGTCGTTGTCGCCACATATGTTAAAAAAAATCCTTCTATAATTTTTTAAAGAAATAAAACTACTTTATATAAAAATATTCCTTTTTTAAAACATTTTAATGAAATTAAAAACCAAATGGGTTGATTATACACCTTATAAAAGAAGGTGTTGTATAATATCAAAATATGCCTCAATAAAAGGAGATTAAGACGAAGTCCCTTATAAGGATCCCTTTATGAAAAAATTATTGATAAATTCAAAAGTTCACATTTTAAAACATTAATGTCTATATAAATAAATTCATAAAAACTATTTTTAAAACATGGTCATAAAATAGAAATATTTATGAGAATAAATCATCAAAACATAAAAATGAGATTTTGAGTTAAAAAGTCTCTTACCACTTTAGAAACACTTATATAAAAATTATTAACAAAAAACATAAATAAAACTTATAATGTCTTGAGAATTAGTATATTCATGATATAATATTTCAAAAGGTAGTATATACACTATATAAAATTGAATTGGTGTATAATAACAAATAATTCTCAATGGAATGTAAATGGAGACAAAATCTATTACCTTGAGTCTGATTCGTCATGTTTGTTCCTCGTTCTTCCTAAATAATAAAATTAGGTTAATATATACTTGAATTAGAACCTTTTAATTTTTATTATTCCTTTAATTTCATTAATTACCAGTTTAAAATAATTAGATTATTATTTGAGTTCATGTCATATGTTTTGTTGATATACGGTACTCAAGTCGAAAATGAACATGGTATGATGTCAATAGTCCATGAGGTAAAAATTTCATAATATCTAGAATAGTATTCAGTAAAATATTATTATCTTTATAAATAAATTATAAATTTAAATCCATCCATTAAGTATGGTTATGAAAAATTAACAATGTTATAATTATGGAGATAGAAAGTTATACGTACGCATGAGTAATGTTTTTCATTTTTAATTTATCATTGTGGAAAGAAGGTAAGTTTTATTTTAACTTTACACAATTCAAATAAAATTTTTAATATAATATTAATAAATTAAATATACTTATATATATCATACAAGTTTTATAATTAATAAAAATAAGTCACATTGCTTCGTGGAGGTAATAGTTCATATATACGCACGAATGAAGTTATCTTTTTTATGTGCATGTAAAGTAAGAAATTAGTTGATATATTATTATATTATAATTATTAATATGACATTAATATCACATATGAACATTAATTACATTTCTATAATCATTAATTAAATAAGGTTATGGAAAACAAATTAGATTAATTCGTGGAGATGATAGTTCGCATGTACGCACAAATGATTAATTCCTTTCCCATTTAATGAAAGTGGAAATGGATTTAGATGATGATATTAACATAAAAATATCTCAGTAAATTGAGGATACTAGATTTATTATTTAATCCTGGATGAAGAATATTTTAAGTAAATGAAGAAAAAATAAAATAGAAATACTTAAATAAAAACATTACCTTTCCTTCAGATGATCACTATTAATAACACCTTAAAACCTCTAAGAAGGGTGTTGTGCCTAAAATAAGGCATCAATAATATGAATAGGGATTATATTAATGGGTTTTAGTAGATATTTGGAAAACCAAAAGGTTTTGGAAGTGTGAGTAATAGAGAGGAAGGGGTTCCATTTATAGGATAGGGGAGGGGCACCATTGGAATTATCAAAAGTATTAAATTAATATAAATGGAATTTAGATTCCAAAATGTGTCCAAACCCATTAAATTATAGGATATGATTATTATGGGTCTAAATATAATAATAAAATTATAATTAGATAAGTTTTTAATAATTTTTAATCCTTATCTTTTAGTTTTATCCTTTTTAACTCTTACCGTTTTATCAATTAATTTACACTTTGAGAGTTAAAATAATTTCAAAATCCTGAAAAACGTACAATGAATTGTTTATTAATGAAATTTTTAGAGTTATATAAACTTTTTGGCCTAATCATAAATTTTTATAAATTTTATATCATTTAATGAAATATTTTATTTTTTAAAATATAAATTATGGCAATTTTGACATTATTCATTACATGACTTTTTTCAAATATCATAAAAATGATATTTGTTTGAAAAAACTACATTAAATAAATCATAAAATTTCATATTTATCCATAAAATTCAGGTATTGTATCAAATATTTCAAATTATATTTATGTTAATATTATTAATATCATTTATTTGATTCATTCTTTAATAAATAACTACTACATCATCTTTGTGACATAATTACATTTAATTATTTAATTCCTAATAATTATAAATAAATTACCATGTTTTGGGTAATATTTTTATCATTATAAGTATTAGTCATAGTTGAAGATATCACATACATAACCCCATATTAATATTGTTTTAGTAATAAGGGACATATTTATGACATATTTTCCTTTACTTTAAATTAAATGTTATAAATGTTATAATCACAACCAAGTGGATTTAAAGGATCAAAATTTCGGCACAATTATGTTCATGGTTGATAATAACTTGTCCAATAATATTAGGATAATTGTTGGTATAAATTTTAAGATATTAAAATATTAATTTCACCATTAATTGCCCTATTTAGCTTTAACCGTGGTAAATAAAATACTCAAGTTACTATTCATTAAAATTTATTTTGATAATATTGGAAAAATATTTCAATAATTAGTAAAACCATTTATTTACATTTTCAAAAATTCAATTCATATAAGTGGTTAAATTAGTTTTAACACTAATCCTGTTGGCGGATCAAGAAATGGGTTTTTTAAGTAAAACGTTCAAAAGTTCTCATAGTTTATCTATTTAATTTTAAATTGAAAAATCATACAATAAAATACATTATATTAACTTATAAAAGATTCATATAATTATACCTTGTAACCATTTAAAAGTATAATATATCAATATAAATATATTAGATGACAAAATAGTTTTGAATTAAAATGCAGTACTTTTCACTATTTATTAAAATATGAATGTTATCAGAAAAATACCAAAAATTTGTACACACTAAATTTTGATGTCTTTATTCAAAATAATAATTTTATTTTTTTCAAAAATAAAATATAAAAGTGAAAAAAAACTATATTTAAAAAGGTCTCTCCATCAAAAGGCGGTAAAAATGCCTTCTTTGAGAAATATTCCTTTTATTCATAAAATTTTATTTCTTCTTATATTATGTCTAGAAAACATATAATATGAATTTTAAACATAATATTTAATTTATATTTCATTAATATAATTCAAAAAGAGTGATTTTATTATTTTTAAACACAATTATTCACACATAAATAGTTTTTCAAATAAAACACTTCCTTTATATTCCATTGGTTTTTATTTTCATTTATAATTAATTTTATAACCAATGAATCATTATATAAACATGTGTAAACACTATTTTCATAATTTAGTTAATATCATTCATTACCTCTATTCTAACAGCTCTGTGATAACTATAACTTAAAATAATAATATTAATATTATTTTTTAGTATAACTTAGTCTTGTGTGCAACGTAAGATTTCGGAGAAACTCATTGTTGCATGTTGGGTACGCTACCAGACATAGAATTCTTTTTAAATTAAAATTAATATATATTTTATAAATGTTAATAGATATGAAATATTATTATTTTATAATTACTTAGGATGTTATAGTTATGATATGATGAATGTTTTTGATCTTGTGGAACATTTATGAATGATTTAATTATGTGGAGGGTGGGGCCTATATCTCCCTCTAAGGTATTGGGTAACAATTTATATATAATGATACCTATATAGATAAAATCGGGATTGAAACTAATTCAGAAAAATAATTTTTCTTCAAATACTAGATTGATAGGGAACCTTGACTACTAAGATGGTTTCGGGAGTAAACTCATTCCACTAAGATGGCCTTGACGGTAAGACTTAACTACTAAAAAAGTCATTTTATATGTGTATGGTTCTACCAAAATTCAATTTCTTATTCCCATGTTATTATTTCATGTATTATTCTCTTGACTACCTTTTGACTCATGTCACATGAACTTCTAATATTTTTTCCATGAATCATGTATATGATCTTTGACATGCCGGGTATGATCTTAAAATGTCATTATTATGTTCTCATACCCTTATGTGCATGTTATTCTTATGTATCTTCATTTTTTACCCTTACTGATCATTTGAGCTCACCATTTCTTATGTTTCAGATCCCTAGATTATGAGGAAAGATATTAAGTAAGAGTACCAAAGGGTAAGATATTTATGGGAAATAAAAAATATCTTTCACCACAATAGAATATTGCGCTCCAAGTTTCCAAAGTCACTAAACTATTACATTCACTAAGAATGTGTTGGTGTGATGTAGTGAATATTCATCTAAAAATATATAATATCCATATATAAAAATCCCAGGTTGTTATTGCTTATATAAGAGAAACATATTAGTCAACTATTGGAAACTAGGATGACAAAAATTTAGTGAGATCCCTATAGATATTTCTAATGATATGTCTAGGGATGTTTCAATGTATAATTTTAAGGATATGTTAAAGTATAGAAAGTGTCCAAGAATTATGGTAAAGGATATAGAGAGTGGTTTCCTATAAAAACATCCATATATGGATACTAAAAGTGGATGTGGCTCTGGAATAGATGTACCTATGGGTAACAACCCTGAAACACCATATTGATCTAGACTCTATCGGGAACAGGTGCATGATAATGAGCCATTATACACGCCTTGTTTTACACTCATTTTGGATATGATTTGTAAATTCAAAAACTATTTATGAACATTCAATAAGGACATAAATATAATGTGACTATGAATGAACTAGTATAAACCTAAGGTGTTATATATTAAGTAATGTGTCATGATTTTGGAATCTTGTATATGGTTTTTCATGATTATTTGTTTTTTTCTATGATAATTATTTCTCACAATATGGTTTTTGGATTTAGTAAATGGATGTAACTTGAAAGAACTGGGTTAACATTCAATATGGTATAAAATTTTATGATGAGGAGTCAAATTATATGTTAACTAGAGTAAAATACATTGTGATTATACCTAATAATTTTTCTCAGAACATGATTTACAATGTTTAACTTAATCAACTCTCAGACTCACAAAATAATAGAAGGAAAGAGTATGCTGATTGTTCAGGTAGTGGATACCATAGAGGAAAAAATATTCAGTTTCCTATGAATTAAGAATGTGGGAAGAAACACCCAAGAGAACATCTTAGATATTTTCAATGTGGAAAATAAGGACACAAATAAAGTAAATATAAAGGGAAAATTCAAAGTTCAGTTAACGCAATGGATAAGAATATTGGTATCCCTGTGATATCATCAACTGTTGAATTATTTAAATGTTTAAAGTATGGAAATTATGAAAATAAATGCCCTAAAGGTAAATCATGTAAATAAAACCATAAAGGAGTTCTATGTAATGGTTATATTATAGTGTATGAAGATACTGCAGATTAAATATGAATGGAAGGAAGTTCTAAAAAATAATACGATTAATATTGGTTAATTTTTTGTGAATGAAATGTGATAAAGAAAGTATTTATGAATTTGAATTCAAATATTTTATTATTTTAATTATGAAATATATAAGGATTTTTCTGAATAAGTTTTTGGTTATGGATCTGAAAGAGTTTGTTGAATGATAATGACAGACTGGAAAAGTGAATTAATAGAAAGTTTATATTAATTGAAAACATATGTTTAAGGGAAATATAATCCTTAATGTGTTCCTGATGTTGAGAAAATAATGTTGGTATAAATAGATAATTGATTTGGATATAGTAAAATGGATATTAATGATTACCTAGGAACTGATTAATAGATTGTTAAAAAAGTGTTTTATGATATCATGGATGGAGTTTAAAACATTTTATTATT
Source organism: Viscum album (assembly GCA_963277665.1). NCBI lineage: Eukaryota > Viridiplantae > Streptophyta > Magnoliopsida > Santalales > Viscaceae > Viscum > Viscum album. The sequence continues at coordinate 1,396,069,320 of OY728161.1, forward strand.
TAAGTAATATATCTAATAATGTATATTAAGAATAAGGAAGAATGTAGATTTTCAAAAAAAGTAATGGTAATTAAGGTTATTACCATGTATCAAGAAAATACATAATGAAGGTATTCACATGTTTGGTATATGAAAAACAATAGGTTCATTATGATATATGGGGGTTAATGTTAATCATGTTTTGAGAAATTTAGTGACCTTCATTTTAAAATTTTGGGTTTTCATATTTTTGAAGTCTTAAATGGTTAAACATTTAAGAAAATTCCTATTTTTTCCTTTGAATGAAGTTTTAGAGATTAATGTTTCATAATATGATGATTTATGTGTATTGAATAACCTGTGCTAATCATTTTGTTGTGATTATAACAAAATATATACAAAATGACTTATCATTCTATTTATGGACCTTATAATCCATTAGTTCTTCCGACACACAAAAAATCACCATTATTTATTGGATTAATGTATAAAGTTAAAATTGGTCAAAGAACAGCCTATAGATGAGATTATTATTATAAAATGGAATTAAATCAATAATGTATATCTTCATGTGCAAATTATTCAGCTTTAAGAAAATTATATTGAAATAAAAATGTTATCCTAGTACCTTCATTTACAATGAATCAAATGGCCCCTTAGATCATAAAATATTTATCATTTATTAATGGTTAACATTATAATGACCTTGTTCTCTACCAGTAATCATTATAAAATGATAGTTATTTTTCTCTTCTATGTCCATGTTTTCACTTTCCAACAATTTTTTCCTATGTGGAAACCTAATTATGAGTTTCTTTGGGAAAGTGTTAAGTTTACAACATTCCCTTTTAAAAGGTATTTTTAGTATTTATTTTTATGATGTGGGTTTCTGTTAAAGTAACTTTTATGTAATAAAACTTTAATGACCCAAATGAATTTTGAGGCTGAAATTCATTTTAAGGGGGGTATAATGTAACACCCCAAGTTTTTGTGAATAATTTTTTAATAAATTAAAATTTATTGATGGTTTGTGTTGCATGTTGCACCAATTAAATCTTAATTTATACACAAAATCGAGTTAATTTTTCACTACACACAAAAAAAATGTCTTGTGGTACACACAACACTATTTTTGGCTAGTGTTACACACAACAACGAGTTCCTTGGATATTATGTGTTATATGCAAGCCCGAGTTTTCCCGAACAACAAGATACTATTAAAAATTAATATGATAGTTATCACCTAGATATTGGAATGAAGGGAAAGAATATGATTAAATAAATTATGAAAATATGGTTTAAACATGTTTATAAAATGAACTCCTTGGTGACCAATTAATTATAAATGAAGATAAAACCCAATTAAAAATATAGGATGTGTTTTTTATGGGAAAAAATTTTATTCTCACAAAGGCATTTTAACTTATTAATTTTGATTATTCACTATTATTAAATGATCTTAATGAAATTTATATTCTATATATTTAATTAAATTTTTTCAAATTAATCTAATAAGTATTATAGTTATATAATAAGAGACAAATTTATTTTTAAGCATAAAAGGTTTTATTTTTCAAAACGGCAGTTTTGACGTATTTTAATGGAATACTTGTGTTAAAACTAAATTGTGACACTTTTATAAATTTTATTTGAAAAAATAATCTTATTTTTTGAAATTGGATTATCAAAATTATCTTAGGGAGAATTTGTTATATTTTTTTATGATGATTAACCTTTTTAAATAGGGAAAAATACTGGATTTTAATTAAAATTTTCATTTTCATCTAAATAATTTATAATGTAAAATTATATTTTAAATTTATTTTAAATTAAAATTTGATAAATTATAAATATATTAATCTAATTTAGGTCATTTTAATATTTTTTATATTAAATTTTAAATATATAAATATTTCATGCTTTTGAACATTTTCACTTTAAAAACTCAATTTCTCAGCCCGTCTATGGGATTAATTTTAAATTAATTTTATCGAATTCTATGTTTTGAAATTTTAAAAATATATTACATATTTTTAATGATAATTTATAAATTTATTAAATATTTCCCTTTTAGTTTTAGATAATATGAATAGTAAACTTCGTAATTTTATTACCATGGTTAAGGAAAAATCTCGTAATTAAGGGTAAAATTAATATTATAAATATTAGTAAATTACGCTAAATCTTGTTGTAATTTTATTAGATGATTTATTGTCAACCAAAATCATTCTTGGGATGAATTTATGACCTATCAGAGCCACTTTTATGACTTTAATCCATTTATAGTATTTTATCTTAAGAAAAGTCAATCTTATCCCAATAATATTATTAATAAGTATAACATTTTTAATATGTGGTAATCTAGAAGAAATCTTAGAAAATAAATATTGTATGGAAATATAAAATACTTATCTTCATTGAGGAAATTTATTTTTAATTTTTAGTGAATAAATAATTAGTTTAAATTCTTGCACAACGGTGATGCAGTAATTATTTGAATAACAGAAATATCAAATAAATGATATTGAAAATATTAAAATAAATATTATTTGAGATAATTAATTTCATATAAGAATTTTATAGATTAACTTGAAATTTTATGGATTTATTAAAATAATTTGTTTTAATATATATTGTTGTATTAATATTTTTTGAAAGTCAAAATAATGAATAGTGTTAAAATTGACATTAAGGATATTTTAAAATAAATAATGTTTTTTTAAATGATAAAAAATAACATAAAATATTACATTCAACAAAATTATTTTTTTAATATTTAAAATTTCATCCATGAAACATTAATGTTTATTTTTTTTCATGTTATTGTTATAATATTAATCCTTAAGAGTAAAAATACATGTTGTCACGGTAAGAATAAAAGAGGTTAAATATGGGTTAAAACAAAATAATATTTATTAAAAAAGAGTAAAAATATGACTCATTTTCATTTTATTATTTTATTTAGACCCATAATAAACATATATTATAAATAAAGCAGTTTCTATCCCTTTTTAATTGAACATTAATTTATATTAATTTAATATTTTAAAAACATTCCAAGAGTACCTGTCCACTCTATTATAAAAGGGAACCTCTTATTTTCTGTTCTTCACACCTAAAACCCTATTTGGTTCAGAAAAACCTTTAAAAATATCCTCCCAACCTCTATCCCTTAGTCATAAAAGTCTTACTTTGGCCATAAATCCAACCAAGTAGGTCCTTTAGTGCAAATTAAAAGGAGATGCCTGGAGAAGATGTAACATTCATCAACGAACATTTTTTGTTTTATTTCTTCCTTTAAAACCTTAAATTATATTTATTTAATTTTTACATAATAACTTAGTTATATTAAATATAATTATATTTTGTTATTTTATGGGGATGACATAAAACTTCACACACTTCCATCAAATGGGATGCACAATCATCATTCATGTGTACGGCAGACTACCACCTCATGAACCGATGTTGTTCGTTCTTCCATTACCACCTTTAAAGGTTGGGAATAATGATGTATTTATAGTTTATATATGAAATATATTATTATTATTATGTTATTGAGATACTTTAATTGTTATATAACACATACCTTCAATCGTTCCATGTTGTGGGAATACGATAATGTTGTTCGTGTGCACGACAGACTACCGCATCGAAAAGTGATGTGATTCATTCACAATTTACATGTAATTTATTAAGGATGGTTTTAATAAACATATATTATATATACAAAATATAAATTATTTTTTAATTATAATATATCGTATACTTTTCTTTCTTTTAATCTAATATGAAAATGAAAACAGTGTTCATGCATATATACGGTATATCATCTTCATTAATAGTGTATTTTATTTTCTACCTATAGCTTTTATAAACTGCCATAAATAAATATATAATTAATATTTATGATATTTATATAATTTTTATAATTATAGAGATGATTAAATCAATATCTATGTGAGAGTACCCATAATAACAATCCAAAACATGTATGAAAAACAAAGTGGTTATTACCATAAACATAAATTTAACATGGAATTGTTAATAAATGAGTGGTATGAAATCATAATTAAATCATATATGGTATGGTATATATGAATATGGTTTATTTACAAGTATGATTACAATTTATTTATTATACATGAGGTTTGAACATTTATGAAGGAGTTCAATACTTAAAGTAAGGAGAAATCTAGTCTCACTTTTATTTCTGTGAGACTTATTCTATATTCACCACTAGTTTATTTTGTATGTTTTATATACTACACATTAATTTATTCTATAATATTTTCCCTTAAATATATAGTTATTTACATATCCATTTTATGATATCTATTTCATGGCGTTTTTGTTTCAAAAGGTGCCAAATCATTAAGGTAAATTTATCTCAATTTTTCATCTATGAGGCACATGTTATGTTATGAACCAATATTATTTTATAAGGTGTATATTATTCTATTTGAAATTATGTATCATTAATATCCTTGATTTCATGATATTATAAGTTTCATGTAATGTTATTCAATCTTCTGTCAAAATTTTTTTTCTAAAACCATACTTTCTAAAAATGTTTTCATAAATATTTTTTATATTTTAAAAGGATTTAAAAGATATATAAAATGGTTTTTAAAACATTATTTATATGTTTTCAAGGTTATTTTCAATTAAAAAATTTTGATAAATATTTTATGATTTAAAAATCATTTTTCAAATCATAAATGATATTTTCCTCAAGAAAATTTATTAAAAATATCTTTCAGAATTATTTTCCATCTGAGATAAAATACATTAGTGTTACTCATGCCATACTAGGGATATTATTCTAGGTTACCATTCATATTAATTATTTTATTCATTTATGTTTTTATGGAATGATGTATATGAAACTTGTTTCTCTTTAACTTGTTATATGCTTATGAGATCGACTTATTTTCATGGGTCATTCTATGAATATGAAACATGTATCTTTTCCAAAAGTTTTGATATGATTAAATGTTTATGAACCCATTTTATTGAATGGGTTATGATACAATTAATATTTATGATCTTATGGAATATGTATGTATGGTTTCATTACATGATGGGTGGGACTTGTATATCTCTACAATTCATTGGATAGTGATTTATATCTCATGAGATAAAAATGTTCTGAAATATGGAGTGAAACCTGTTTCATAAATGACTTTTTTCACTATGTTAGTATTGGTAGTTATCCTTGAATACTGAGATAGATTTGGGAGTGAACCCATTCCACTAAGATGGCCTTGGAAGTAATGATTTACTACTTTTGAAATAATTTTATAGGTTTATGTGTAAACCATAATTCAATGACTTATTCTAGTGTTATGATTTCATGGATTATGTTGTTGACTCCCTTATGATTCATGTATTATTAACTATCAATCATTATTCCATGATTCATATATATGATCATTGAAATACAGTGTATGATCTTCAAATGTTATTCTTATGTTCTCATACACTTATGTTGTTTTTATGCTTACACATCTTCTTTGTTTACCCATATTGAGCATTTGAGTTCACTCATTCTTATGTTTATTATCCTCGAGTTATGAATAATGGTTTTAAGTATAAGTAAAAAAGGTAAATATCTTTGTGTGGATCATTGAATATATTTCACTAGAAAATAAGATTGTGTTCCAAGCTTCCAAAGGCACTAAACTATTACTGTCCTCAAGAATATGTTTGTGTAATATAATGAATATTAATAATAAAAGATGTAATATCCATGTTTGAAAATTCTGGTTTGTTTTAGGTGGGTCTTGGGTATAGAAATCCCCTCGATGCATTGATAGTCTCATAAGAAAAATCAATTGGATAGACTTAGTTAAATGGGTTTCTAGTGTGTACCTACCCATTAGTTTTAAACTATCTTGAGGAAAGATCTTGATGGTGGAGGTATCATGATTCCAGATATCATGATTTCCCATAATTAAGAATTTCCTTCATAGAGAATTTAGTTATTATTATCCATTGTATTTTCACAATGAAATTATCCTTTAATGAATTTCATTCTCTATTTATTTATTAAATGGCATGCGTTCTAAATTATTTAAATTTTTATATTGATTATTCCTTATCTAGTTATTATAATAAATTTATTGATTAAATGGAATGTGTTTTCAATTATTTATCTTTCCATATTGATTAGGTATTATCTAATCATTATAGTCAAATTATGTATACAGAATGTGTGTTTAATTATTTACTTTTTGATGTTGTTTATTCTTATTGATTCATGATATCTTATGCCTTACTTAACCCTTACTAAGCATTTGATCTCACCCTTATATTTTTCCTTTCCCATAAATCCATGAAGTGTACTATTATTGGTATTCAAGGACATTCTAGATTGAATAACATTATTCTTGGAAAAAAATTGTGTAATTAGTGCTTTTAAATGCAATATGGGAATTAGGTATATATCTAGTTTAGCAATACTACTAAACTATTCGATCCTATAATATGATATTATTTGTATCTTATATCAATGTAATAAAGTAAGACACTATCTCCAGGCTACTGGGGTTGGGTTTTCTACATGAATGGATTAATATTTAGCCTAAGTCATTGAAACCTAAGAAATGTGTTAAGAAATAGGGTAAATGTTTCCATTATGATCATCCTAGAAATTATATATGAGATTTACTAAAATATTTGAAGGTGTGTGAAAAAATACATAGATATTATATCTTAATTATTAATTATATAAAAACAATTCTTATATTCATCATAATAGGTATCGTCATTGGTGTCCAATGGGGAGAAGTACCACGATGGTTGCAGAAACATTGGTAACAACATCGTTGGTTTGAAATTTGTAGTCAATGATGGATATGACATAATTGACATTCATTTCCTATAGGTTGAAGGGCCATGGTAGTTACGACGACATTGGTGGTTAGAGAGGATAAGTTCTATGGCAGTTGTAGTGAAGTTGGTGATGACATTAGTGGGTTGCAAGAAGAAAGTCCCTGATGGTTGCATTCCATGATTGGAAGAGCTGGGCATCGTGTATAGATGACCAATGGTCAGATATTTGGGGTCAATTTTTATGTTTTATCATACCCACTGGTCCAAAAAGGGGTCATGTAATGGGTTCCTCTACCCAAAATAATAATAGGGTTTGTTTAATTTCAATAAAAAGGGGGGATTCTCCCTAGCTTTAAAAAAATAAGTAAAGGGTTTCTATATTAAGCAGATTGAAAAAATGAATTTCATAAACTCTTTGATGGATCTAAAGAAAAGATAGGAATTTTTATCTTGTTTTTCTCTTATATGATAAGAAAATTTATTAATATTAAATGTTTAAAAATGTGATGATAATTTTTTATTTATATTCTTTATTATTGATATAGTTCTATAATATTATTTAAGATTGGGATAATGATAATAATTTTTATCGAGGATAAATAATTTTAAACATTTTATTTATTAAAATTTGTAAGAAAGAGTTTCCTCTACCCAAAATTAGAATATTTTTATTAATAAAATAAACTTTTCAAAAAACATTATCTAAGAACCTAGAATACAATATCTTGTATGGTTGTTTATAGTTTATTTTATAAATAGTCCCCTAAATGAAATAATATATATCTCTTAACATAAAGAAGCATGTGTCTTATAAATATAATTTGAACAAAACATAGTTTATAATTGTATAGTGGGAGTATGTTTGAACTTATATAAGCTTAAAGTAAAATAAATATATTTTTATATTAAGTTAAAGTTACTTGATATCCTAAAATAATTTAAGGTATATTGGTAAATAATGATCATAATTTAAAGAGTTAAATTTAAAATTTATTACCAAATAATATCAAAAAGAAATATTTTAAAATTTTCTACATGAAGATAATGAAATTAAAAATAGTTCAATGTGTTTAAGAAAACAAAAGTTATTAAAATCATAATATTAGATTTTATGAAGTAATGAAGTTTGAATATTAGGTCTAAAGAGTTAAAAATGATGATTATGAATCATAATCACGCTATTATTTAAAAAATATTTCTTTATATATGGTAATCATTTATGGATTTTAGTGGTATTATTTATTATATGGCCAAATAAAAATACGATAAGAATTATATAGTGATGCAATGAGTTTAACGATACCCTAAAAGTGTTGTAAACATAAGTCCTACCTGGTAGTCTATCATATTGTATATTATTAAACTAAAACTTCTTTATAATTTTGTAAACATTAATAGTTTAAAATTAGAGAATGAGTCATGTTATTCAAAAGGAAATATCTAATTTATCATTATTTCATGTTGGTTTTATATTTTATATAAAATGTAATGATAAAACCACTCATAAACTATGACTTTGAATTATACCAAATAAATGTCCATCATGGAGTATTATAGGATGTGATGTCATGTGAATATTAACATAGTTTGGGCTTTATATAGAGATAAAAAATTAACTTATAATGCACAAAAGGAGTTTTCTATGATGGATAACTCACTATTCATACAACATGGAATATCATATTAAATGTGGTTCTTGGATTGAGATAGGTTGACGAACTATATGTTCATGCTTAGATTTTTTTCATTTAATGTTCTTTTTTATTTATAAAAGAGGCATATGATGTTCCCATCTATATTTTTGAATGACATGTAATGTGTTCAATCATTCGGTAAGTTTCTACTCATAGAATCAAGAATGTATGAGTAGTTTGTACATGATTTCCATAATTCATTTCTCATATTCACTTAATGTTTTAGACAAAGGGATTATATGATTATGTATATTTTCATGACCTGTATCAATGGGTCCCATGTCGCGACTACCCAAAGGTCTCCTCTAATACGATATGGTTTAGTGTCTAGTGTTGTGTATGGATATCACACACAAGGGAAGCCTTATCCTAATGTACTTTTACACACACACATCTCCAGGCACATAAAATTGTGAAATGTAAGACAACTGATAACCATGCATGCATAACACTAAAATCCCACTATCATATTATCGAAACAAGTACTAGAAATAAAAAGTTCCAAATACAATCCCACCACAAAGAAACTAAAAACGATTACATCCTATAAAGTGGGTGAGTACTGCTATACATACCTCAGTCTATCTTTCTTAATAAGCCCCACCTAGTCCTCGTACCTTAAGTACTCCTTCAAAAGGTTGGTCTTCTGCATAAGATATGACATGTGTGGGCAAAACCCATGTAGGTGTGAGTATAACAACACCCAGTAGGAAACTATGAAATCACTTAGCATATAGAATCAATAAAAATAGTAGTCATCTCATCATATGTATATGAAAATATCATATATTAAAATATCATCCTGATATACTCAAAGTAAACACACAGTCTCAAATAATATCAAAATCGTATTAACGGCCTAGGATTTCTTCTTGAAGGATCTACATAGTTCTCATCTAGGAGAACACACTCCACAAGTCATATATCACTGATGGCACCTATCTGAGATGTTATTCTCATTTATTCTCTCCATAATAAGTCCATTATATAAGTCTATAGAGAATGATACATAGATGGGGATCACACCCAATTCCATGGGTTATATTAACAACCCAATCCAGATTAATCTATGAAGAAGGGGATTTATTCCCACATAGTGTTTGTCAGGATGATACCAAAAACCCCACTTAGGACAATAATGATGATAGAGGATCTCACTTCAGGCCTCATGAAAGGATTCCCAAAACTCTATTTAATAATAAAGTTCCTCACAGGGGATCATCATCCTTTGCATAGGACGTTACTCCATAATAAACCCTCAGGGAAAGGATCAAAGGAACATAACCTAACTAAACTTGTCCAATCTAAAGAGGAAAATAGATCCTAGCTATCTTTGAGTACTACATAGTGTGTACTGGTAGTACAGATCTTGTCCCTTTGGCACCAGATCCTACCCATGTATCATGGCATGTTCTCATTCCCATGTCCAAGTACACAGCATGTCTGAGACCATGTACTCATAACTGTGTTCGTGTATGGTTGGGCATGTGCGTGTATGTTTATTCATAACCATGTTCACGTTTAAATTGGAGGTTTAGTTGGTGGATTTGCATCATCTATGGAACCGGTTCATCCCTATATCTCCTTGTTAGTGTTATCCCCCGCTTCCCATGGTTTTCTTGCTTTGGTATCTAGTAAGGATACATCTGTGGTTCAGATCTAAGCAGGTCTATGCCCAGAGCAGTGTTTCTGGATCAGAGTGGCCCGGTCCCCCTCATCAGTGACATTTACTTAGTTTGGTGTTGGTTCATTTAGTCCTAGGTGGAAATGTCTCGGCTTCACATTCCATGGATTATCTTTCGGTTGCTTCTGCAATTGTGGTGGTAGTGGGAGTCACTTGTAGTGTGGTGGGGTTCATTTGGGATGTTGTTTTCGGTGATAGTGAAACAAAATCATGAAGGATTCATCGTGAATTGGATTTTATTGATTTTTTAAGGTTGGATTTTTTGTGTTGATGAGTTTTTTGTCTTCATGGAATGCATTTTTTGGTGTTCATTACATTGTGGCCCTACGGTTTGTGTTTAAGGGACTATGAAACCAGTTCACCTACAAGGGGTTTCTCTAGATGAGGATAAGAGCAAAGAGTTTCAATTGTTCATTTCTTCTAGATTCATATGTTTGAGAGGGTATGTAATTTCCATCAGTACCAACATCAGGCTACCATGCATGGGATAGCTAGCTAAGATGTGATGAGAAGGTGGAAGCTAGTCTTAATATTTTTGTTGTTGGGTAAGGGATTTTATTTTTAGACTTGAATGATTTTCTTTTGGACTTGAACACTTGGACCATGGATTCAGGGTTGTTTTCAATTGTTTGTTTCATTTTTTGTTCCCATCATTCCTTAAAATGGGGTTTATAATAATAAAAATATTAATATTCATTAATGGAACTATAGAGCTACACAAGGGGTCCCACAAGATTTGTAATTCTAGATTACACACTATGTAACCTAGAATTTCATAGAACCCATGGTTCTTCCTCCCTGGATTTTCATGCCACTGTATCCTCTAATGTCACCACCAATCTCTCCTATAGATCACAGATCCAGTCTGACTGAGGCTCTTCATCACTTGATCATCGTAAATTATACCTCAATCCACATGGAAATATATTATCAAGTTGCACCATCATCACATGTTGAAAACAAATAGAAAAGTAACCCCCAAATTCATCCATATTTGATTATCCATCATAGACACTTGATCACATATTTGATAAAAAGCCATATTTTCTAGTATCAATCCATTTCACCAAGAAATAGGTGTTCATTTATTGATTTTTCAGTAATACATCGAACCATTGGTCAAAAGAGACACCAATGATAAATAAACGAATAACAATGTGATAAAACCACAAAACATAGTAGAGTAATGGAACACATCTATGTTTGGGTTGTCCTTGATCTATTATCATTATAACAATGAACAAATATCCAAAAAAATAAAAAATTTCTCCCAAAAATTCCCATATAATAATCTCTCACCTGTAATATGATCGAACGTTGAATCAATTCATTTTTTGATTGATTCATGTCAATTAAAAGAATAATAAAATGGGGATGAATCCAAATAAAATAACTTCATACCTTGATATGTATTGATCACTGACAATGAATGAATTTGCATTGTTGTTATTGGCATGATACTTGAATTCCATAGGACACCAATTGACAATCCACAATCCAATGGTTAATCCTTTGATAAAGATCCTCCAAAACTCTCTAACAAATCTCTATGGTTATGTGGCAAAAACAAGGATTTTTTCATATAATAATATTTATAGACAATAATAAGGACATGAAAATTTTTATTAAATAAATTATTTTAATTAGTTATTTTATTTAAACATTCTCCCACGACCGCGCCAAAAACGAGTATCTGACATGATCAAAAGTTATCTTGCACCTAGGGTAAAAACCATGATCTAAGATGAATGAAGTCCTTAGATTTATAATTCAGGAATACATTTAAATTTTATTATTCTTTTGTATATTAATTCTCATGTGTGATATTTTATATATTTCAAAAGTTAATTTTGGGCTCACCGGGCCACGTAATCTCACATCATCTTAGTGCCCAGCTACAAAAATAATCAATGCATTATTACAAAGTAATGTATGGAAAAATATGATTCATTAAAATCTCCCCATATTATGGATTTATATTTTAAAAATCCAAAAAAAATTCTACACAAATAGATGTGGGTACTGAGAACAAATATGGGTCTCTCAATCCCAGGTACTCTTGTAAGGATTTTCATAATTCCATCAGACACACACTGAAGGAATCATTCAACCATGAATGATCATGTCCTTACAATCCTAAATCTATATCAATTACTCAATAAAGTTATATCCAATATCAATATCCAACTCTCCCTAGTCTATAACATGTGATGTTTCATGCATGTATCTCCTAAATGTGACAAATGGAAGACACCATGTACTCGATCTAACTATGGAGTTAAGGATAAGTGGTAATTCACCTCACCAACTTTTTACAGTATTTGAAAATGGACAATGTATCTCATGGATAGATTCCTACCCTATCCAAATATCTACAATCCACATCGAGGTGAGACCCTTAGAAACACATAGTCTCCCTCCTCAAAATCCAAAGGCCTCCATCATCATTTTGAAGGGGAATTATGATTTATTTGTGTAGTCCTCATCCACTCCTCAATAATTTTCAACTTCTCTTTCATGGCTCACACAAAATCATAGCCCGTAAGTTCTAAATCTCTTAGGTCGATCCATCAGAGTGGTGACCTGCAGGGTTGTATGTACAAGGCCTCGAATGGTGTCATAAAAATTAGAGAATGGTAACTTGTGTTGTATAAAAACTCCACCAGTGGTAGCTGATCCTCCAAACTATGGAAAAATTATAACATGAAAGCCTTTAGAATTTCCTCCATGACATGAATGGTTCGGTCAATCTTGTTATCATTTTTGGGTTAAAACATCATGATCAAACAAAATTGGGTCCTAAAGGCCTCCTGTAATCCCTCCCATAACCAAGATATTAAGTAAGCATCATGAACAAAAATAATCATTGTGGGAACTCCATGGAGTCAGACTAACTCTTATAGGTAGAGGAATAACAAGCTCTCAATTTAACTCTTCTCTCAAATTGCTAGGAAGTTGTCTAACTTGGTGACTCGATCTATGATCACTCATATGGAATCATTTCCCTTGGATGAACATGGTAATACTATCATAAATACAATGGATATCACATACCATGTATAATCGGTTATATAAATGTCTTGGGATAAACTCACTATAAGTTAGAGCTTAGACTTCACTTACTGACATGTAAGGCATCAAGAGACAAACTCTAAAACTCCATTTTTCATCCTTGGACACCAAAACTACCATTGAATGTCCTGGTAAATCTTCACCACACCTAGATGTATAGAAAAAATTGAAGTATGAAACTCCCACAATGCCTCTTATCTGAGCACAAATGGTACCATCTTCCATCCTCTAAAAATAAAAACATTCTCCCCACATTTCTAAAATACATCAGAAGCATGTCTGGTGGGTATATGTGTATGTAGGGTCTCATGGTCAGTATCCCTAATTTTTGCCTCCCTAACTCAATGTAAAATCATAGGGTTAACAATCATAAAATGGAGGTAAGTTACTCAATATCTGTCGATAAAGGATAATTATAATGAGGCCAACTACTTTCCCAACAACTATGGATGAGATCTCTTATTGAGGGAATATACTACCATGTCCCCCTTCCTAGTATTATAGAAAATCTCAAAGTTAAAATCCTAGAGGAACTCTAAAATCCCCTCTGTATCAAGTTAAGATCCTTCCTAGAGAAGATATAATTATTACTCTTATGGTTATGATAGATGATAAATTTCTCTCCCATTAGTTAGTGTCACCACATATTCGGTGTGAAGACTATTCTGGTCTAAGGATATTTCGGTGGATATGATCTGCTCGGGTGACCAGTTTATCACTAAAAAGGTAACTAAGAGTGGGGACAGTGTGTTGGTGTCCTTCGTGTATGGGAGCTGTGACGCCCATGGTCGTGAATGGTTGTGGTAAGATCTTAGTTCCTTTGATCCGGGAGATTCTCCTTGGATTGTGGGCGGTGACTTCAACATCATTGTTGATCCTGAGGAGAAGAAGGGTAGAGGGGATTTTCCCAAGAGGGCCAGTTTGGACTTCACTCGCTTCATGGTTGAGACCGGCTTATTGGACCTAGGTTTCTCCAGTGACCCATTCACATGGTGTAATAACCAGAAAGGTGGCAGAAGGTGCTGGAGCTGGCTCGATCGTTTCCTTGAAAACATCAATTCCATTAATAAGTTTCCCAATGCCAAGGTCCAGCACCTTGTCCGTGGTATATCAGACCACTCGCCACTATTGATTTCTTTACTCCCCAGGCTAGAGACTTCAGAGGGTTTTAGGTTCTATCCTTATTGTACTCGCACTCCTAGCTACAAATAGATCATCATCGAGATGTGGGGGGAACCGACACAGGGGAATTCATGGGTAGTGATCCAAAACAAGCTACGTCTACTGAAATTTGGGCTGAAGGCGTGGGCCAAGGATCTCCCTCATCCTAGCCAGAACATGGAGGCAATGAAAATAAGCATTGAAAATCTGGAAGCTAGTTTGGAAGAGAGCTGGAGCGACTCGCTGTTTGAGCAACTTTCTGCCAAAAAGAACTCATGGGTGGAGATGATTCTCAAGCAAGAACGTGTGGCACATGAAAAATCCAGAATAAAGTGGCTGCACAAGGGAGATATAAACTCAGCCTTCTTCCATGCTTGTTTGAAGGAAAGAAAGCTCCCAATGAAACCGAATATTCTTCTTGAAGATGGGACATACACATATGACAAAGACAAAGTGGGAAACATGGTGCAAATGTTCTTTATGGATCTCCTGGCTGGTCCCAACCCGAGGATGACCATGGGGTACCCTAGAGGGAATGCGGCCATCTGGTAAGCAGTGGCCCAATCTGTCACTAACAGGGATAAAATTTGTCTTTAAGGGATCCCTGACGGGGATGAAATTTACTTGGCCATGATGAATCTCAATCCAGAGAGCACCCCCGGCCATGATGGCTTTCCTAGCTCTTTTTATATGGATGCATGGGAGGTGGTTAAGGATGATATCATTGTTGCTGTTCAGGACTTTTTTCGGGGAGGTAGCCTTCTGAGGGTCGCATGCGCTACAACCTTGGTGCTCATACCGAAGTTTAGAGACCTATCCTCTCTCTCACACTATAGACCGATAAGTATGTGTAATTTTCCCTAAAAGATTCTAACTAGTATCATTAACTTGAGGTTGTCCAAGCTCCTTCCTCAGTGGACTTATATTGAACAACATGGGTTTGTTAAAGGTCGATCAATTCAAGGGGCCATTGGCATGGCTCAGGATCTCCTGAGGGATTTGAACACAAAGATTCATGGCTCGAACTTGGCTATCAAATTGGATATGAATAAAGCCTATGACAGAATAGAGTGGGGTTTCATTAACAGAGTGTTTTCAGCAATGGGATTCTCTCATAAGGCTACAGACCTCATTTTCAGATGCTTCAGCTCCTCCTGGATGGTTGTATCCTTCATGGGAAAGACTCATGGTTTTTTCAAAACCACATAAGGTCTTCAACATGGAGACCCAATATCTCCCAGAATCTTTGTTCTTGCACAGGACACGCTTAGCCGCCTCATTAGTAGGGGTCTTTCCAATGGTGACTTACTTCCTTATCACAGGAAGTTGAATCTTCCTACAGTTTCCCACTTGATGTTCGCGGATGACACTTTTATTTTCATTAATGGTGGAAGGAGGTCTGTTATTGGTATTAAGAAGATTCTAGAGGATTATTGTTACTGGAGTGGGCAGGTCATCAATAATGATAAAAGTAACTTGTATATCTCTAAAAAGTGTCTTCCTAGAAGGGATTCCTCCCTTTGTTGCAGGATGTAAATGCGACGTGGATCCTTTCCCATAGATTACCTGGGAACTCCAATTTCTGCAGGGAGACTTAGGATTCGTGACTATGATCATATTTTAAGTAAGATCACAGGGATGATTATGAACTGGAAGAATCATTTCCTCTCCTTCGGGGGGCGGATTACCCTGGTTAATAGTGTACTATCGGCCATTCCCATGCATGCAATGGCCTCCACTACTGTACCGAAAGGAGTTATCATGTCTATTGATAGGATAATGGCAGGCTTCATGTGGGATGCTTTTTCTGAAGGGAAACGCCACTGGGTTTTGTGGGAAAGATTGTCAAAGCCCATCCAGGAAGGGGGAGTTGATGTGAGGAGCCTTAATTCCACGCTGCACTGCATGTATGCCAAGCTAGCATGGGAAGTAATCGAAGGGAAACCCCTATGGGGGAAATCCATGTCCCACAGTTGGGTGGGGGATAAGGGGAACGCTGGCAGTACTGCATCCCCACTCTGGTCCAGGATCTACCCTCCCATCAACACCCTGAAACAGAAACCCTGATGGATAGTGGGGGAGGGAACGCTTCTCTTCTGGAGGCATAACTGGGTTGGTACTGTTCTTGGATTTCCAGGTTGCCTGGCCCCCTTGATATCCTTAAAGGAAGCTAGCATCCACCCCATTTTTATCAAATCAGTTCTGGACTCAGATCAGCAGGAGCTCCTTGGTTCGATTGTTATGAACTCAGACCCTGACACCTGCATTTTCACTGAGTCCTCCTCCGGACGATTCTCAACCAAGGAGTACCGCGGGCTATAGGCTTCGTACGAACCCCACAATACTTGGAATACCACCGCTTAGTGAAAGAAGATCCCCTCCAAATACAATTTTCTAATATGGAGGATCAGAAATAGTGTTGTGGTGATGGATGAACAATTCAAGAGAGCAGGGATTCGTCTGGCCTCCAGATGCCACTGCTGTCGTAGCCAGAGGGAAGATAGCACGACTCATTTGTTCTTTGAAAGTGAGTGGGCCCACAGTGTATGGTCTGTCTTTGGAACCCTCACAGATTTCTCCTCTGGTCCGCAAGGTGGTGATTCATTTATGGACAAGTGGTTCCACGGGATGAATCTTTCATACATGGAAAAGATGGCGCGGTCGATTATTCTTAGTGCGGGGTACTGGAGCCTGTGGCAAGCTAGGAACCAAGCCTGCTTTGAAGGTGTCGCGCCCACTGGGAGGTCCATTATTGCGAGCATGAGGAACCTATTGCTGGACCTAGTCACACTCATCCAAAACTGGTGGGATGATCCCTTGTTGAAGCTGCTACAGGTCAGTGATACCCTGGCTATTCATTACTGTAACAGAAGTCAGGGGTAGTGGATCTGCTGGTGTCCTCCGGCCTCAAGCTACAAGCTTAATTCTGATGGTTCATGTCTGCTGGGTGATATGAGAGGAGGGGGAGTGGTGTGGGACATGTGCGGTAGAGTGGTGGTGGAATTTTCTTCTTTCTATGGGAAGGGCACCCCGCTTCAGGCAGAGGCCAGATCTATGCTAACAGGGCTCTCCCTGTGCGAACAGAGGGAAATTGCGATCACTCAAGCAGAGACCGATTCTTTAATTCTTCACAATTCTCTAATTGGTAAAGTTAATACACCCTGGTCACTATCCTACATGGTTAGGAAATTTCATACCCTCCTCCACAATGTTAGAGTGACCCACACATGGAGGGAGGGGAACAGAGTTGTGGGTCACCTTGCAACACTTGCGAGCCCGGGCTCCAGCATCACCTGCTTCACTTTGATCAATTTACTGAAACCCGGAGGGGTTAATTTGATAAGAGGATATGCTCTTGGTTTACATTACTTTAGACCACCCTAGGCCTTGTGTTCCATGTTGTTTGTTTCTAGTATCTTGCCTTGTTTTATTTTCATTTACTCTGTTTGTTTCCATGTTTATTATTGAATAAAAATTTGACGTTATGATGTGATAGTTCTGCTCATGTGGTCTTAATGACATGGTCCATAAGAAATCATCAACTAACTCTATATCATACCACAACCAATCCCAATCCCTGATGAATCCCAAAACACTACGTACTCAACACCCTCCAATAGAAATCTCAAGATTTGAGTGCTTTTCAATCTATGCCTAAAATCATGGAAAGATCGTTGGAACCTCTCTATCCAAATGAAAGGATACCCCTTTTGGGTAAAATCATCCAAAGGAGATGATATCCTAGATAAATCAGGTATGAATCTATGATATTATCCTACCAACCCAAGGAAGCTCCACACCTATGTCATGCTCTTTGGTGGCTCCCATGATAACACTACATCAACCTTTACTGAGTCTATTACTACATTGTCTACAAAGATAACATGCCCCAGAAGTTGGAAATCATGAATACATAAATGAAACTTTGAGATATTCCCATAAATATGGCGCTCTCAAATTATGTATAGAACCATCCTTAAGTGCCTCGGGTTATCCTCCTTGGATGTTGAGTACACAAATATATCATCAATGAAGACTACCAAAAAATGGTCTAAGAAAGGATGGAATATATGGTTCATGTTTCCCATGAACATTTATTGGGAGTTTTTCATGAAAAAGGGAATCACTATGTAGTCATAGTGACTGTAATGACATCAGAAGGTCATCTTCAGTATATCTATTTTCTATAATCGCAACTGGTGATAGCCTGATCTGAGGTCAATCTTTGATAACCATCATGCCCCTCTCAATTAATCAATGTAGTCATTAATCCTAGGTAGTGGATAATTTTTCTTTATGGTCACCTAGTTTATGAAATGGTATTCCAAACACAACCTCAAGCTCATGTCCACCTTTTTGGTGAACAAAACTGGGTTTTCCTAGGGTGAAACATTGGGTATGACAAAGTCCTTCCTCTAAAAATCCTCTAACTACACTATCCACTCGTGAAGCTCTGCAGGAGCCATCTGATATGCTATCATAGATATTAGGCCTATCCTAGGGTGTAGATAGATGAAGAACTCTATCACTCGATGGGGATGCAAGAATGGAATATCCTCAGGAAATGCATCCTCATACTCCACCACTGCTTCAAGAAACTGAAAACTCATAGAATCCACTAAAACAAGGGTCATACTAGCCAACTAAAGAGTAATTGGTTTCACCCACCTATACATGAGTCTATCATAATTTTCATATGTTTCCTTTTCAGCCACAAATAAAAACATCATCCATCATTGTGGACACACTCATACTCCACCTGAAACAATCTATCTGGTTATGGACTACAGATAACCAGTTCATAATTAAGATGATATAGTATGGCCTCATCAATACAGCATAGAGATCTGAAAATAAACACTCACCTCAAAGATTTAGGTCACATGATCAGTAGAAGTTCTTAATCGCTGAGTCACCGCTAGTAAGAGTCTCTAAGAATGAGGTTTGAGCCAAGGGATCAACCTAAATCTCTAAGTCTCGAACCTGATAAGTGGTAAGAAGGGTATAACTCACACTTGTGTCCATTAGTACAACTGATAAAGTTGAGAAGAAATATATTGTGCCTAGTATCATCCTTGTATCCACTGGTTCATAAGCCTTGACTACATAAAGTGACCCACACCCCTATCCCCCATCTCCCTAAGCTTGGAATAAACTACTTGGTGGTGATGCGGGTAACATTTCATAACGTTTTCTACCCCTATCTTCTCTCCCAACTCTCATGACACTTCTTCTTCCCAATGAACCTTCTGGCTCTTATCATTGCCTCTACCTAGGAGGTTCATCCACCATCTCTCTATCAATCACATAAAGATTCAGACCATCCTGTGCAGGATGTCCCTGACTTTCACAAGAGTAGCACTGCCTCTCTCTAGAATGACTAGATTTATCATGTGATCCATAAACCAAAAACCCTCTATATTGGGATAACCTCCTGAAACATATAATATTTACATGTCTTTATGTTTTTAATAACCTCCACTCCACCAAAGTCTCATCTCATGCATACCCACTATCGGCACCAACTATTTTCATCTTCTCATCTAGGAAACTCTAGACTACCAAAGAAAACTATAGAAACATAGCATAGGTAAGAATGAATAGATGTATCACACTGGATCAGATTTCTCTATATTTTTCTCACTTGATGGTTTGAGCCTAAAGTAACTGATCATACACCATATCCATCAAGTACTGAGAGAGGTTGGTGAACCCTGATGAATACTCATCCATAATAATACTACCCTGATGAAGTTGTAAAATATTTTGGATGTGTATAGCCCTTAACCTGGATAGAAACAACAACACTATAAAAGGTCACTTGAACCCTGACCATAAAATATTCACCTCATCATATGACTATGTCACTAATCCCCACCATAATCATGTAGATCCTTGGAAAAGGCTTGTTCCTAGAACCACCATATGGTCTGTAGGTGTCATGACAAAAAAAATACTCATGCCACTACCTCAATCCAATCCTTATCCAACCAGGGGTTTAGATCTCCCCTGAACATGAGTGGTCACTATCACCAAAACTCATGAATCATGATCAGCCTATACACCTCATCTATTAGTACTACTAGTACCATCAACTTCTTGACAGTTGGTGGTAATATCGATGCCCCATATTGAGGTAAAACATTCTGAATAGGTCCTTGTATCGAAGACTCATTATTTAGGGTATCATCCTTGTGATCCTATTACTGAACCCTAACTAGAAAATATTTTAGAGTAATCAAAAAAATATACATGATATACAATGGTCAATGAATATATACAGAAAGATAAATCAATAATACATGGAAACCACAACTCATTCCTTTATTATATAGATTCCAATTTTTTTCCTATAATAAGTTTCTTTATGTATAGAGTTAAAAAGTATGTTATCAGAGTTCTAGTGAAAATATATTTTAGCTACTTCACCAACACTAGAGTCCCTATACTGAGAGATGAAGTCAAAAAACTTAATATTTTTTCCCAAACCAATCTCACAAACTTCAGTTCTAAGGTAGAATTGAATCCTCTAATACCACTCTGTCACAAACCATCCCTGTGGGGATCATGTCATGACTACCCTAAGACCACCTACAATAGGATAGGTGTAGGAGGCCAGTATTGAGTGGGAATATCATACACATAGGAGGCCTTAGCCTAATATAACTATACACACACACACACATCTACAATTCCATACAATGATGAAATGTAAAAAAAATCATTCATTTATACATCTAAAATACCACTATTAGAGTATGAAAACAAGTACTATAAGGAAAAAGGGACAGATACAAGATCACTACAATTAAACTAAAAAAAATCCAACCTGTAAAGTGGGTGAGGACTACTATCAATGTAACCATAGGAACACACCTTGATATGTCTACCTCACTAATATCCACCTGGTATTGGTCCCTCTAGGACTCCATCAAAAGGAAGATAATATACATAAGACATGACAGATGTGGGAAATCCCATGTAGGGGAGAGTATGATAATACCTAGTAAGAAACCCTGAAATCACTAATTATATATCATCAAGAACAATAGTAGCTAGCTTATCATGGGTATATGACAACAGCATATAGAATAAGAACATCCAAATATAATCAATGTAGAAACACAATCTCAAATAAGATCACAACTATATTTCTATACTAGGATTCTTGTTCAAAGGTTCCATATAGAACTCGTCTGAAAGAAAAAACTCCATGAGTCAGATAGAACTAATGGAATCCATCTAAGATGTTGTGATCATAAGGTCTTTCCATAAAATGTTCATACTGAAAGTCTAAATAAAATGATACCTAGATGGGGATCACACCCAGGTCTATGGGGTATAATAGTGTCCCAATCCAGTTTAACCTACTAAGTAGGGGATTGATGCCTACATGGTGTTGTTCAAGACGATGCCAAGAACCCCACCTAGGTAAATGATAATGATAGATTATCTCACTCTAATCCTCATAGAGGGGTTCCCACAACTCTTTCCAAGACTGAAGTTCCTCAGAGGGAATCAACATCCTATTCATAGTACATGACTCCATACTAAACCCTAGGGGAAAAGATCAAGGGAATGTACCCTAATGAAACATGTCCCACATGAAGAGGATAAGGGCTCCATGACATCTTAAAATGAGAACATGGTGTGTCCCTTCAGAATTGGGTCCTTCCCATGTAGCATGGCTCATTCCCATGTATGTTTTTGAGTAAACGGTGTATATGAGCCCATGTAACTCTGACCATGTATGTGCATGGCTATCCCAATCAATGTATGGCTAGTCATGTCCATGTTCATGTACCACTCTTGGAATATTCCAATCCTCCAGGCAAGGGTCACATGCCATATGACATTTTTCACACAATATTTGTTATTTACCTTCTATATGGAACCCCAAAACTACATAAGGGGTCCCATAGGGTATGTTATTTTGTGTCACACGCTATGTAACATGGAATTTCACATAACCCATGGTTATTCCTCCACATATGCCCACACATCCATAACCTCTGATTTCACCAATGTTCTCACCCATAGAACACATATCTAGTCTGACCAAGCCTCACCATCGCTTCACCATTGTATTCAGTGCCACAATCTGCTTGAAAATTAATCTTCAAGTTGCACCACCATTGCATTCTCCAAAATTTTAGAACGATATCCCCAAATCCATCCAAGATTGATCATCCATTGTTGCCACTTGATCTTTTCATTGATTCGAACCCATATTTTTGGTATCAATATATTGTTCCAATAAACATGCGTAGGATGATTGAGTTATTTATTATTCATTAAATCACATATCAAATAAGACCCCAATGATGAATGCATGAAGAACGGTGGGAGAAAACCAAGAAATAGAAAAGGGGAAAAAACTTTGGTCATGTTCCGGTTGGCTTCAATACAATTCTTTTAGAATGATGATTGAAGATCCAAAAAAATAAAAAAAATCTTTAAAAAATCCCCACAAAATAATCTCACACCCCCAGTACAATCAAAATTTGAATCAATTCATTTGTTGATTGATTTGTGTCCATTATAAGAATAATAAAATGGGGATCAATATAAATAAATAATGTACTACCTAGACATAGATTGATAACTGATGAAGAAAAAATCTTCTTCATTATTGTTGGTTAAATCCTTGAATTATGATTCACACCGATCGATGATCCACGGTCTGGGGTTTGTTCATCTGATAATGATCCTACAACACTCTCTCACAAATCTCTAGGGTTATGTGGATAACCTATAGATTTTTCAATAATATCATATTTATAAATAATAACCAGGTCATGGACATTTTTATTAAATAAATTCTTTTAATCAATTAATTTATTTAAACATTCACCCATGATCGCACGAAAATCGAGTGTTCAACATGCTCCAAGGTTATATCACGCCTAGAGTAAAACCCACGCTCTGAGCTCAATGAAGGACTCAAATTTCTTATTTGAGCCTCTATATAATATTTATTCCACTTTTCTAAGAATACTATGAACATGAGATATTAATAAATTTAATATATTTCAAAAGTTAATTTCGGGCTCATCGTGCCTCGAAATGTCACGTCATCTCATCACCTCTCTCTAAAAATAATCAATATAATATTCTAATGTAATATGTGGAAAAATCAGAGTCATTACACACATTGTAATTATACAGGTATAATACCCCAATTAATTTTATAATAAATAATTTTCATGATTATTAATATGAATTATATAGTTATACCAGTTATAAAAATATTTAGTAATTTTTTTAAATCAATAAGGAAATAGTTTTAATTAAACTCTTTTATTATAAGAATTTATTTAAAATTTTAATTTCAAAATTATAAAATTTTATTTTTACAATATCAAAATATTTTTTTAAATCATAACATCATAATTTAATTTGGGTTAAATTCTAATATTTTTCAAAAAATATTGATTTTTCAGTGAATAGTGAAAATACTGATTTTTGTAAAAAAAATTAATTTTAATACCCTAAGTGTTATAAAATAAAAAATAATTTTAAAATATTATCTAAAATAAAATAAGTATTATTTATTTATATTTAAACTAATTAATTACTTTTAAATCAACTTTTTATTTGTTTTTTAGTATATGTTTTTTTAAATGGGTTTTTTCTAAAAACACTTTTAAAATTAATAATGTTACTCCAATTTAATTAATTAAAATAATATATTTTCAAAAATGTTTTAAATTAAATTTATATATTATATATAATTAAATACTAATTTATTTATGTACAATGATTATTATTAGTCATAGAGTTAATATGAAATCATCTTTTGCTCCAAAAATACTTTGCTTAAAAATCTGCTTTTTCATCGCATCTGCAGAAATAATTTTAAAATAAAATTTTATAATTATTAGAATTAAATTTAAAAAAATGGATTAAATATTTATAATCATTATAATTTATAACTTATAAAAATGTTTACATAATTTTTTTCCAAAATTAATACTAAAACTGTAAAAATTAATTAATGTGGTGAAGGTAAAAATTGATTTATTAGGGCTTAAACTAAGAAGATTAGGGTTATAAATGAACTAAAACTTTTAAAAAACTATTGTATGGACATAATTAGAACTTATCTATTATATTTTCTATAATGTCCTATTTTGGAATCTTTTTTCATGATAAAAACATGAGTATTATAGAATCCTTTCAAAAAATTACAAGTATAACACTCACCTCACTTATAAAAGGAAACCCTCTATCCTCCTCTATTCACACCTTAAAAACCAATTATTTCAGAAAATTCCTACAGAAATAAATTCTCCACATACCTCCTCTAATCATATATTCATTATTTTTGGCACAAATCCAACCAAGGAAGGCCTTTGGTGCAAACCAAAAGGAGTTACCTGAAGAATATGTAACGTTCTCCAACAAGTGTTTTTATATTATTTATTCCTCCACCCCCTTAAATTATTCTTACAAAATTATAATATAATAAACTAAATATATTTAATAAACTTATCTCTTATTATTTAAATTTAATAACCTAAATCATATCCCTCTTCTATAAAATTGGTTACAAAATTATCATTTGTGTGTACGGTGGACTACCACCTCTCGAACCGATGTAATTATTTTTTCCATTACCACCACTCATGGTTGGGTACGATGATAGATATAAGGTATAATTATTATATTTATAACATAATTATACCTCTATGGTCACTATAAATTATATTCCTTTTCACATTTCATTCTATAAGGGATATGATAATGTCGCTCTTGTGTACGACGAACTACAGCCTCACAAAGTGATGTCATTCATCTTTTACCAAATCATTAGACGGAAAGTAATGTGGGTAAATATAATGAATATATGTGATATTAATTACATAATTATGATATTCATTACATATTTTCTATTATTTAAATATAATATATCATTTTATTTATTACCTTTTCACTCACTACAAATTGACAATGTCGTTTGTGTATGTGTGGATATCCGCCTTCACAAAGCAATGTGACTCTATTTTCATCAATACACTATATAGATGATATATTTATGTATATTTAAATATATTATATGGTATATATGATATTATTATTATTCTACAAAGATAAAATATTACTTACCTATTTTTCGTAATGATCATTGTATAATGGAAATGTAACTCATGCGTATGTGTGGTCTTCCATCTCCATGATCATAACGTACTTCATTTAACAAAACTAAATTTCATTATTGGTAATAAAATTATAATTTATGCATAAATATGATAATTATTTCATGATTATTATTTTATATATGTTTAAATGATGACATATTTGACCATAGACATCCTACCCAAGTCATTTTTTACCCATAATCCAAATATCATCAAAACATCCGGCATAAACATAATCAGATATATAATTATATATAAAATGATAATAAGTGAAATAACGATAATAATAAGAATGAAAAAGTTTCTCAATAAAGTAAATAATTAACATAATTTTTTCATTTATGAATATAAATACACACATGCCAAGTTAGGCTCAATGTAAGGGACATCGTCTTAATTTCTTTTTGTTTATGAATATTCTAATGTTATGCACCTATATAATTTTAAGATGGTTATATAAATCCCATTATAAATTTTATATCATTAATATTTTAATTTTCATGGTATTTAAGGGTTTATTAATGTTTACCTTTCAGGATTCTTATGATTCAAGTGTTTCCCAAGTGATATGAGACCTTTCTTTTCAAGAAAAAATATTTTTAAAGTTTTCTTTCTGACTGTTTCTCTTCCATGTACATGTTTTTAAAATTATTTTATGAATGTTTTTATATAGAAATAAACTATTTCATATTTTAAATTTTATGAATCTTGTACTTTATTTTAATGGTTTTCAAAAAAGAATCTTTTATGTGTTTTATACGAAACATTTTGATAAAAAAATAAAAGGAATGTTCTATACAGTGATAATGACTTTTCCACCACCATGACCATTATTTGATTTCTATCTTCTTTTCCAAGAATTAATTTTTTCGACAAATTAAATCCTTTTACCTTTTTTGTGTATTTTTTTAATGAATTTTTTCAAAATAAATGGTTATTTTTTTGAAAAGGGGTTTTTAAAATAAAAGGTTATTTGTATATCCAATAGTTATTTTTTTATGAGTTTAAAATATATTTTTAAATTATTTATTTTTGATATGGTACTTGAGAATTACATATAAGAACTGGGTGTGCCCATATAGCATCTGGTGATCCCATTATATCTTATACAATGGGGTGGCCCATATATAGTTGGGTGATCCCATTATATCTTAAATGATGGGTTTTCCAAGATAGTGCTTTAATTAATTGGGTAATGTTAAATTTATTAAAATGAAAAGAGAGAGTAACCAAAGGGTTTATCCTATGGATTTAATTGGGATTCATTTAATTCTAATACATGTTTAAAATGAGTTATGAATTTTATGCTCTATGTTACCGAAAATGGTTTTCAATTACTTTATATATATTTTTTAGGATTCTATTATAAAAAAAGTGACTAATTTTTTCATGTGAAAATATTTTATTTGATATGTTCATTGAACCTTGAAGATAAAGGTAAATTTTATATGATTTTCTTTTATTTTCACTAGACTAATGATTTATCCCTTTTTATATACCTTAATAGGATTTTGTTTCTCATCTTATGTTTTTAAATGTTTTTCACATGATGGGTAAGATAAGGGATGAATTCAAGTTGAAAGTTATGAAGATTTTTCATTGAAATAAATAATGTTTTGTTTTAAAAGGATTTATATATTAAAAAAATGGATACAATTCATGAGTTTCAACTTTTTATTATATGGTTTTGTAATGTACAATTTATGACCTAACTATCTAGAACTATAAACATGAAAAGATACTCAAAGTTAAAGAAAGTATATTCTCGACTAAAACACAAGATTGTGTGATTTTTTAGAAAGGGCCCTTATAATTGGTTTTAGAGAAAGGATTATATATCTTTAGAGGTTATGGAAATGTTATTAGTATTCCCATGAAATATTTAAACTTATGGTTAAGTTAAAATTATATAGCATTTAAAGAGTACCATATTTCTACATCTAAACTAATTTTTATTCAGAATTGTTTTTCACATAATAAATAGGGAAGTTGTAGTTTGAAGGAATAGAAAGGAAAATAACCATACAAATTAGCATCTAGATATGGTTGGAATCAGAAGATAATGGTTTCTTTCAATAATGGATTAGTTAACACAAGTGATAAATGGTGGTGGTATTGATTCTATAGAGGAACCTGATCTAACATGAAGAAATATGTCTATTATGGATCATGTCATGAGGAAGTATCCCATGTAATTTAGTGGATCATCTGAACTTATGGTATAAAACGGTTTGATAAATTCCATGGAGGATATATTTTATGGAAAGGGATGTTTGTAACATCGAAAGGTAACTCTTATTGTTAATCACTTTGAAGGTAAATTTGATCAATGGGAACTCTGGTTAAGAATGCCATAGTGAAAGATGATCATGATTCCATGGAATGGGAAAATTTTAAGGATCGTTTCCTTGAGAAATATTTTCCTATGGTTATTCAAATCTGGATGGAAAAAAATTCCTAGAACTTAGGTAAGAAGATAAAAAATTTATAGCTTTATATAAAGAAAACATCACAATATTGGTCTAGTATGTGCCATATTTTATTTGGGACGCTAATAGAAAAATTAATAAATTTTAATGAGGTTTGAAAAAAAAGTTTATGCAGTGTGTTTTTCACATAATAATTTAAATATTATGATAATTTGGTTCATTGTGCTGAGAAAGTTGAGATGGATTTTTCTAACACCTATGTTCCTCAATATGACAACAGTAAGAAAAGGTAAATTTGGAAAGAAATTGAGAAACAAACAACTAAGAAGTCTAGAGGTAAGCCCCTAAAATTATCCAATTATAGAAAAAGAAATTTAAAGTAATGTTTTATAGGGTATGGAAGGATTTTGCAGTTTGGTCATTTCAGTCACAGGCTTCGTTACTGTAAAGAAAAAAGTCTTGAACAACTAAAAATGGGTTAATCGATATTTATCCAATGGTGAGGTGTTTTAATTGGAATTATTTGGGTTATTATGCTAATGTGTATATAATTTCAGTTACAAAAAATATAAATAACCATGATCAAAAACATAATAGTGTATAAAAATAATTTTCTACTACTATAACTGATGTTGGGCCATCAAATGAAGTGGTTAAAGGCATCTTACACATGTATTTGAATTATTCCAATAAATTTTTTGACTTTGGATCATTTCATTCATCTATTTATGATAAATCTATAAGTAAATTAGGAATATCACCTCATTAATGTAAGATATAAATTTTGGTGAAAACTCCTAGTGGAAGTATTAAATCATCCAAGATTTATAGGAATCTTTATATTATTATTAGTGGTATGATCTTTCATTCAAATATTTTTGAACCAACCATTGTAGAGATTGATATCATTATTGATATTGATGGGATTTTAGTTTATCATGATAAGAAATATTTTAGTTAAAATTAATATGTTTTCAATGATATCGTGACTTTGATAACTTATCAAGAAACTGAGAAATTGATTATAGGTGACAGTCAAAGTTACCAAGCTTATATTACTAAAAATAAGTAAATTGTTCAAATTAGTGATGTTCCAATAGTAGTTGAATTGATGAATGTATTTCCTGATGATTTTCATGGTGTTGTTTCTAATTGGTAGGTTTATTTTATTATAGACTTATTACTTGATGCTAAGACTATTTCTAAAATCCTTTAACTAATGGATCATGTAGAAATTTTAGAATTGAAAAAACAATTTCATGAAATATTAGATAAATATTTAATCTAACCTAGAACTTCACCTTATGGTGCTCTGATTTTTTAAAAAAAAAAAATAAGGATTAATGATACTTTTTATTGAATATAGATATTTGAATAACATCACTATTAAAAAAAGTATCTTTTTCCTCATATCAATTATTTATTTGATCATTTTCATAGAGGACGGTATGTTTCAAAGGTTTACCTAAGGTCTAGATATAATTAGTTGAAAATAAAGGAAGAAGACATTCCAAAGGGTGAATTTTAGACTAGATATGGGTATTATGAGTTTTTTGTTAAGATGTTTGAGTTGTCTAATATACCTACTGAATTTATGAACCATATAAATAGATTTTTCATGAGTTCTTGGAAAGTTGTGTACTTTTTTTTATTGATGATATTTTTGTATATTCTAAAATGAAATAGTAACATTAAAGGCACATGGTGATTGTTTTTCAAAACTTAAAATAAAAGAAACTATATGTGAAATTTTTAATGTGTGAATTTTTGTTATAAAAAATTCCTTTCCCTACACATATTGTTTCTAAAGATGGAATAACTATTGACCCTACTATAAAAGTTTTCTAATAGTAGGAAATACCCACACATATAATATAGATTTGTTTCTTATATTATTGGGTTACTACCAGTGTTTTGTTGAAAACTTCTTCCAATTGTCCAGCCCACTAACTAAGTTAACTCAAAGAGGATTTAAATTCATCTGGAGAAAAGAATGTGATGATAGTTTACTAGAAGTAAAAATAAGATTGGTGAATGCTACAATTTTGGTCCTACCTTTTATAAATGGTGAAATTTTCATCTATAGAAATGATTCATTAAATGCACATGGATGTTTACTAATGAATAATTATCGGGAAATTTCTTAATATTATTGTTAATTGGAACCTCAAGAGTTAAATTACCCTACACATGATCTCAAATTAGATGCTTTGGTTTTTTTAAAAAAAATTGAGGAATCATATCTATGGATTAAAGTGTGAAATATATATTGATCAAAAAAATTAACTATATATTCACTCATAAATAATTGAATGTGATACAGAGAAGATTTCTAGAACTGATCAAGGATTATGATTTCATGATTCATTACCATCCTAGAAAAGAAAACAAAGTGGATGATGGTTTGATTTGAAAAAAATAATATTGAATTAACTATGTTACCTTTAGAATATGACCCTTTGGTTAATAATTTGATAAATTTTGTCCTATAATATTTGGATATAGGGACATCCTCTATTTTGTTTCAGGTTTCATTATAGTTTACTTTGTCAGAATGAATTAAGAAATCTCAAAAGGAGCATTATTCTTTGCAGGAAAAGGTAGAATCTATTAAGAAGATTAAATTTTCTAATTTTAATATTGATGAAGAAGGTTTATTGTGATTTGGGAAAATATTATGTGTGCCTTGTAATTCCAAATTGATGGAGGAGTTTTTGTGATAAGCTCAATATTGTCCATTTTTTTTATCCAGACATCACAAAGATGTATAGAGAACATCATGAGTATTACTAGTGGAATGTAATGAGAATAGATATTGCTAACTTTAACATGGTGAATTTAACTTATCAACAGGTTAAAGAAGAATTAAAATTTTTAAAGGGAATGCTTCAACATTTTCCAATGGAAGAGTGGAAATGAAAAAATATATCAATGGATTTCATGGTTAGATTTCCAAAGACTTCTCAAGGAAATAATTTTATTTTGGTTATTGATGGATGATTAACTAAATCTAAACATTTCCTTTCCAATAAATTTATAATGTATTTAGATCATATTAATTGACTATATCTAAATGATATAGTCAGGTTATATACATTTACCCTCTCCATTGTATCAGACAATGATCTCAGGTTCATATCTAATTGTTGGAAATGACTTTGGGTTCTGAATTAGATTTCAGTACAGCTTTTCATTCTCAATTCAATGGATAGTCGAAGTGGAATATTCAGAACATGGAAAATACAACTTGTTCATGTTTAATGGATTACCAGGTAAATTGGGATCAATATATTTATTTGGTTTGTTTTTATTCTAACAATAGTTTTCATTCTCGTATATAGATAGAACCATTTGAGGAATTATTTGAAAAGTGGTAATAGACACCATCATGTTGGGGTGATTTAGGACAAATGATGTTTATGGGATAATATTTGGTAGAGGAAACAGTGGAGAAGGTATAGTTGATTCAGAAACATATGAGGATAGCTTAACGTTTTCAGAAAAGTTATGTGGATAACCAAAGTAAAGATCTTTTTTCGAGGTAGTAGGTCATGTCTTATTAAATTTTCTCCATGGAAAAGTGTTATGTGTTTTGTTAATGAGGGGAAGTTAAGTCCATGGTCTATTGAATAATATGAAATTCTAGAGAAATTTGGTTTAGTTTCCAACTAAGTGTCTTTTCTTTTGAGTGTATCCTAGGTTCACAATGTTTTTCATGTCTCTATGTTTTGGAAATATTTGATGCATTAATCTCATATTTTGAGCCCAAAAGCAGTTCTATTGGAAGAGAAAATTTAATATGAGTAACAGGATATTCAAATTCTTGATCATAGGGAACAAGTGTTGAAAAATAAGGTGATTTTATAGGTTAAGGTTATATCGAAATAACAAATTCTTGAAGATGCAACATGAGAATCTAAAAATATTATGAGGGAAAGGTATAGCCACTTGTTTAATAAGAGAATAAAAATACAAGGATGCAATTTAAAAAATATGAGAAGAATGTAGCAACCCAGAAAATGATATAATAAATCATTTTCATGATTATTAATATGAATTGGATATTTATATTAGTTATAAAAATATTTAGTAATTTTTTCAAATCAATAAGTAAATAGTTTTAATTAAACTATTTTATTATACAGATTTAATTTAAATATTAGCCTATAAAATTATAAAATTTTAATTTTATAATATTAATATCATTTCTCATATAAGAATATCAAAATTTACTTCAGGTTAAATTTTGGGATTTTTTGGAAAATATTGATTATTTAGTAAATAGTGAAAATACAAATTTTTTTAAAAGACTTTTCATTTCAATAATTTAAGTATTTTAGAAGTATCAATATGTTTTTAATGTTATAAAAGGTAACATAAGTATTATTTTTTTATATTAATTCACTTAATTACTTTTGAATCAACTTTTTATTGGTTTTCTAGTATAATTTTTGTTTTTCTGTTTAAAACGGGTTTTTCTAAAAACTATTCTTAAATGAATAATGTTTCATTTTAATTAATTAAAATAATCCATAATAGGGAAAGATTTAAATAATTTTTATATCTTATATATTATTAAATATTATTTTAGTTTCATACAATTATTATTATTCATATTGTAAATATAGAATCATCTTTTTCTCAAAAAATACTCTTCTTAAAACCCCAGGTTTTCATCGCAACTATGAGAATAATTTTAAATTACAATTTTCCACTTCAAGGAAATGAATACAGAAAAATGGATTAAATTTTTTAATCATAATAATTTCTAATTTCTAATAAGGTAAACTTAATTTTTGACCAAAATGAATAGATAAAACAGTAAAAATTAATTACCACGGTTAAGGTAAAAAATGATTTACCGGGGGCTAAACTAAGAAGATATAGTTTATAAATGACATAAAAACTTGTAAAACATGCATTTTATAGATATATTTCAATATTATATCTTATAGTGTCTACAATGGATCATTTTTCTAGATTTTTCATGATAAAAATGTAATTATGGTAAAATCTTTTCAAAAAATTATAAGTATGCCACTCACCTCACTTATAAAAGGACACCCACTCTCCTCCTATATTAACACCTTAAAACACCATTTTTTCAGATAATAATTTCCCAATTAAATTATATAATTCCATAGACTCGTCCTATAATCCTTATATTGGTTATAAATCCAATCATGGAAGGCCTTTGGTGAAAACTAAAAGGAGTTAACTGAAGAAAAGTTAATGTTCTCCAATGATTGTTTTTATTTTATTTCTTCCTCCACCCCCTTCAATTATTAAAACATGATTATATAATATCCTAATTATCTTATTTATAATAATATGTTATTATTTTAATGTAATAACATAAATAATTTCCCCCTTCTTTCAAATGTTTTATGAAATCATTATTCGTGTGTACGGAGGACTAGCATCTCGCGAACTGATGTTGTTCGTTTTTCCATTACCACATCTCACATTTGGGTATGATAATGAATATAAAGAGTATATATTTTATTCATAACATAATTATACCTCTATATTAACAATATCAAATATTCTTTTTTACATTCCATTTCTTAAGGAATATGATAAGGTTTCTCATATACATAGTGGACTACCACCTTGCGAAGTGATATGATTCGTTTATCATTAACTTGTTACATGGAAGATAATAAGGGTAAAAATAAGGAAAATATGTGATATACATTAAATAATTATGGTATTCATGACATATTTATAATTCTGAAAATATAATATATCATTTTTTCTTACCTTTTCACTCATAAAAAAAGTGATAATGTCGTTTGTGTACGAGTGGACTACCGCCTTCACGAAGCAATGTAACTCTCTTTTAATCACCAAAACACATGGATGATATATATAATTATATTTAAATAAATAATATGGTATATATAATGTTATTATATTTTTATAAATATAATATATTACTTACCTCATTTCTATAATTATCATTAAAAAATTAAAACATCACTAATGTGTATGTATTGCATACTGTCTCCATGATAGTAACATACATAATTTCTCAAAACCAAATTTCATGATTGGAAATAAAATTTTAGTTTATTTATAAATAAGATAATTATATCATGATTATTATTTTTTGGATGTTAAAATAATGACCTCATTTACCATATTCAACCTACATAAGTCATTTTTAACACATAATACAAATATCATCGAAACATCTAACGTAAACATAATTAGTTAAATAATAATATATAACATGGTAATAAGTGAAATAAATATAATAATAAAATTTCAAAAGGTTTTAAATAAATCAATTGATTAACATTAGTTTAGTATTCATGAAGATAATTACACACATGTAATTTCAAACTCAAGGTAAAAGACTTCATCTCAATTTTCATTCATTAAGGCATATTTTGATGTTATGAACCCATATTATATTATGGGGTGTATATAAAACAAATTTAACATTTTATATCATAAATTTAACTATTCTCAGGGTATTTAATGTTATTATTAATGTTATTCTTTCATGTGGATTGTGATTCAAGTTTTTCCAAGTGATAAGGGACCTTTTTTAAAATATCATCTTTTAAAGCATTATTTCTGAATATTTATATTTCATGTACATGTTTTTAAAATTATTTTATGAATGTTTTTATATATACAAGAAATATTTTGTAATTTAAATTTTATTTATTTACTTTTTATCAATGGTTTTCAAAAAGTACTTTGTTTACTTATTTTATACAGAACATTTTGAAAAACGGCAAAAGGAATGTTCTATAAAACGACAATGAATTTTCAATCATCATGATCATTATTTTATTTCTATATTCTTTAAAATAATTTCTTGATTTATTCAAATAAAAACCATTGTACTTTTTTGGGGGGTGGGTTATATTGAATATTATTTTTCAAAAGAATTTTTTTTTTGAAAATAGGTTTTTAAAAGAAAAGGGTATTTTTAAATTCAAAAGTGATTTTTTTACGAGTTTAAATGAGTTTTTCAAATGTTTTGTGATGGAAATGTTCAACAGTAAAAAAAATTTATTCATTATATGGTACTTGATAATTATACATGGGAAATGGGTGCACCCATATAGGGTTTAGTGATCAAGTTTTAACTAATAAGATGGGGTGGCCCATATAGCATCGGGTGAGCCAGTTTTAGATTAAACGATGGGTGTACCCTAATATTTCTACAATAAAATGGGTAGTTTTTCTTCTATTAATATGAAATAATTATGTATTTACCAAATTCTATATCCTATATATTTAAATAGGATCTAGTTATATCTGACATGGGTTCTAAATTGGTTATGAATGTGATTCTTTAAGTTATCGACAAGGGTTTTTAATTGCTTGATATGTTTTTTAAGGCCTTATTTGAGAAAATTTTGAGTATGTTTTTAATTTTAAAATTTTTTATTTAATACACTCTAGGAACCTTAAATATAATGGTAAATGTGATATGAGTTTTCAAATTTTCACTTGACTAATGGTTTCCTATCTTTTTATATCCCTTACTGATATTTTTATTCCCATCTTATGTTTTTAATTATTTTACATAGGATGTATAAGGTAAAGGTTGATTTCAAGTTGAAATTCAGGAATATTTTTCATGAAAATAAATAAAAAAATCTAAAATATGTATGTTTTGGGAAAAATATATACTGATCATAAGTGTCTACTTTGAATTATATTGTTTGTAATGTAACAATTATGAAACTCTAAACATGAAAAGATCCTAAAAGGGAAAGAAAGTATACTATTTAATAAAACTAAATATTATTTTATGTTTAATGTGTAAATAGATATGAAGATAATTTTTTTTTTTAGATATCATGCTAGATCACATTTTATTTTGAGTATCACTGATGTTTATTAAAGGCTACACTTTTCTTGAAATTAGGGATTAGAGAATACATAATTATTTATAATGATACAAAGGCGCATCAGGTTAAAATTTTTTCTTTTGTGAAAGTGGATTGTTTTTTTTCATAAATATTTTATACAAAACATAGATAATTACTCTAAAAGGTGTTCTGAATGAATTTTATAAGTTGTAACATATGATGTAGCATGTGGTGAAAATGAACGATGCCCCAAAAATATAATATATTCAAAAGAAATTTTAGAAGTATTTTTTAATAGTTGTTATATATTATTTTATGTATAGTGAAAAGAGTTATGTTTATGTTGATTTAGTATAAGTGGGAGATCAATAAAAGTATTCACTAAATACAAAACTATAATGTGGTGGTATAAACCAAATTAGGGTTTGTCTAGGCGTAATCTACACTATGTTGTGGGTTTATTCACGACAGTTCATGTGTTATATGATAATTCATGATTTATAATGATTCTTCTATATAAGATATCATATATCAGTTGTATCATCATATAATGATTATTCAAGGAGTTTGGGTTATAGAATATGAAATATTTTAATACTTAAATATTTCATTATTTTTTGTCAAACAATAAAAATAGTTTGTAACATGATTAATAGCTACAATGATTATAAAATTATTAGAATGGTCAAAGAATGATTGTTTATGAAACATTAAATATTTATAGATAATCTTTGAATAATATATA
This sequence comes from Viscum album, assembly GCA_963277665.1. NCBI lineage: Eukaryota > Viridiplantae > Streptophyta > Magnoliopsida > Santalales > Viscaceae > Viscum > Viscum album. Next base: position 1,396,105,900 of record OY728161.1, read on the forward strand.
TAGATTTTGATACCATGATATTTCATGCATCATTTTGGTTATATAAACTCCTCTAAAACAAATATTTCTTTTCATTATGCCTTTAAAAAAGTTTCAAGTAGACCATGGGTTAAAAATTTTAAGTAGACCATGGGTTAAAGAAAATTATTCCCAAACATTGGGAGATTCATTACAGTCCATTGATATCCTAAGAGAAAGGATTTTGTTAGTTTCTTCTCAGTGATACCTATCAATATCATGTATAAAAACTAGGATATATTTGATCATTGTAGTAAAGTTATGTTATTAATTTTTGTTTGTGTTGTCCAAAATGAATGAATGGATATTATGGTTAAATGATTTTTGGTTAATTTTTTTCATTATATTTTTACCAGTGTTTTTTCATATGAAACCCTTTAAGATGTATAAAATTGTGATGAATAAATGGAAAAAGAAATTTTTGAGGAACACTAATGAGATAAATCTAGAAATGTAATTTCAATTTCAATTGAAAAATATAACTCATTTAGTAACACTTGATATAACATGGATCCATATATTATTCATTTGGGTATTGGCCTAAAAATTATAAATTTGATCCAATATATGATGGTATTATTAATGATTATTATATCTTGGTAGATATAATTAATGAATGTAGGGTTAAAAAATATGATCCTGACATTAATTATAATATAGAAAAAGTTTTTATATAAATTTATATATGAATTTTTTAATCTATATATGTATTTACTTAACCTCATTGGTACCCATCCTAGGCTAGAATAAAATATGGGAGTAACCCTTGAATGATTTAAAGTTCATGATATAAAATTACAATAGGGATCCCACTTTTTTTTTTATCAATATTCGTTTCATAGATAGAAATAAAGGGGTTCATGGCATTGTGAAGGTTATCAAGACATGATGTTTAAACATTAAAGAATCACGGGGTGTTACCCTCAACCTCCCCTTCATTCCAATCAATCCCAAGAAAAAACAACAATGTGGCCCAAAACTCAAGTTGTGAAGGTATTCAATATAGAAATATCAATGAACTTCACCTCTAGGTTGTCACAACATGAAAAAAAAACCTTCATTCCATGGTCATAAAATGGAAAAGTAAATACATAAAAGTATTAAATCGATATATTGAAGTATTAACTAGAATAATTTTCCAAAAAAATTCCTCAACACTCATCATATTGTGACAAAATATATTCATTATGTGACCAAACTCCCAACTAAAAAAAGCATAGTTTCAAAATCTCATGACCTACCCCCATAGGTCATGAAACTTCCTCACACTATAACACATCTTCCTAGTGAAAACCCATGGTGTGATATGTACTACCATGTTATGACAAAACTCTTATAGTAAAAATTAAAAACTATGGAATATTTTTCATTCCCTTAACCTCATTAATATCACCAAGAACTCATCATACTCCCTTAACACTCAAGAAACAAAAAAGGAAGTAGTTTAGGACATCTGGGATCTTCTACAGATACCTCTCAAATGATTCCCATCATCAAGAAACAAAAAACAAACCTAGGAATTAAATTAAAGGGAATAGGGATAAAAACCACCATCCTATGAGATTCCTCTTATATATCTCACTATAATAATCACACAACAAGCATAGCATGAGGAAAATGGAAAAAACATCAATATCTGATCAATCTATCCAAGGTCATACATATCATCCCAATGAAATCAATCTTCAAAAAAAATAAAGATATTGAGAAAGAATTTCTTACTCACATTTCCATGTACACTTTTCAAAGCCACCATACCACCCCAAGACCTGAAGCAAAGGAATATAATGCCAGTGTAACACCTTCTTCTTATAGTCTTGAATCTTAATATTTAATTCTTTAAAAATCACATCATCTTTAACATTCAAATATCCCTATACAATGACATAGGATCCATCAAGAAGATACCGAAAAATTTGTGACACATGGAAGAAATAATGAATATAATCCATTTGTGGATAAAGAAAAAATTGATATGCAATGTCACCAAGGTTTTTCAATACCTCAAAAGGTCCAAAAAACTATGAAGAAATATTACCACCACAATCGAACCTCTACTAACAATGATGAGGATATACCTTTAAGAACATGTGATATCTAATTCCAAACTCCAAAGTCATTTTAATATGATCAACATTGAACTTTTAATGATATTTTTCTACCTTTATCAACTAATTAATCACATATACCTTCTATTTCATTCTCTTTAGTAATTATGTTCCTAGAATAGGTGACTCTATACCCTCTATCCAACATAATAGAGATAGATAGGGTCAGCTATATAAAAATTCTAAAGGATACATGAAAATGGTGGAGTGATAACAGTTATTATAGGTAAACTCTTCCAAGGGTAGGTGTTTCACCCTTGATCCTATAAAATTTAAGATGTATGCACAAAACATGTCTTCGAAAATCTAGATAATCTTCTCCATGTCACTATTTTCTACAGATGAAATGATATGATGAGATATATCCTAGAGAAAAAATAATAATGGAGAACTCTCTACACTAATAATTTTAAATAAGGATCATGATTAGAGATGATCATCTTCATAACCCCATGGAGCCACATCACCTCCTCCAGATGCTTCCATAATAAAATATCAACCACACTTGACTCCTTAATCTCTAAGAAATGAGCTAACTTCATCAAACATTCTATGATCACCTATATAACATCATATCCACCATGATCTCAAAGTAACATAGTCATGAAGTCTTTAGATATGTCATTCCACTTTCACTGGGTAATATTCAAATGTTGAAGCAACCCTTCATGACCATGATACACATCCTTTACCTTCTAGTAGAAAAAAACTAAGATAAAAACAGAAAAACTCATATTTTCATAATAGACCACTAGAATTGAATCTTCAAATTGAAGTTCATCTTATACACACTAATATGTACTTCCAAGGGTATGTTATAGAACTCATGGAGAACCACATATCGTGTTATCACCCACGATTTTAGTAAATACTTTTCCTTAAATAAATATCATGTTGAGTGGATTGTAATACATTAAATTTGAAAAAACAAAAACCTTGCTACATTAATGAAATAAAAATATTAAATATGACTGATATAATATATCCACTAAATTATTAGGTATCAATATAAGTGACCACCCTATGAAAACAATGTAAAAAATATATATTAATATAAGAATAAATTCTTTAAAATAATTTTGTTTTCCACTTATGTGTTTTCATATTCAAATTTATTTCTATACCATTTAAAAATTTAATTTTATATAATTAACATAATTTTTGAATTCCACATATCAAAATTATCCAAATATGTTTTTTAGGTATTCTTTATAAAATAAATAATTTTTAACTGAATAATGAAAATATATAGTTTTTTCCAAAATGAAGGCTTTTATTACTTTATAGGTATATATTAAATAAATATATTTTTTAATTAGTAAAATATGTATTTAAGAAATAAATTTATACATTTTAAAGATATTTTTATAATTTATGAAACCTATACCTAACCTTATAAATCGAAAGTAAAATTTTAGTAATAATAAAAATTGTATTCGATATTTTATTTTAATTAAGTATTTTAATAGTAAAATTCATTTTTTTATTTTAAAGATACATAAAATATTTTTTAAATAAAATATTTTTTTTAAAGTTGGTAATATTTATAATTATGTCTTACGTATAAGTTTTAAGCTTGGAAACACTCTTTTGCTAAAAAAATTGTTTTTACGTGGTATATGTGTTTATTTTAAAATTAATGTTTCACTTCGTTAAAAAAATTATTTGATAAAATGATTTTAAAATTTTAAATAAATAGGTTAAAATTAGTTTAAAGGGTTAATTTAAATGTTTTACTATAATTAATTTCTATGGTTGAAAATTAATTACCCAGTTAAAACTAAAAATGGTAAATTTTGATTTACTTAAGGGAAATTACCCAAAACATGTTAAAACGTGTTTCCAAATTGATGTTTTGGGTGTGGGTAAAAAATCACTTGGCCTCATATTTTTTCCCTTTTTGATCCTTTGAACCTTGAATAGTAAAATTATATTTTTGAAAATGTAAGCAGTGTTCCAAAATTACCTTCATCTTTACGTATAAAAAGGGATAACTCCCACCACTACAAGTTACAATTTTCATTTAGAATTTATTCCTAAAAATATGAAATTATGTTTCTCATAGATCCCTATCCCACATCATTAATCCTATATTCAGAATTATTTATATTAATTCATACATTTCTAAAGATGTTTATAATAGAAAACTCAAGCTTCTAACGTAAGTATAACCTCTTAATCTTTTCTTTTTAATAACCCTCTTCCAAAACATTTATAACCACCATAATATAATGATATGCGTATTATTAATATATCATGATGTTATTATATTTATGTAACAACCCTTATTTATTCCTTCCAACACACTTATAAAAAATGAACATTTATCGTGCATTGTGCGGACTACCACCTCCACGAAGCGACGACTTCCATTTTTCATCACCATCTATCAATAATGGGTTTGATTCTGAGAATGATGAAAAAACATGATATATGTTATTTAATTATAATTAAAAATTATTATTATCTACCTTTATATCCTCACATTTTTTTCAAAAATGATAACGTTAATCATGCATTGTGCGGACTATCACCTCCATGAAGTAACGTATCTCAATTTTCATCTAGTTTATTTATTATTTTTTAAAATATATTCTATTATGATTAAACTCATTAATAAATCTAAATAAATTCATTATATTTCTATAATAATGATATTATAATAAAATTACCCCATGGTTATGATTATTTATTAAATTATGATATGTTCTTGTTGGGTCGGTTTAACCACCCACTTGAACAATGATATATAACAATATTAGGGATGATTATGAGAAATTAATTAATAATAATATATGATATAACTAAGAAAATAAATATATTTTTTTGGAATGGTAATGATAGTATTAAACTCATTAACTAAGATACCAATGTGTGTTCTTTAAAAACACTGAAACATGCTCATTGATGAATTTTACTTTAAGGATCATAACCAATACTACCAAAAAATGAAATTATAAAAATAAAAATAATTAAAAAACATCAATTTTGGATCCTATTTTTATCAAGTAATATAAACTTTTGGATAATATGAAATTCAAAATGGATAAAAACTAACTAATATAAATGTAGAGAATAATTATAAAACAGGTTTATAGAATATTATGGATATGAATATAGATCTGAAATAGGTGATTAAGATAGTTTTTTCATAAATAATTTTAAATAACTTTTTTGTAAATCAAGAGTAAAGGTAATGGATTTGGTGATTCAAACTTATTCCTTTGAGTTATATGACTTCTTCTTGAATTTATTTCCCCTATGTTTACTACAATAATTATTTTTCCATGATATTATCTTATATATCTATAGGGAAAATGAATTTTAAACTCAAATTTACATTGATTAAGAATTTTATATTCACTTTTATTTAAGAAGATAAAGGATTATTTTTTAAAAGAGTCTCGTGGATATGAATTTTATAATGATGATTACACAAAAAAATCTAAACAAACTATTTTGTGATTTGGTTTTAATTTTAATATTTATATTCAAAAAGATTAATCTCCAATAGAGATATGTTTCATGTTTCACTGTTATTTTTTCTTCTATTATGTTATTATTTTTTGTGATAAATGTTTTGATATAAAATGATTTAATTCAAGTTTTTATACTATCTAGAAATGTTATTAAACCAACTTTTATTTCTATGGGTTTTTTATGATATGGAAGAATAATTATTTTACTTCAAAAGTCTTATGAAACAAATTTCATTTTCATGGTTTCTTTATGAAAAGTGAATTATTTTCATTTAAATGTTTTATTAAACCCATTTTATTTACATTGGTTCTTTATGATGTAATAACTGAATGATTTTGAAGTGGCACTCATAAGTATAGATGATGATGAGTGGGGTTATATATTTCTCTCTAATTCATTGGTTAAAAGTTTAAATCTCATGAGATATGTATAAAAGAGAATAATTTAGTTATTAACAAGCATGGTTGAAAGTGTGTGGGAATAATGAAGTTTATGCATATATGGGTATAATTAAGTTGTCGCATAATCATGCATGAAAGTGTTTAACTCATGTAATTAATTTTTTCATATGCTAATGTTTGTGTCATAGTTTAAATATGATATGGATTCTAATATTATGCTCTCATAATTTATGTTTTATGTAAAAAAAATTAAGTCAGGGTATAATAATTATATTTTTCTTATTAATATTTTGTGGCTTTAAGTTCTTGTTCTATGTTCTTTGAATATCACTTATGTTTTATGATTATCAATCATGGAGATATGATATTTAAATTATACTTGTGTTTTTTTATGTTTATGAACTCAACCATAATGAAATACTTATTCATCTATTAGTAAGACTTCAATATCATACCTTTTATTATGTTTTCATTTCCTAGTTTATGAGGATTATTTTTTCTAATGAGACATTTAGATGATGGTATAGTATGATTCAATTAAGAATAAATGATCACATGAAATGTAAAATAAGTTTATTATGTATTTATTATTCAAATAAACTAAACCTATTGATCCCTAGAATATTATTATTGTTTTTAATGAAATTTTATATTTATATCCCATAAAATAAGTAAAATAAATACATGTTTATATAGGGTATCTATATCCCACATTATTGAAGGAATGAAGACCCTCCCTGGAAAAAACTCCTCATGTTGATTATCCTCAGTCATCCCCTTAGGGTTTCATGAAAAACAGAACAGTACTTCAAATATTCCTCCTCATAATCTCCCAAATATGATTATTATACTTATTTTCCAAAGGATGAATGAATAGTCATCTAGAAGAGACACCTTATACCATCCTTATCTACCTCCTATATCAATATCCAAGCATATCTAGACTCATTAAGAGTATCACCACATGACTTAATACTCAACATGTCGTCCATAGAATTCCCCTTCCCTGATGTATAGTAATACATGAAGTTATAGTCTTGAAGGATATCCATCCATCATAGTTTTATTAATTTGTATTCACACTTTGAGAAGATATACCACAAGATATTATAATTTAAAAAAATCATTAACCATTCCCAAATGAGGTAATGTCTCTATAACATCATAGAAAACATAGTTATAGAATGATCAAGGTCATGTATAGTGTAGCTATATTTATGAGGTTATAACTTTCAATACCTATATAATATGAATTCTCAATACTGTATTAATGAAAAAACCAATCCATAGTGTGAAGAATTGCAATAAACCTCAATCCTAAATGCCTTTGGGCCACCCCATGGCCTTCGGGCCACATGAAATTTCAGATGTAGCGGTCAGACTACAAGGGACAAGGATTTAGAGGAGGATTTAGGGAAGGCACATTCACTGGAGCATAGCTAACTAAAATTAGAATAATGAGAGGGTATGGATTTTCCATCGATACCAGGCCTATGCATCTTTACATAGTACAACTAGATGACTAGCCCTAAAAATGTGGAGTGCTGATATCATGACAAAAATCTAGGGAGGATTAGTTCTAAGTTGTCTTGTCTGGGTGATTCCATCTATGACCTACTGTTTATGTAATTGTCTCTAAGACTTTGGGCCTTGTAAGAGTTCCACCTCACCCCTTGAAAGGTGGATTGTCAAAAATAAAAAAAATGAAGTCCTTCGGGCCATTCTAACTGACTTAAAATTATCCTAACACTGCTCATTCCTTAAAAAATCCAAATCATTCCTTGTAAATTATATCAAAGGAGTCACAATATAAGATAAATCAAGCACAAACCACCCATAATAGCCTATAATACTCAAAAAACTATGAACCTTCACAATATTCCTAGGGGACCACCTAATAGAAAATCACATAAACCATTGAGGAATCCACATATAATCCTCACTAGGACACAACCTATCCCAAGAAATTCAAATCATGGGGCCAAAACATAATCTTTGACAACTTCCTAAATAGATAATTTTATCTAATGACTTTTAAAAAACTTGTATATTCTCTACATGATCCTCCTTTGACTCAAAATATATAAGTATGTCATCGATAAACACCATTATGAATTATTTAAGAAAAAAACATAATATATAGTTCATCAATCCATGAATATGGATAGTGAATATGTGGAACAAACAGAAATTTCAATGAACTCATAGTGCCCATAACAATACTTAAATGAATTATTTGGAATATCTTCATCCTTTACCCACATCTAGGGATATTAAATCCTACAAATTGATCTTTGAGAAACATTTATCCAACTTCAAATGATCAAATAAATCATAAATTTAACTAAACCAACTCCAATACCCTAGATCATGTGGATATTTTATTATAATGGTACAAATATAGAGGATCCAATAGTTTAATAGCCTCAAGAATACTAGATACTTAATAGAGTTTTAAATTACATAGAAAAATAAAAAAACATCATCTGAAAACATGAAAATAATATTATTCTCCTTGAGACCCCTTTATCACAATTAATACTCTTCTTAGTTTCCTAGGGGAAAATAAAACTATATAAAGGCGTGAGATCATAAACTCAATAAGGGTGTAACATTAAATAGATGAAATTATAAATAAGGAATTATTCCATGAATAAATAAATAGAGTTATTTCATATAAAATGAAACTAAAAGAATAAATAAATCCATGGCTAATATAATAATAAATAAATACTTGGATAAAAATAACTGATCATATAGTGAAGTTAATTCATAGTTCCAAAAAACATAAACATACCATCAAGGACTTTTTCTAAAAAATATTACATAATGGTTAATTATTCTCCCATTACCAAATCCTAATTTTATCATGATACCAAATAGTGCACTAAGGGGATATATAATTCTAGGCCTCACCCATCACATAATAGTCCAATACATTCCATCACATTTCAAAAGATTAAATGGATTAATGTTTATAGAATCCCCCTCTTTTCAAACATAAACCTTACATAACTTTTGAAGAATACATAAACATTATACAAATAGATACCCAAAGACCATAATTGGTTGAGTTCCTTTGGAAACATGAAAATATAAACACTAGTTTAAAAATGAGCTACATCATCTCCCACTAGGTTTTTCTTGACTATAACTCATCTTAGACACCTAAAACATAATACATATCATCATTACCTGGGGAAAAGGAAACATAAAAAGGGGTGAGATCAGATGCTCAATAAGGGTAAATAAGGGATATATATATAGTTATAAACCTTATAATAAGGGTATGATAACATGATCATGAAAATATAAGATCATACCATGAATATCAAAGATTATAATAAGAATCATGGCATAAATATTGGCAGTTTATAAGACCTGAATCATAATGAAATAAAGATAATAATCCATAAAATCATAACATAGGAATAAAATATGGAATTTTGGTAGACACATTAGTATATAGTATTATTTTCATAGTAGATAGGTAATCACTTCCAAGACCATGTTAGTAATACAAGTTCATTCCCCATACCATCTTAGTAGTCATGGTTCACTCCCATGGTCATCTTGGTAGCATGAGTTAACTCCTCATACCATCTTCATAGTCATGGTTCACTCCCATTGATATCTTAGTAATCAAGGTTCATTCCCAAGACCATCTTAGTATATCTCATCGGATATAAATATTTACCCAATGCATTGGAGGTAGATATAGGTCACGTCCATCTTATAGTGAAACCATTCATACATGTTTCTTAAGATCATAAATAGTTATATCATAACCCATGAAATTAAATGGGTATTATAAACATGTAATCATATCATAACCTGTATAAAGATATATCTTTAATAATAATTTTATCATAAACATAACACATTAAAATAAATGGGTTTCAAAATCATATAACCTATGAAAGAGAAACGGGTTTCATAAGCATTATGCCATCAAAAAATAGTCCATTCAGATAAATAATATGAATGGAAACATTGAATAATTTCCCCATAAAGGCATGATTAATACCAATGTATGTTATATTATATGTGATATAATTTTGAAATATCTTTCAAAAAATTCTTGAGGAAAATATCCTTTCTTCTTTGAAAAATTATTTTTATAACATACAACCTTTTTGAAAACCTTTTCTTTGAAAATAGATTTGAAAACTTATAAATTAATATTTCAAAATAATAAAACATTTTTAAAATAATTTTTCCATGATAATTATCTTAAAGGATATTTTGAAAAGATTTTTTAAAACATTTTCAAAAAAATAGTGTTTTGAACATAATAGAATTCTGACCAAAGAGAGAGAAAGACGGTCATATTTTACTTAAAAACATTATCTAAAGTATAAAAGAGTTGTAAAATGGTATTAACACATGATTATATCTTGAATAAACATATTATAAGGAAACAAAAGGGTATTCTTGAGATATGGATGAAATATTTCATCAAAATAAGATTAAACATAAACAATCTTGAAAAGTGACGATATTGTCTCATTAAACTCTTATAAATGGTAACTTGGGGTCATACTCTCCATGTAAGAAAATTAAATTAAATGAACCTTAAAATATCATTAAAATAATTATATTAATGATATAACATATAAAATGGAAGTATATACACCTCAAAAAAAGAGTTTAGATGCATAATAAATCATGAGTCTCAAAGAAGGTAAATTGAGACAAAACATTTTTACCAATTTGGTAACTTTTGAAACATAAAAAACATGAATGAAATTTAATAAAATAGATATGTTTATACCCATAAATTTAATTATAATATAGATATAATAAAATCATGTTAAGTACATATAACACACAAAAGGAAAGAGTGTCGAACATAGCATGTATCTCACAGGAATAAAAAGTGAGATGAAATCCCCTTACCTTATGTCCTGGATATCTTCATACTCATACAAGATTTCTTTATAATAAATATAAGTTTATTATAAATATTTTATAGAATCATATTATTATACATAATACCATATATGTTTTTATTATAACCTTATATTACTCATTTGTTAACAATCCTATGTTAAGGTTTCACTTTGGGTAATATTTGTTTTGTTCTTCACATGTTTATTAATTTGTTATATCGCTGGTCCTTATACTTATATCACGATTCCGGAATTTAAATAATTATATTAATATCATTCATATCTAGTATTATTATATTATAATAATCTATAGCATAAATAAGTATGAAATAGAATACACAGTTCATGGAGACAGTAAATCGTACATACGCATGAATATTATTTCCGTTTTAATTATCATACTGAAATAAAGGAAAGAAAATTCCATAAAATTTTATATTTATATAATATCATTTCAGTAGAATTATAATTTTATATATATCATATAATTTCACTGAACCCATCCTTAATACATTCCATGTAGTGTGTGAATAAATCACATCGCTTTGAGGGGGGCGTAGTCCACACTTCATCAAACAAAATTATCATAACTACACCAAATAGAAAGTAAAATGATGTGAATTTTAAAAGGAATAAATAATATTAAATAAATAATAAATATAATATATGACATATATAAATAGAGTTTCCATCAAAATTTTCACCATGAGAGGAGTTAAAGGAGAAATGAATAATCATTATTTAGTGAGGTGGTAGTTCATCGTACCCTTGTTATTCCTTGTTGTCTTTCTCCTTAATAAAATCTAATTTGGATGGAGGTGGTATTTCACCATACTCGTAAATAGTATGTTTAATATCCATTAAATGTAGGTATTTTTAAGTGTTGGTAAAACCATTATCATAACAATACCATATTATATTGAGGATACTATAATTTTCATACAATAATGTAATAAATAGAGTGGATAGGTGGAGAAGTAATATAAAGGAAAGGAGTTTGAGAGAAGGTGTTACCTCTTAATCAGGTAACTCCTTTTGGTTTGTTCCAAAAGACTTCCCTAAGTTTCCTTCTTACAAAGGTAAGGATTCTAGGAGTAAGGTAAATAATTTAGGATATTATTTTATTTGATTTTAGGTGAGCCAATGGGCTTTATAGGTTTGAGGAAGTGGGTAGAGGTGGTGTCCTTTTATAGGGAAGGGAAAGGACACACTTGCCATTTTTTAAAATAAGTTAGGTGTACCCACGTTTTTACCTAAAAAAAGTAATAAAAATAATAAACACTCAATAATGGAAGGCTCGTGTCTGAATAATTTCCATCCAATTGTTTTTATACGATTTTTTATGTTTCTGGGGGTATTATACTTGAGGTTTAGTACTTTATTAACCTTAATTTTCTCTTAACCGATGTAATTAATTTTAATCACTTTCACTAGTATTTTTTGGAAAAAAACAAATTTGAACTTATTAAAAATTATAAACTATGATGATTCCAAATATGAAAACCATTTTTTACAATTCTAGTCAAAAAAGTGTCAGAAATTAATTTAAAATTAATCTAGCAGTCAGGTCGACAATGCAGGTTTTCAAAGTAAAAATGATCAAAAGTTAACTGAGTTTTTACATCCAATTTCAATGTGAAATTGTTTATAATGACCAAAATTTAATTAATTGTTAAAAATATTACTTAATTAAAATTATAAATAATTTTAAAATATAATTTAACCTTATAAATATATTAAATTAAAAATTAGTTTTTAATTAAAATCTGGTATTTTTCACTATTCATCCAAAAATGAAGTTTATCAAAAAAACCCAAACATTTACCCTAAGATAATTTCAACATTATAAATTCAAATATGGAGTTTATTTTACTAAATTAAATTTATAAATGTTTTTAAAATTAATTTTATAATTTTTCACAAAAGGGCATTAAAAGTGGTTCATTCGAGAAAATGGTATTTTTAAACATAGGAGGACATTACCAAAAAATCATTTCTTTTATAATCAATATATTTTATTTATATAAAACAATAATAAAATATATTTAAAAATTAATCACTACTATTCATATAACTAGGTTTAATGGCTAGGTTATAATTATCTCATTTAAATAATTATAAAAAATAGAGAGATATTTGGTAGAAACTCATTGTTGTGTGTATCATATGCCAACTCAATATTGAATGTATTGTATTCCATGTTGATTTCGTGTGTAATGTATGGAAATTATGTTCCTTTTGAAAGGAATTTTTTACTTTGTATATTAAAATATATAATTGAAAATTTTAGTTATTCAAAAAAAAGTTCTATAAAAACTCGGTGTCATACATTATACCCCCCTTAAAATGAATTTCACCCCTGAAATTCCTCACTCAAGTGAAAAAAAAATGAGAATACTTATAATTCATTGAATCCTCAATTTTCTACATAGCTTCCTCTAATTTGGGATTTCTCTACAAAACATTGACTAGGTTAGTGGTCTTGTTTTGTAAAACATTATCTGATCGGTCCAGAATTTAAATAGGTTGTTCCTTGTAATAAAGATCATGCTCTCGTGGTATTATCTCTAAGTTTAGTATATGTGAAGGTTCAGGTATATAATTCCTTATGATATATAAAAAGAACATATTATGGACTTGATATAAATTTATAGTAAGTTCCAAGTGATGGGATATTGTACCGATATGATCAAGAATCTCAAAGGGACCAATTTACCATGGTCTTAGTTTCTTTTTATTTCCGAATCTCATAAATTTATTATATGGTGAGATTCATAGAAAAACATTTCCACCAACTTCAAATTCTAGATCACACTACCAGTTATCATCATAACCTTTCTACTAAATTTCATCTGCCTTGATATACTTCTGAATGGTTCAAAACTTCTCGACCATTTATTTTCCTACCTCAGGTCCCAATAGATATATTTATCTAATATCATCCTAACATGTTGGAGATCTAAATTTCTTCTCATATAGGGATTTATATGGGGTCATATAAATTCTTGAGTGAAATATATTATTATAGTAAAACTCAACTAGTATAAGGTGTTGATCCCAACCACCTTTGAAATCTAATGAAAAATATCTCAATATATCCTCTAGGGTTTGAATTGTTCTTTCAGACTGATCATCTATCTAGGGATGATAATAAGTGATAAAACTCAATTCTGTATCATGTGACTACTAATAATTTGTTAGAACATTGAGGTAAAAATTGGATCCCAGTATAATACAATAGAATGTGGTACTCCATGAAGCCTTACCACTTCCTCGATGTATATCTTGGAAATCTGATCCAGATATAAATCTTCTCTAATAGAAATAAAGTGTGCTGAATTAGTAAGGTGTTTTACTAACACCCATATATAATTAAACCCTTTTGAGGTTTTGGGTAGTCCTATGACAAAATCTATAGTGATTTTCTCCCATTTCCATTCTGATATGGTTAATAGATGCAACATCCCTTTATAATTTTATCTTTTAGCCTTAACTTGCTAGCAACCAAAAACCGAGATACAAACTCTGCAATATCTCTCTTTATTCCATCCTTGAAAAAGTATTCTTTCAAGTCTATATGCATCTTAATACTTCCATAATGAATAGAGAATGAATAACTATGATCTTAATCTAATATATCCTTCTTCAAATCTGGTATGGAAGGTACACATAGACTATTCCTGAACCTTACCATTCCATCATTATCAAGGTTAAACTCAAGAATATTTCTGATTTTCTTTTTTAGCTCTTCATCTTCATTTTGTGCCTCCTTAATCTTTATGTGGATAGAGGGTTGAACATTCATTTGAGAAAGATAATATTTTTCCCCTTCTTTTATTATTTCTAGATCCATTATTTGAAAATCCAAAAATATTGGATATTTTATGATCCTCATCATGGATAAGCTAGCATGACCCTTTTGACTTAAATCATCAACCACCTTGTTTTCTTTCCCAAGATTGTAATGTATTGAGAAGTCATAATCCTTCATCGACTATAACCATCTTCTCTAGTGTGTTTTAACCTGCTACTATGTGAATATATATTTTAGACATTTATGATCAGTATATATATCATACTTTTCTCCGTAAAGATAATTCCTCAATATCTTAAATGAAAAAATTACTGCTACTAACTCCAAATCATCATTTGGGTAATTTTTATCATGAATCTTCAACTGTCATGTGGCATAATCTATAACCATGTTATGCTATATAAGAAAACATACCAATACCTTATTGTATGCATCTATATAGACTACAAACCCTTCTCCACAACAAGGTAATATAAGCACAGGTGCACTGACCAACCTTCTCTTCAGTTCCATGAAATTTTCCTCACGTTCATATGTCTGGAGGAACTTGACACCCTTACAAGTTAAATTTTTTAGAGGATTATATTTTCGTGATAAATTTACCAAAAACCATTGATAATATCTATCTAAAAAAACTACAGATCTCAATCACCATGGTTGGTCTAGGATAGCATTCTATAGCCTCCATCTTTGATGGATCTACTACTATACCATCACATGAGATTATGTGACCAAAAAATGAAACATTTTTCTGAAAAAAATTCACAATTTGTAAATTTTTCATATATTTTATCCTTCCTTAGGTTCCTCATTACAATTATGAAGTGATATTCATGGTATTAATTTCACTTTGAATATATAATAATATCATCTATAAGGACTATAACAAACATATTGATTTAATCTCTAAAGACTCTATTTATTAAATCCATGAAGATAACAGGAGAATTAGTAAGACCAAAATCCATCGCTATATATTTATAGTGTCCATACCTTTTATAGAATGTAATCTTGGGTATATCCTTCTTCTTGACCCTTAATTGATGATATCCCAAATGAAGGTAAATCTTGGGAAATTATTGAGCTCCATGAATTTGATCAAACAAGTCATCAATATGGGGAAGAGGATACTTGTTCTTGATTGTGATCTTGTTCAACTCTTGATAATAAATGCAGAGTCAAATTGATCCATATTTCCTTTTCACAAAAAATAACTAGTGCACCCCAAGGTGACACAGTTGGCTGAATTAATCCCTTATCAATGTTTTCTTCAAGTTTCTTCTTCAATTCCTACAACTCAACCAGTATCATTCTATAAGGAGTCTACGAAATTATTGTGGAACTAGGTATGAGTTATATTGAGAACTCAAATTCACATTTTGGTGAAAGATTAGGTAATGCTTCTATAAATACATCCACAAAATCTATAACAACTTTCATATCATTGATTTCAATATTCTCCCCAAACATTTGAGATAAATAAACCTTTTGAATTGGAATTAAGACCTATAAACTGGATGTAATATACATTGGAAGTTAATGCTTATCATTACATTTATGGATGATCATCATAGGGTTTTAAATATCATTACTAACCTCCATTCCTAGACAATTGATGTGGGATTTATGTAGATAAATCCAATCCATGCCTTAGATGACATCAAATTAAACCAAATGAAGAATGAAAATATTTTTAGGAAGCACATTCCCACAAACTTCACTTGGAGAGGAATCATAGAATTGAGATAAAATCATCATTCCATTAGGGGTTTTCACTATTAATTTAAAATTTTATTATTTTGGAGGAATCTTAACACCCTTATAAAATACTTTATATATGAAAGAGTGGGTGGATCCAGAATCAAATATGAAATTTGCAGTTCTACAGTGGATGGTAAGTGTACCTTTCATCACGTTGTTACCACACCCCTCATTAGAAATAGTGATTAAATGATATTTCCCATTTTCCCTTGGCATAAGAGGTAGTTGATGTCAATCATCATCACTAGCCCTTGGTTTTTGGTTGTGATTAGAATAATACCATTCTCTTTACACTGTTAGCACTAAATCATGGGAGGTTCATTCTGTGATGTTTTTTTCTCATTCACAATGTTAGTTAACTTCATCCCATCACATAGAAAATAAAATTCTTTATGGCCTTCCCTTATACACTTAAAACATTTACTAGACCCCTTAAGTTAATTTCCTTCATGATTATTCCCACACTTAGAGCATAAAGTAAATATCAACTTCTTTTCTTCGTGGTTTTATATTTTCCTTTAAACTCCATATTCCTCTTATTTTCAAAATCATGAGATTGGTACATGACTCCAACCTCCATTTCAACCTTTATTTCACAACATAATATCTATTCCTATATACTAAAGTCTCTTATGTAAAACAACCTTATGATACTTGGATTTAAGACACTAAAGAACCTATAAACTTTACTTTTAGGTTGGGTGATAATTCTTGAAGTTTACCTCGCAAGTCTCATGAAATTAGCCTCATATATACCAACAGATTCATCATCACTTTGTTTCAACTAAAGGAACTCATTATTCATATTGGTATATGGAATTCAAGGAAAGTAATTATTGAAAAATAAATTCTTGAACTCATCCCAATCCAAGGATTCAATCTCATCTTGTTGACTTGAATTCTTGAATTAGAGTCCACCAATAATCTTCTTCTCCTTCTAAATGATAAACATCCTGAATTACTTTATCATGCTCTAAAAACTAAATAATGGAGAATATCTTTTCATTTGCACAGATCCATTGTTCAGTAACAAGTGTATTCAAAGACCCTCTGAAAGAAGGTGTGTGTTTCTTCATGAAGGATCCAATATAATTTTGTTCCCTCTTTTGCTCATTTGGAAGTCCACCATTATTCAAATCTTGAGAAATTTGTGTGGGAATAAAGATAATATTTTCATTCCAACACCCATAGCATTAGGTTTCTCAAGAGTAAAATCATTACATCGTCCATCATAATCCCCTTTAATGCATATCCTTCGGGTTCCATCCATTGACTAAAACAAAATCATAGAGTAAAAATAGTTATCATAATCATGAAAAATGTCTTATTGGATGTCTAAATTATGACACCTTCCTTAATATAAGATAACTTAGGTTAATCCTTGTGTATTCATAGATAACTTATATTTAATTACTTCATAATGGTTCATAAAGAGTTCGTAAATTCTAGAAAGCCTCATTGTCGTGTACCAAATTACCTTGAGTCAAGCCTAGAACATCCTGATGGAGTTGTTACACCTATGTATATCTATTCCAGATCTACATCCACTTTTAGTATCCAGACAATGATGTATTTCCTGGAACCACTCTCTCTATCCTTCACCAAAATTCTAGAACATTTTCTTATACATTTTATTATCCTTAGACTTATCCCAAGACATTTCCTAAGGTCTCTCATTATGGTTTTCTCATACAAGAATCCAAAGGTTAATTATACCTTTGATCTAATACCTACTATAGAAACCCTCTCTTTTAAAATATAAATATTACATTAATTTTTCGAAATACTTAAACATTATACAAACAGATTCCCAAATACCGTAATTGGTCTTGTACCTTTGTAAAAATGGAAACATAAACATGTGTGCATAAATGAGCTACAACATCACCCACTAGGTTCTTCTTTAGAATCACCCTTCTTATACAACTCAAACATAATACTAATAATCATAACTTGGTGGAAAGGAAACACAAAAAGGGGTGATCTAAAATGATCTGTAAGGGTAAACAAGGGAGACATGTAAGCATAAACATGAGAATAAGGGTATGAGAACTTGATCATGAAAATATAATATTATATCTGGCATATCAAATATCATAATAGGAATCATGAAAAAAATATTGGATGTTCATAAGACATGAATCATAATGAAATAAAGAGAATAATCCATGAAATCATAACATAGGAATAAAGTATGGAATTGTGGAAGACACATAATAATATATTATTATTTCCATAGTATCCAAGGCATTGTGTCCAAGACCATCTTTGTATTATAGGTATACTCTCCATACCATGTTGGTAGTCATGGTTTACTACCATATACATCTTGGTGGCATGATTTCACTCTTCATACCATCTTAGTAGTCATGGTTCACTCCAAATGACATATTAATAGTCAAGGTTCATTCCCAATACCTTCTTAGTATATATCATTAGTCATAAATAATTACCCAATGCATTGGTGTGATATATAGGTCCCACCCATCTTATAGAGAAATCATTCATACATGTGCCATAACATCATAAATAGTAATATCATAACAAATGAAATGAAATAAATTTTATAAAAATGTATTCATATAATAACATATGGAATGAGACAGGTTTCATAATCATTTCATAATAAACATAACCCATAAAAAGAAGCGGGTTTCAAAAGCATATAACTTGTGAAAGAGAAATGGGTTTCATAAACATCAAATATTCAAAACATAATTCATTAAAAGAAAGAATATGAATGGAAACATAGAATAATTTTCCAATAAATTCATGAGTAACACAAATAGATGTTATATTATATGAGAAATTATTTTTAAAGTTCTTTAAAAACATTTCTTGATAAAAATATCCTTTATCTTAGAAAAACACTTTTATATAACAAAAGACCTTTTGAAAACATTTTCTTTGAAAATAGATTTGAAAAAATATAAATTATGCTTTGAAAATAATAAAACATTTTTAAAATCCTTTTCCATGAAAATTATCTTCATGGAAATTTTGAAAACATTTTCAAAAACATGGTTTTTTAAACACAATTTAATTCTAACTGAAGAGATAGAGACAGTCAGATTTAACTAAAAAACATAATCTTATGTAAAAAAAGAGTGTAAACAGTGGTACTAACACTTGAGGATATATTGAATAAATATAGTATAAGGAAACTCATGAGTATTCTTAATATATGGATCAAATATTTCATCAGAGGAAGCATAAACATAAACAATATCGAAAAGTGATGAGATTGTCTCAATAAACTCTTATAACTTGGTAAATAGGATAATACTCTCCATATAAGAAAATTAAATTAAATGAATCTTAAAATACCATTAAAATAAGGATATTAAATATATAAAATGTATAATTGAAGTATATACACCTTGAAAAAGAGTTTAGGTTCATAATAAAACATGAGTCTCAAATAAAACAAATTGAGACAAAACCTTTTTACCGATTTGGTAACATTTGAAACATAAACCACATGAATGAAATTTCATAAAATGGATATGATCATAAAAATAAATTTAGGTATAATATATATAGAATAAAATCATGGTTATTACATACACTACAAAAAAGGAAAGAGTGGAAAACATAACATGTATCTCATGGGAAAAAAAGTGATATGAAACCCCCTTACCTTATGACTTGACTCTCTTCATACGTGTACAAGATTCCTGTATAATAAATATAAGTTTATTATAAATATTTTACAAAATATTATTCTTATATATAATTCCATATATGTTTTTATTGAAACCTTATACTAGACACTTGTTTAAAATCCTATTTTAAGGTTTCACTTTGGATAATATTTTCTTTATTCTTCACATGTGTCTTAATTTGTTATATGATTGGTCCTTATACTTATATCATGATTCCATAATTTAAATCATGATATAAATATAAATAATATCTATTATATATATATATTATAAAAATTTATAGCATAAATAATTATGAAATGGAATAC
Organism: Viscum album; assembly: GCA_963277665.1. Taxonomy (NCBI): domain Eukaryota; kingdom Viridiplantae; phylum Streptophyta; class Magnoliopsida; order Santalales; family Viscaceae; genus Viscum; species Viscum album. The sequence continues at coordinate 1,396,126,347 of OY728161.1, forward strand.
ATCGTTCATATAGATAGTAAGATGTAGGTATGCATAAATGTTGTTTCCATTTTAATTGTCATATTGAAAGAAAGGAAAGGAAATAACATAAAAGTGTATATATATATAATATAATTTTATTATAATGATATATATTTAATATAATTTCTTGAAACTCATCCTTAATATATTTCATGTATTGTGTGAAAAAATCGCATCACTTTGAGGGGGCATTAGTCCACACTTCCTCAAATAAACTTATCATAATTACACCAAATGGAAAGTAAAAAATGTATTTTTAAAAGGAATAAATAACCATAAATAAATAAGAAATATAATATATGAAATATATAAACATATTTTCCATCATAATTTCCACCATTATAGGTGGTAAATGAGAAAGGAACAATCATCGTTTAGTGAGGCGGTAGTTCGTCATACATGTAAATAGTATGTTCGATATCCATTAGATAAAGGTATGTATAAGTGTTGGTCAAACTATAATCATAAAAAAAATCCTAGTATAGTTATCACACTTTAGTTTTCATTCAATAATGGACTAAATATATTTTAGGGGTTTTAGAAGGAAAATAAAGGAAAGGAGCTTGAGAGAAGATGTTACCTCTTAATTGGGTAACTCTTTTTGGTTTGGGAAAAAAAGCTTACTTGAGTTGCCTTCTGCCCAAGGGAAGGATTATAATAGTAAGGGAGGTAAGTTGGGAGATTAGTTTAGAATATTTTAGAAAATCCAAGGGGATTCAGAGTTGTGAGGAAGTGGGTAGAGGTGGTGGCCTTTTACAGGGAAGGGGAAGGACACACTTGGCATTTTTGAAAACAAGTTAGTAGTATCCATTTTTTACATAAAAAAGTCATAAAAAATAAAAAAAAACTAAAGAATGGAATATTATTGGAAGAATAATGGATATAAAATTTGTTTTTTACAAGTTTATAGTTTTTTTAGTCTTATATTAAAGGTTTAATACTTTATTAACCTTATTTTTCTCTTAACCAATATAATTAATTTTAATCACTTTCACAAATATTTCTATTAAAAAATAGAGTTGACCATATTAGAAATTATAAATTTTTATAATTAAAAATTTGGAATCCATTTTTCATAATTCTATTCAAAAAAGAGGTAGAAATTAATTTAAAATCAATCCTGTAGTTGGGTCGACACTGAATGTTTTCAAAGTAAAAATGATCAAAAGTTTGTTATGTTTCTATATCAAATTTCAATGTGAAATTGGTTCCAATGAGAAGAATTGTATTAATTGTTAAAAATATTATCTAATTAAACTTTTAAACCAATTTAAAATATAATTTAACCTTATAAATAAATAAAATTAAAAATTAGTTTTGAATTAAAATCTGGAAGTTTTCACAATTCTTCTAAAAATGAAGTTTGTCATAAAAATAACCAAAAATTCCACTAATCTAACTTTGACATTAAAAATTATAAAATTAAGTTTATTTTATAAAATTAAATTTATAAATGTGTCTAAAATTAATTCTATTATTTTTCACATAAGGAAATTAAAATTAGTTCATTTGAGAAAATTGTATTTTTAAACATAGGAGGACTTTGAAAAACATCATATCATTTATTATCAATATGTTTTATTTATATAAAAAATTATAATATATATTTAAAAATTATTTATTACTATTCATATAACTAATTTTAATGGATAGGTTATAAATATCTCATTTAAATAATTATAAAAAAATCGTAGAAACTCAGTGTTTTGTGTATCATACACCAACTCAGTGTTGTGTGTATTGTATGACAAGTTAGTGTTGAGTGTAATGTATGAAAATTCAGTTCTGTGTGAAAGAAATGTTTGAATTAGTTCATTGTATTATATAAATAAAAATTTAATTTATTCAAAAAAGGCCCATAAAAACTCTGGGTGTCATAATGTTCATGGAAATAACAGTATATATACTTAGCACTATTTCTCAATGAGTCATATCATACAATATTTTCCCATATATAATAAATAATTATATGGTATGAAATTATTTTCCCAAAATCCAATAATCAAAAATGATATATGAATTTTGAAAGGTAGGAGACTAATTTAATGGTAGATAAATCATTTTTAATGGTTTGTAAGTAGCATGTAGATCATCCAATCATATCCCCTAGAAGTGTAAAACTATGTATGAAACAAGGCTCATTCACCATGTGATGATCGAGTCAAATCTCAATGCACCCTTTTCAACATTATTATCTCTAGGTATAACTATTCCAGAGTCATGTCCACTTATATTATCAATATAGGGGTTTATTTTCTTAGAAACCCACACACACGTTACTTCACTAAAATTTTATGATAGTTTTATGGTTATGGGATGGTTTGAGAACTATAAAATCCTAAACAAAATCCTATAATGAGAGGGGGTAAGTAATCAGTCATTTAAAATAATTCAAATGTATGGTAATAACATGGAGTTACAATTATTTATATATATGAAAAGGAATCCTGAAAGAATAAAATATTTAAATTTCAATTTAAAATTAAATGGGGTTGGGGAAACCCTTACTTTAGCATAGTAATGACTTAGGTAAAGGCTATAATGGGATTTAATAAATAAATTATCATTTAAAACATTTCATATGTGAGATAATACCATGTAATAACAAGAATAATAGTATATGAAAATGGATTTTAAAAACATAATATAATGAATGTATTAAACTTGAAAAAGAAATGTGGTAATTGAGAACTCTTACCTCTCTTGATATTATTAACATAGAGATAAACCTTCAGGCCAACAAAACGCTTTATAATTTAAGAGAGGGAAATAAAGGAGACTACATGGGAGGCATATAATGAGAGAACATAAAATTGGGTGTAGGATAAAGGTAATATGGGTTGGGTATTTATACTTGAGGATGGTTGGTGTGAAGGGTTTAAATGATGATTATTTTTTCATTAAGGCCAACTAATTTTTGGTGTCAATATTTCCAGTTTTTTTCGTTGAAATTTAATGTTGTCAAGGACGATTAAGGTCATACAATACATCAAAACCCCATTTAATTTATTGTTATTTATTAAATAAATTTTTATCAAGAATAATGATTAATAAATTATCAATCATGATCATATCATAAGAGTTATGGTATTTCATAAAAAACAGTATTTTCACTTTTTAACCCAAAAATCGCATTTTTATGAAAATTACTATAAATTCTCCCTTAGATAATTTTGACATGTTGAGTCCAAAAAAGGAGATTTATTTTAAAAAATTAATTTTATAAATATGAAAATTTTAAATTAAATACTTTTTTATTTAAAATTAATATTTTTTATGATATAAAGAATTTTCTGACTGTTATAAATATATTATAAGACTTAATTAATTTATATTATCATCTAAAAGTTTTTTGTCTTCTAGTAGGTATCTTATATTATACTACCTTAATAATAATAATAAAACAATATAAATTGGAATGAAATAAATTTATAGATCATTACAACATATATATATATTACATATATAACATATATTTATTAAAAGATATATAACATAAATATATATATATATATTCAGCATATTTATATATATATATATATATATATATATTTCTTTTTTTTCTTCATTTTCAATTTTCATTCATTTTTTTGACCAATTTAATAAATATAAATATATATATATATATATATAATTATACATATATATACCAGTTGTAAGTATATATATCCCATATTGAGTTTTAATGAATTATTTTATCAAAATTTATAATTAGAGCATGAATTTGAAAATTGCATGGGAATTCCAATTTTCCCTTTTAATTTCACTTTAGTATTTTTCTTCTAAAAATTTATTTTAGTTGTATATTAATTCAAAAATTGTTTTTTTATTATAAACTATTATATAAAAATTTTCACTTAGATAACGAAAGTTGGATCCACGTTTTGAGGGGTAATAAGTGTCCATGAAGTCAATCCTAATGTGGATATGACTGGATGGTCCCCACCATAGTAATTTTACCATAACATTTTTTCTGGTTCTTGGGTTTTCCTTAAATTTTAAATATATTAAATGACTTTATTTGGATCATTCCATACAACTATAGGAACATATATTTTGAAGTTTATCAGGGAAAAAAGCACATGTGAAGTCAATGAATCCAGATTCAATGAATCTGCTAGGATGAAAATATTTTAATCAATTATTCTACCATAACTCATAAAAACATGATTTAAAATATTAAAACATTTATTATATATTCAAAATAAATAGGGGAGAAAATATACATAAGACCAAATTCTAAAGTCTTCCTTTAATATATCCAAAAATGCGTGGATATTAGGTATATTGAATCTGGACAGTCTGTCTAGATATAATTATTTTCTATAATTATTCATCCATAACATCATTAATATATGGTAAATAATCTGGAATTTCGAGAAATAAAATAAAATAAATTTAAGAAAAACTTTATTTAAGGGAACCAATCAATAATTATCCAAAAAAGCAGACATTCAGAGTACATAATTAAAGAAAATGTTTTATTAATAGATAATGATGAATTTTATTAATGTAATACTCATAGTTTTCAAATAAATCAATTAGTATCTAATAAAATAAATAGAAAATAAAATATAAAGTTTTATTAAAATTAATCTAGTTTTAATAGTAAAAATTAAATTATTTATTGAACTCAAAACATTAAAATATATTCTAAATACCTATTTGTTACATTCTCCCCCCCCCCCCGAAATTAAATTACATCTTCACAATTTTAATTATATAAGGTATTTTTTTATTTACATCCTAATTAACTATAGATTAAACATATATATAAATATGTGTTATTTTTATTTATAAAAATTATTGGTTGATTCTTAAATCCTAGAATCTGAAAATTTAGAATGTTCATATAATTCAATACTTAGATGGAAAGGATTCTCTATGATCTATATAACCCTAATTTTAATAATATCTTTAATGTATAATGTAAAAAAACTCAAAAGATTCTTAATTTATAATCAATATTCTAAACTCATAATGTTTATAAACCTTTCCTTCTCATTACATACCAAGGTAATGAATACTTTCTATATGTTCTTGACCTATTGTTCATCTACTAATATACATGTAGTTCCACTGAAGGATAGAGGATTTTCCACATAAAGTGGTCAAACAATTGATGAACCATTCTGTATATAAATAGGTTGTTCCATGTGATAAATGATATTAATCATAAACTAGGATAACCAACTTAATATAGTCATAATTTACTCTAATCAAAAACCAATCTCATTAACTTTCTCTAGCGGGAAATTCCTAAATTGGTTTTGAGTGTTGATGTGGTTGTTACTTATATTAGGGTTCATTGTGACAAAATGGTATATACTCAATTATTGGATAAAAAATATTATTATTTTAATTCCTTGAAATATTTCTAGAATATCCTAATGGTTTATCACATACTTTATGTTTTCTAACTATGTTCATCAAAATCTAGTTCTTAAGGTTTTTATTAAACTGTCATTTAATGCCAACTATAACAACACCAAATATAATACTCTAGATCTAGTGCCAATTTTATTATGATAGTAAAAAAATAGAGGATCTAAGGGTAAAATAGCCTCAATTAAACTAGATATATAGCAAATTTTTACATTAAATTGAATAATAAAAAAATGCATCATCTAAAAACATAAAAACATTATTATTCTCCTTATGACCCTTTTATCATATATAGTATTATTCTTGGTTTCCTAAGGAAATGTAAAATAGTATAAAGGTTTTTTATTAGATTATTGGTAAGGGGGTATCATAAAATTGAAGAAATTATTAATAATACATTATTCCATGAATATATAAACTGATTTATGCCATATTCAATGAAACAAAGAGAATAAATTAATCTAGCGCCAACATAACAATAAATAAATGCTTGGATATCTGTAATTGATCATATAGTTATGGGAATGAATAATTTTAGACATATTAAATACATCATCAAGGCCTTGTTTCAAGACATATTTCATAAAGTGTAAGGACATTACCATTATCCTTTCTTAATTTTCTCATGAGACATACCAATGCACTAAGGGGATATATAATTTTAGGACCCACCTTTCATGTAATAGTCCAATTCATTCCATAATATATCAAAAGATTATATATAAAAAATTTCTAGGAAATAACAATATAGATACTTAGTACAATTTCATAATGAGGCATATCATACAATATTTTCCCACATATATGAAATAATTACATAGTATGAAATTTTTTCCCCCAATCCAAGAATCAATCATGATATATGAATTTTACAAGGTAAGAGACCAATGAAATGATATATAAATCTTTTGTAATAGTTTTTATGTAGAATGTAGATCATCCAAGCATATCTCCTGAAAGTTCCAATCCTAATATTTGGAATGGATCATTTATGTTCACTAGGTGATGATTGAGTTAAATCCCAATGCACCCTTTTCATGGTTATTAGTCCTAATTACAACTATGTAAGTGACACACCCACTTTTTGTAGACAAAAAAAATTATTTCTTTTCTTTGAAAACCACACACATTAATTCACCAAAATTTTAGGATGATTTTATGGTTATTAGATAGTTTGAACATTATAACGGCTTAGAAAAAGTCTATAGTGAGAGGGAGTGAGTAATATCTCATTGTTAATGATTCAAATAGATGCAAATAACATTTAATTAAAAGTATTTATACAAATTAGAATTAATTTTAAAAGAAAATATAAAAATGGAATTTAAATTGAAAATTAGAGGGGAAGATTGGGAAAAATCTTACATAAACATAGTAACGACATAGGTAAATGCTATAATGAGAGTGAATAAATAAACTATCATTTAAAACATATCAAATATAAGATAATGCCATGGAATAAAAATCATGGTAGTATATGAAAAATTTAACATCCTAAATCAACTAACTATCCAACCAGAAGCTGAATCGGTCTCCACGTGGCCTCAAGCGTGTATCCCCATATGCCAAAGGTTATCGACTAGTAATGGGGGTATAATCTTGATATGTTGGGGAGACTATACCCTCAGGATCAGAGTATCACAGTAGTACAAGATATGATAAATAAATATATAATAGTAGAAGTGGTAAAAATAAATGACAAGTACTAGATTAATATAATATACAAGATAAATGTAACTATGCATGTAGGTATAGTTAAATCTAAAAAATAAGTTGTAAATATAAAATATGAAAACTGGTACAGTATAACAAAATAAACAAAAGAATAAGCCCCAAAGGATAACTCCATGAGCATCCTAATCTCCAGTACAGTCTTATACTCCTAACTCCCCAGTTCTAGCACAATCACACAAGAATCATCCAATAATCCTAGACATGTGAACAAGAGGATCTACATGAGAACCCTAGTGTAATGGAGGCCTGATAAGGGTGTGACATATACTCAATAGGACACCACTAATGTTGTCTAATCATAATTTAGTTTGTGTATATAAAATAAAGGGTGTTCATGTAAATCAAAACTAATGGAGGAATGTGAAATAAATAAATAACAAAGTTGGGATTAGGTTTATCAAAGACACTTGTCCTGACCATACCTTATTCGGCCTAAGATGGAATTTTCTAATCCATAGTAAACCTGTAAAAATGAGATAAGCATAAAATATAGAAAAATCTATAATAAGGTAATATAATATAGAACAAACCCAAGAATTTTATTCGGTTTGGTAGACGCATCCCTTGGGTAACCAATATACATCACTAGAATTTGCAATAAATTTATCCCACTAAAATTTAATAAGTAGCATCATGGGCCTAAAAAAGGTTAAAATTAACAAGGAACACATGTATCGCACCAGGAGCAACATGAATGCTCACTATCGTCAGAGTATGTTTAATACGGTCTCTAGAAGGCCTAAAAATTATCACTCCCAACCTAAAATGTGACTAAAAACTCTACACCCATACCTTATATATCAAAACATAGTTTACCAAGTCTTACTCATGGCCTGGTGTAACCATCTAGAAACCGATACCATCCAATGTGTCTCCCCTAGGGAATAGGTTCTGCTCATGCTGAGGTAAGAAGAATGTGTGATGAGCCCATCCTATAATACCAGTATCACCCTAGTGTAAACACAATCTATTAGTGAAACTAATCACAAGCACAATGATCCCATCCTTGATGTTACATGGAAGGAAAACTAAGTATTATTCATGGAATCCATAATTCATTTTATCTATTAGTTAAAACAATACAAGATTCCATGATAAAGGTAATGGAATATGAAATAAGGATTTATTAAAAGGGCCACAACAATTTTTCACTCCACTTATTTATAAAAAAAGGTCCACATACACAAGAAATCCACATTAAGAGGTAATAATAATAAAAACTCCATGGAAACACCCGTACCAAAAATCTAAGAAAGGTATAACACATAAATCACTTTTCCAATTTGAAGATAGTGCACCTCATCAAGGGGTTTTATTATAAAATATGAAATTTTTATTCAAGAAATTCATTTATTTTACATTAGGCAATCCAATTCCAACACAAATCATAAACCATCCACCTCAACTTGGTTTTTATAAAATTGAGCATCACAATTTAACACATAAAAAAAGAATGCCCAAGGGGTGGCTCTAACTAGGGAATAAAACTGTAAGAACCTGGGTTTTGAGCCTATAAGACTTTGAAATTTCTTGATGTTATTCCAGAGTAGGGCATTCAGACGGCCTGTGATTCCGAGCCCCGGTGTGGCCGGAATTAAATTTTAAGTGCGTTAACACTAGATATTCCAAATAAATAGAATAACTCCTAAACGGTTGCTCGGATGGGAAAACTGAGGGCACTGTTGAGTCCTTAGCATGTCGTTTACCCTAGGAGGGGTGTAACTTTCACGGGCATGGCCCTTCTGTGGAAAATGCCACCAGGGGCATTTTTGTAATTTAGTGGCCTCGGGCGTGAACTTTATAACTTCTGAAAAGAGGCTCGGATTAAAATTATGACACCGTCATTGCGCTCAGAATGTGGATCTTTCCCTAGAGGCAGCTTAACCCTGACCCTGCCAAAATTTCGGGTATGGGCCTACTAGTGGATGTTTAAGTGTGTTTCCAACTTAAACACATCCACTCCCCTTTCTTCCTCCTTGGTTTTTCTCTGGAGAAATCTCTCCCAACAAGGGAGAAACCTTATTCAAGATCCTCCTCCTCACCAGCAAGGTGGTTGCAGCTCCGGTGGACCGTTCGTAAAGAGACGGGCTACGCCCTACGAGGTAGGTTCGTGTGTTTTGTTATTTTTTTAATTCTACATCTACTTTGAACTCAAATTATAGCCTCAATATGCTGTTTAATTTTCAAGAGAAGGACATATTTTAGTAGGGATTGATCTGAGATTTCCAATGAGTCTTTTGGATCGAATATTCGAGTCCCAGGGTGTCTGGGGTGACCCTAGGAATTTTTCTAGCCAAAAACCCTCGTTTCCAGCGGTTCCAGGCCGGTCTGGTGGCTCTGCGCGGTAGTCCGACGGGTGACGACGGCGGTGCGGCTCCTTGGTGGCGGTGTGGGCTTCACCAAGTGGCGGTACGGGATTCCCCATGTGGAGGCATGGCCCTTCGGTGGTCGGCGCGGGCGAGAGCGACGGCGGCCCGGCGGTCTGGGCCGCAGGAGCTTGCGCTGGTCGGCTTTGTCGGTCGATGTACAGCACGTGAGACCAAGGTCGTCGCGACCCTGGGAGCCGGCCAAGACCCGCAAAGCGTGGGTCTCATGGAAAAGGATCCGGACCGCCTCATGTCGGTCTGGGTAAAGCCATGCAGCTTGTGTGATGAACCGCAGGCCATGGTGGACAAGGCGGTCTGGGTGGCCGAGCCGCGGACCGTCGGTCTGAAGGGGGTGGACCGGCCAAACCGGTCCGGCCCACCCCGTCTCCGTCTGTTGGCTTTAAAATGCCTCTAAATTGTAAACCGGATGTCAGATCCACACACCGTCTATGGATACGTGGTCCTTGGCTCGAGACGGAGAGTTTGATATGGTCTCGGTAATTTTTAATTTCTGATACGGGGTCTCAGTGGCATGACACGCCCATTAAGTATTGTTTAGCGCCTCACCGGGATTCTTCTTTCTAATGGCGCGAGCACATACGGAGTCCGTTTTAGGCACCGTTAGTGGAGTTTTAACCTTGGAATCAAGACTAAGTATTCTAGAGTGGTTTTAGGCACTAAATACGGAGTTGAGGTGTGGGCCCCACAGGCCGTCTTTTAAGTTGTTTGCAGCATTTTGTGACTTTTTCATTAGACATCCATTTGCGGAGAATGAATAGTTGTTTTTTCATGTTTCTCTGAGAGAATCGTGATGGTGCAGTTCACCTGACCACTTTTAGGACCGAGTTGTGGGCCCCACGAGATGTCATACGGGCATAAAGTAGTGTTGAATAACTTTTTCTTCAAGAGTCTGTTTCCAGAGAGTAAATAGTTTATCTCGTGTGTGTTTTCACGAGGATTACAATGGTGTAATCTGTTTGGGCGTGCAGAGCCTCTTTAGATATCTCATTAAATGTGAAAACATGAAAAGGCATTGGTCAGAGGTTCCTTTGACACACACCGAACCAACGCACGGTAGCGATGTTAGTGACACCTAGTGATGGCACGGGAAGTACAGAGTTATCAGACCAGTTCTGGGTTTACCCTCTAATGGGTATGGGTAATGGGTTACCCATTGAACTTAGGTTTTACCCTCCAGTGGGGTTGGTCAGTGGGTTACCCATTCATCTTAGGGTTTACCCTCCAACTGGGTTGGGTAGTGGGTTACCCGATGACCTCTTAGGGTTTACCCTCCAGCTGGGCTGGGCAGTGGGTTACCCGGTGAATTCTTTCAAACTCATCCCTTTCTATGTGGCTAGTTAGTGACTTTTCTCCATGATTACCGGAGCGGGACCCTTGGTTGTACAATTTAGAAATGAGATAGCTTTGACGTGCAGGACTATTGGTCATTAGTGATAGATATCCTTAGAACTGTTGGTGACTTTTTCTGGGCTGATCTTTGAGATGTATATCCCCTTATGCACTTGTTTAGGTTTCTTGTTTAGCATATATATATATATATATATATATAACCTACTTTTTTTACCATTTCTTGGGTTTAGTTACTTTCCCTCTAGGAGGGGTGAAGACGTGTGGGGTATACCACGTGCTTTCCGTGTTTAGCTCCTCTTGGTTGGACGAGTCTACTTCCTTTATTATGTTGGGTTGAGTTTCACTCTCTCTATTGTACTCTTACACTGTTCTTTGTTCTATCTACTGCTCACCATTTTAGTACCTCCTTTGTTTCTCCCTCGAGTTTTCAGGGCATCCTACTGAGTATCATTATACTCACCCCTGCTTGGGCTTTGCCCACACTTGGTGTGCCCTTACAGACGACAGACAGGTCGATCGAGACTACGGAGGAGCGTAGAGGACACAAGAGCTTGGGCTGCGTTCAGTGGTCATAGTAGTACTTTCAGGTGTGAGACTCTCCAGCTTTTACTTTTGTTTACCTGTTTCCGGGTTGTGGAACCTTTCAGGTTGGGCGCGTGTTATTCCCTTTTTTTCAGTTATCTTGTCAGTACTCTTCATCGCTTTACTTGTTCTATTTAGAAGTTGATGCATGACTATGGTTGGGTTATAGTTTTTTGTCCTTCGGTTTTCTTTTTACTCTACACTTCTGCATCGAGTGGGTTGTGTGTGTGTGTACAGGTACTTAGGCGAAGGCCTCCCCGAGATCATTACACCTTCAGCGCTTGTCACCAGCCCCTGGCCTATGGAGGCGGGCCTGGGGTAGTTGTGGTTTGAGACCAGTAGGGTCGGGTCGGGACAAAGTGGTATCAGAGGTGGTTCATTCCTTGGGGAGTTGTTCGGACATCCCTAAAAAGGAATTGGTTGGGATTTAGGGCAATAGTTTCAACATGTCTCGAGAGCCTCTCTTAGGCCAGGGAGTCCAGTGATGGTACGGGCGGCCGACTTTTCCATTCACCAGGACCCTGATAACCCGCTTGTCGACTCGACACACTGAGACACTTGTTGCAGGGAATTTGGAACATTCATCCGGTAGGATTGAGTCTTTAAAATTTCCTTTTTGAGTCATCTCCCCTTTTTTATTACTAGTATATATATATATATTCTCATCTGATTGCGGTAATCCTTGATAATTTTTAGGATGGCCCCACGACAGCAGCCAGCCAAGTTACCCTCTCCAGTTTGTGACGATGACCTGGCGAGTGATGAGGCGTCAGTTCAGGGACCCTCATGTGATCCCCTTCCACCCAGTGGCTCAGCAGTAGCTCCTCAATCTGAAGAGTGGCAGTTAGTACCGGCAACACAGGTCGAGGTTGATCACAGGCCGAGTGCGCTCCGAGTCTTCCAGCGTTAGCGGCCACAGAAGTTCTGTGGGGACCCTGATCCCCAAGTAGTGGAAGACTGGCTAGAGTCTGTGGACCAGCTTTTTAGGCTGGTACGGACACTAGCGGACCATATGGTAGCCCTAGATACTATCCTTTTCCTCAAGACATTCGGGCGTTGGTGGGGGGTTAGTTATGCAGACCCACGACGAGTAGTCTCTCATGTGGGATAGCTTCCAAAATCTCTTCTGAGAGGAGTACACCCCCTCTTGTTTACACTCCGTTTAGATTCAGGAGCTTATAGAGCTGAAGTAGGGGGATTGAACATGGCGCAGTACTCAGATCGGTTTACCGATCTGACACACTAATCGCAAGATATGGTCCGTGATAGTTACTTTCCAGCGCGGAAGTTTGAGCAGGGTCTTCGTAGGGAGATTTGTGCTAGTGTATTTTCACTGTGCATCCCTACTTATGTCGGGGTGCTAGAGAAGACGCTCATGACAGAGAGCTTCTTGGCTGAGGGACGCTAGCTGACAGAGCCTAGCAGTGGCCGCTTCAGAGCAGAGTCTTCCGTATCAGGTAGGCGGTAGAGAGAAGATCCTTAGTCGAGGAGACCCTTACATGAGCAGACTCAGGGGTAGGGCCATACACCACAGTGGTGCCATAGAGAACCGAGGCAGTAAAGAGAGAGTTGGTTCTATGCTTGTGATGGACGGGGTCACCTATCATGGGACTGCCTGACTAGACGTACCGAGCAGACGTGGCAGGCAGTGGGTGCACTGCAGCGGTAGAGGCAACGCCATGACTAGGGATCTCCCAAGTGAAGACAGGGTGGTCCTCAAGGAGGCGGCACAGGCAGAATGGCAGGACCTAGAGGTGGGGGATAGTGTTTCGAGGTCCTTCCACCGCCACCACTGGGTGGCCCACACCAGGCTTAGGGAGCTGGGGATATGGGTCACAGACAGCTCCAGGCTATGGGTGTTTGTGACCCCTCAGCACATGAGATGGTCCGAGGTATGTTTTTTGTTTACTCTACGCTTGCTTTGGTACGATTAGACACAGGCACTGTTTACTCTTTTATATCGCTAATTTTGGTACGGGAGTTGGAGCTCCCAGTAGAGGTGCTAACACCTGCACTTAGCCTCAAGGTTCCTACAGGAAGTGCATCATTAGTGACCTTTGTCTGTAGATAGTATGAACTGTAGTTCGGAGGAGAGAGTTTCACGTGGGACCTAATTTTCATCACGATAGAACCCTATGACGTCATCTTGGGCATGGATTGGCTTTCTATGCTTCACGACCAGATTGACTGTCGGCGCAGACTAGTCAGATGCGTCCATTCTGATGGGATGAGGTTCACCATCCTTGGTGAACGAGACCTCGTGGCAGAGTAGATGGGTACTCTGAGAAGGATACCATGATATCTTTCTCACTAGTTGGTGAGCATGGCTCTCAAAGAAGTAGATGATATAGGCACCTGGATCCCTACCGTTGTAGAGGACTACATGGACTTATTTCCTGAGGATGTCTCGGTACTACCTCTAAGGCGAGAGATAGAGTTCTGCATTGACTTTATCGGATGGCACCCACAGAGCTTCGGGAACTACGACTTCAGTTGGAAGACTGTAAAGACCCATAAAATTCAAGGAAAATTTTTTCTTAATTTTCTTTGGGATTTTACAAGAACGCAGTTTCTGACGGCACTTGATTCCGAGGCCCGGTGTGCCCGGAATTTCTATCCGAAGCTTAGCTCGGGTACGTTCAGTGAACGAACAAGCGGGAATTTCTAACTTTTTAACCAGTGCTCGGAATCGAACTCTGAGGGCACTGATGGAACCTCAGTGCCGGTAATTGCTTAGAAACACCTTTTTCAAAGTTTTGTTTTCACAATAGAGGATGATAAAAATTGTGGAAGTTAAAATAAAAATTTTACTACAATTTTTATTTTCTCTAAGTGGATTTAAGCTTTGGGTGGAAGTTGGGTAACTACCCAACTTCCCATGGAAGGTTATGAGGGTGGTGGGGCCCACATGAACCCCACCCCTTCACATTCCTTAACTCCCTAAACTCACAATTAAAATTGATAACTTAAGTTTTAATAACTTATGATATTAATGAAGTGAGTTTAATGTGAGTGTTTGAATTTCAAACTTTTGTCAAGTTAATAAAATAAGTGTGGGCTTATTTTATTAAGGGTTGGAATCTTGTTGTGGAGTCTTTGGGAGAAAAGGCTAAGGAACTTGAGGAACTTCTTCGTCAGAATGCGAAGAACACTTCAATCTCCGACAAAGAACGCCGAGTCCTCGGAAACCAACGACGCGACGCCGTATACCGCGACGCCAACGACGTCTTCTTTCGCGACGTCTCTTTCCACGATGGATTTTCCGTGACGAATACTCGTTCGACTAACCTCTGTTCAAGCTACGCTAGAGGTAGGGGGTTTATTTATTTTGTTCGTGATTACTACCTTGACGTTCTTCGTGAAATTTGACCAATTGCTATCAATTAACGAGAGGGGGCCGGACTGCACAAACACGGTCGACCCTCCTCCCTTATCTATGTTGTTGAATCTATTGTGGATTGAAACAGGAATGGCGCGGTGCCGTCGCACCGCGCGGGAACATGCGGCAAGGAAAGCGTGGCACCGTCGCGCCGCGCCGTGAAATCGAACAAGGACGCGGCGCCGTCGCGCCGCGTCGGAAAAACCCAAAGACACCGCGGCCGGAGCGGGGCTGAGGCAGAGGGGAGCGGCATCATCGCGCCACGCCGGACGAACCAAGGCCACGGCCGGTTCTGGGTCGCGGTGGAGCAGGGTGACCGGCGGCCGGTTCCGGGCTGCCGGCGTCGGAGCAGGGGGGACCGGCCGTCGCCGGTCCGTGGCGGCAAAAGACGGCCGGCCAGAGCAGGCTGGCTGGACAAGGGAAGGTCGGGGTTATGAACCCCCGGCGGCTAGCTCAAGAGGCCCCCCATAATGGGGGTCGTGGTTACAAAGCCAGGGGGCAGGCGCCCACCCCCCCCCCCCCCTCAACGGCTCGGCCGTTTGGCCGAGCACCTGGCCAGCGCGCCCAGCGCGCCACGCCCAGGCCGGGCCGGCTGCTTGGCCAGTCCGCTAGGCCGGGCCGCGCCCAGACCGGGCCGGGCCGGGCCGACCCTGAGGGTATCGGGCCAGGTCAGACCGGGCCCGAACCCCTTAATACCAAATATCTTCCGGTCGGTCTCCCATAACTTGTGCTACGGGCTTCCGATCAATGCAACTTCAGTTGTGATGCGATCCTTGGATTGAGATCATTTAGGTATATCACACTCAAGGTTTCAGAATACTTTGGGTTCGACCGAGTTGGTTCGTACATGAAACCAACCGGGCCCTCGGAGCGGAAACGCTCATAACTTGAGCTCCGGACGTCCGATTGGCGTGTCGTCGACTTTGTTGGATTCCTATTAGTGAGAGGGATCTTTTGGATTACTCCGCCCGAGGTTTGGATGCAGGTGGAGTATGGTCAGGTTGGTTTTGCCTTAAAAACCAACTGGGCCCCTGGGATGAAAAAGCCAATAACTCTCAGACCGGGCGTCCGATTGACGTGCCGTCTGCGACGTTAATTTCCTGTTGACGATACGTAACTTTTGGATACATCAACTCCAGACTTTGTGTCAGTTGATATATCAGCTTCTTGGCTCATGGAGCAGACCCTCCCAAACGAGCTTGCTGTGTGCAGGAACCCTAGAGCTGGCTGCGTTGCGACTGTGACGACGACGACGACGACTGTACAGAGATCCTCAGTGGATTCTACGGCGATGACTACAGCACTCAGTGATCCTACATGGATCAGTGCTACCGATCATGTGTGGGTATGATCCTGTGTGGTTCAGCGCTCAGCAGTTCTGTGTGAGCCAGCGCCTACAGATCCTGTTTGGGTCTTTGCGGGGGTTAGTTACCTATCGCTCCTGTGTGGGTCTTTGCGGGGGTTAGTACCTATCGATCCTTTGTGGGTCCGACGGCTTAGATGAATCAGTGGAAATATCTGATCATCTCTATCGTTATACGAAGAAGTATACCTGTGTGAGATGAAATCCTGTTTTGCTTTCCTATGTGGATTTTGCTGTGCTATCCTGTGTGGATTTACGTTTTGCTTTCCTGTGTGGACTGGGTTGTACTTGGGCTCAGATGTTGGAGCCGAACGAGAATTGATGACTTAGGTATATGTATGGGCATATACCTAAGCAGTGTCGGATGTTACTTTGTGATTGCATCTTTCCTTTGGGGATTATACTTTGTGGATTTTGGGAGACCTTCGGGGGTCTCTAGGTCTCTACTGAGTAGCTTATACTCACCCCTACATGGGCTATGCCCGCACTACGTTGTGTTGGTTGCAGACGACGGACAGCGCTGGTCGTGGTTGAGGCTTGCGGAGCATGACGGTACCTGGAGGTGGACCACTGGGCGGAACGTACTCAGTGCGGTCGGCTGGACCCGAGGAGTAGTGGAGGCTATCTGTACCCACCCTTCAGGTGGGACTTCCAGTGGACGGCTCGACGCTACGGATCTACTTTAGAGTTGTTGTTTTCCCTTTCTAGTTGTACTTTACTTTCAGTTTGGGTTTGTATACTAGCCCACTTACTTTTCCACACTTACTGTTGTACTCAGTGTTTACTTCTACTACTTGCTTGCTCTATGGTGTTTGTTTACTTTCCAAAGGCAATGCCTTCCCTTTTTACCGAGAATTACACCTTGGTGCTAGTCGTCAGCCCCTGGCCTATGGAAGGCGGGCTTGGGGTAGTCACGGCACGGGCCCCGAGGACGGGTCGTGACAAAGACCTTCATGAGAAGGGATTCATCAGGCCTAGTGTGTCCCCCTAGGCAGCTCTGGTTTTGTTTGTGAAAAAGGTAGATGAGAGTTTGCGACTTTGTGTGGATTATCGTCACCTGAATCAGGCCAAGATAAAGAACAAGTAACCTTTTACAAGGATTGATGACCTCTTTGACCAGTTGAGAGGTAAGAAGTGGTTCTCCAAGATTGATCTTTGATCCGGCTACCATCATTTGCAGGTTCGTGAGGCTGACATCCTGAAGTTTTCTTTCCATTGTCGTTATGGGCATTACAAGTTTCTGGTGATGCCCTTTGGTGTGACGAATGCCCCCACCATTTTCATGGCTTTGATGAACTAGATCTTCCAGCAGTACTTGGACCAGTTTGTAGTTTTCTTTATTGAAGACATACTCATCTACTCTGTGATGGAGGAGGAGCATGCAGAGCATTTAAGGATGGTCCTAGACTTACTTTGGGAGCACCAGCTTTATGGGAAGCTCTCGAAGTGTCAGTTCTGGATTCATGAGGTTCACTTTCTAGGGCATGTCATTTTGGAACAGGGTTTGTCCATATATCCTACAAAGATAGAGGCAGTGCTTGCTTGGGAACCACCCAAGAATGCGTCAGAGGTGTAGAGATTCCATGGTTTGGAAGGGTACTATAGGAGGTTCATGGAAGATTTCTCTAGGATTGCTACCCCTTTGACCGCACTGATGTGGAAGGGATGACCGTTCACCTGGACTGATCAGTGCCAGAAGGCCTTCGAGGTGTTGAGGCAAAGGCTGAATAGTGCTCTAATGTTGAGGCTGCCAGAGGAGGGCATTGAGTTCATGGTGTACTGCGATGCTTTAGGATCTAGGCTCGGGTGTGTGCTGATACAGCAGCGGGCAGTGATTGCGTATGGGGAGAGGAATTTGAGGCTCCATGAGCAGAATTATATGACTCAATATTTGGATCTGGCATCGGTGGTCTTCGCCTTGAGGTTATGGAGACACTACCTTCTGGGTGAGAATTTTGTGGTCTACTCAGACCACCAGAGCCTCAAATACATCTTCACTCAGAGGGATATAAATCTGAGGCAGAGGCACTGGCTGGAGTTTCTGCAGGACTCTAATTTTGAGATAGTCTACACTCTAGGGAAGGTAAATGTAGTAGTAGATTCCCTTAGCAGGAAGTCCCAGGCTCGACTAGTGTGGGAAGCTTCAAAGCAGTTGTCTTCCCTACAGATAACCTTGGTGGAGCAGGAGGGTACGAATTTTCTACAGTCGATGGTGTTGACTCCTTTGCTCCTTGAGTGTGTGAGAGAGTCACTGCTGGGGGATGTCAACAGTGAGGTACTGCATGATCAGATATCCACGGGTGACGCACCCGATGGGTATTCTGAAGGAGTTAATCATGAGATCCTATTCCAGGGGTGATATTTAGTACCAATGGAGATGCGGGAGGAGGTGATGTGGGAATTCCACACTTCTCCCTTAGCCATACATCCCGGTGTGGGGAAGATGTACAAAGACCTTCAGCAGTAGTTTTAGTGGTCTAGCATGAAGAAGAGCGTAGTTGAGTCTATTTCTCGGTGTCTTACCTGTCATCAGGTGAAGGTAGATCATCAGGTTCCAGTAGGGTTTTTTCATACCCTTGATATCCCGGAATGGAAGTTGGATGGCATATATATGGACTTCATCACAGGGATTCTGCGCACATCGAAGGGCCACGATTCCATTTGGGTGATAGTGGACGGACTCATGAAGTCAACGCACTTCCTTGCCATTAGAGAGCATAGTTCGATGAAGATTCTAGGGTAACTGTATGTTCATGAGATCGTCCGCCTTCATGCAGTACCCCCAACGATCGTCTCCGACCATGACATGTGGTTTACGTCGTGATTATGGCGAGGCCTGCAGGAGGCATTCGGGACTCAGCTGCGGATGAGTACAGCTTTTCACCCCTAGACGGATGGGCAGACTGAGCACACTATCCATGTGTTGGAGAATATGCTCAGGGCGACCATGTTAGACTTTGGACTGATATGGGAGAATCACCTACCATTGGTGGAGTTCATGTACAACAACAGTTACCACTCTACTATCGGCATGGAACCTTTTGAGGCCCTCTACGGGAGACCCTACAAGTCATCGTTGTGCTGGACGGAGGTTAGGGAGACCTCCCTCATGGGCCCAAAGTTGGTGCGGGCAATGACAGAGAAGGTCCAGGTCATTCGTGAGCAGATGAGGACGGCTCAGAGTAGACATAAGTCCTACGCAGACCGTTGTCGCAGACCTTTGGAGTTCGAGCAGGGGGGGCATGTCTTTTTTAGAGTCTCCACGTGGCGTGGAACATGGAGGTTCGGTCGGGTAGGCAAGTTATCCCCCAGGTTCATTGGCCCCTTTGAGATTGTGCGCAGGGTTGGTGAGGTTGCATACCATCTTGATCTACCCCCACAGCTGGAGAGGGTTCACGACGTCTTCCACGTGTCACAGCTGTGGAAATATGTGCACGACCCCAGGCACATCATCGATTGGGGAGATCTAGATATTGAGGATGGATCCACATTTGTAGAGCACCCAGTGGCGATTGAGTACTGGTAGGAGCGGACCCTACACAGACAAACCATTCCTTTGGTTCGAGTGTTGTGGCAGCACGAGAGGGTGCAGGAGAGCACCTGGGAACAGGAGATCCAGATGCGGGCTCAGTATCCTAAGTTGCTTTTGTAGTTTTGTTTTTTGGGGATGAAAAACATGAAGGAGGGAATGATGTGAGAACCTGAGTTTTGAGCCTGTAAGACTTTTAAATTTCTTGATGTTATTCCAGAGTAGGGAGTTCAGACGGCGTGTGATTCTGAGCCCTGGTGTGGCCGGAATTAAATTTTAAGTGTGTTCACACTAGACATGCCAAATAAACATAATAACTCCTAAAAGGTTGCTCGGATGGGAAACCTGAGGGCACTGTTGAGTCTGGAGCGTGTCGTTTACCCTAGTAGGGGTGTAACGTTCACGGGCACGGCCCTTCTGTGGAAAACGCCACCAGGGGTGTTTTGTAATTTAGCGGCCATGGGTGTGAACTTTATAACTTCTGAACGGAGGCTCATATTAAAATTCTGAGACTGTCATTGCGCTCAGAATGTGGATTTCTTCCTAGAGGCGGCTTAAACCCGACCCCACCGAAAGTTTGGGTATGGGCCTACTGGTGGGTGTTTAAGTGTGTTTCCCTACTTAAAAACATCAACCCCCCCCCCCTTCTTCCTCCTTGGTTTTTCTCTAGAAAAAGCTCTCCCAACAAGGGAGTAAACTTCTTCAAGCTCCTCCTCCTCCCCAGCAAGGTGGTTGCAGCTCCGGCGGACCGTTTGTAAAGTTACGGGCTATGCCCTACGAGGTAGGTTCGTGTGTTTCGTTTTTTTTTTATTCTACATCTACTTTGAACTCAAATTATAGTGTCGATATGCAGTTTAATTTTCGAGCGAAGGCCATATTTGAGTAGGGCTCGATCCGAGTTTCTAACGAGTGTTTCGGATCGAATTTTCAAGTATCAGGGTGTCCGGGGTGACCCTGGGAAGTTTTTTGACCAAAAACCCCCATTTCCGATGGTTCCAGGCCGGTTCGGCAGCTCTGCGTGGCGGTCTGGCGGGCGGCGGCGGCGGCGCGGCTCCCCGGCGGTGGCTCGGGATTCACCAGGCGGTGGCATGGGCTTCCTCGGGTGGCAGCATGGCCCTTCGGCGGTCAGCACAGGCAAGAGGGATGACGGCCCGGCGGTCCGGGCCACGGGACGGTGCGTTGGCCGGCTTCACCGGTCGGCGTGTGGCGTGCGAAATCGGGGTCGTCGCAACCTCGGGAGCCGGCCGAGACCCACAAAGCACGGGTCTCATGGAAAAGGAGCCAGTCCGGCTCATGCCGGTCCAGGTAAAGCCACGCGGCCCGCATGGTGAACCGCGGTCCGCGGTGGACCAGGCGGTCTGGGCGGCTGAGCCACGGACCGGCGGTCTGAAGGGGGTGGACCGGCCGAACCGGTCTGGCCCACCTCGTCTCCTTACGTTGGTGTTAAAATGCCTCTAAATTGCAAACCGGATGTCAGATTTACGCGTCGTCTATGGAGACGTGATCCTCAGCTCAAGACGGAGATGTGCTCGGTGGTGCGACACGCCCGTTAAGTATTGTTTAGCGCCTCGCCAGGATTCTTCTTTCGGATGGTGCGAGCACATCCGAAGTCCATTTCAGGCATCATCAGTGGTGTTGTGACCCTTGTGTCGAGACAAATTAATCTAGGGTGGTTTCATCCACTAAATCTGAAGTTGAGGTGTGAGCCCCACGGGCTGTCTTTTAAGCTATATGTAGCGTTTTGCGACTTTTTCATCAGACGTCCGTTCGGGGTGAATGAATAGTCATTTTGGATTGTTTTTCTGAGAGCATCGCGATGGCGCAGTTTTCCCAACCCCTTTTGGGACCGAGTTGTGGGCCCCATAAGACTTTGGACGGGCATAAAGCGGTGTTGAATAACTTTTTCATCGTGAGTTCGTTTCCAGCGAGTAAACAGTCTATCTTGCGTGTTTTTCTGCAAGGATTACAATAGTTTAATCTATTCGAGTGTGCGGATCCTCCTTCTAGATCTCATTAAATGTGGAAACATGAAAGCGAATTGGTCTGAGGTTCCTTTGACGCACACCGAACCAACGCACGGTAGCGATGTTAGTGACACCCAGTGATGGCACGGGTAGTGCAGAGTTATCAGAACAGTTCTGGGTTTACCCTCTAGTGGGGCTGGGCAGTGGGTTACCCGTTGACCTTAGGGTTTACCCTCCATCGGGGATTGGAAGTAGGTTACCCATTCATCTTAAGTTTTACCCTCCATCTGGGCTGGGTAGTGGGTTACCCGACGACTTCTTTCAGAATCAACCCTTTCTATGTGGATATTCAGTGACTTTTCTCTATGATTACCAGAGTGGGACCCTTGTTTGTATGGTTTAGCAATGAGATAGCTTTGACGTGCGGGACTGTTGGGCATCAGTGATGGATATCCTTAGAACTATTGGCAACTTTTCTTGGGCTGATCTTGGAGATGGAGATCCCCTTACTCACTCATTCAAGTTTCTTGTTGAGCATATATATATATTTATATACCCTACTTTTGTTCCCATTCCTTGGGTTCAGTTACTTTCCTTCTAGGAGGGGTGAAGATGCACAGGGTATGCCACGTGCTTTCCATGTCTAACTCTTCTTGGTTGGACGAGTCTACTTACTTACTTCTATTGGGTTGATCTGCACTCTCTCTATTGTACTCTTACACTATTATTTGTTCTGTCTACTGGTCACCATTTTAGTACCTATTTTGTTACTCCCTCGAGCTTTCGGAGCATCCTACTGAGTATCTTTATACTCACACCTACTTGGGCTTTGCCTACACATGCTGTGCCCTTGCAGACGACAGACAGGTCGATCGAGACTACGGAGGAGCATAGAGGACATAAGATCTTGGGTTGAGTTCAGTGGTCGTATTAGGAATTTTAGGTGTGAGACTCTCCAACTGTTTACTTTTTTTTACCTATTGCCGGGTTGTGGCACCTTTCGGGTTGGGCGCATGTTTTTCCCTTTTTCTGTTCAGTTATCTTGTCAATACTTTTCAGCACTTTACATGTTCTATTTAGAAGTTTATGCATGATTGTGGTTGGGTTATAGTTGTTTGTCCTTTGGTCTTCTTTTTACTCTGCACTTCTGCATCGAGTGGGATATGTGTGTGTGTACAGGTACTTAGGCGAAGGCCTCCCCAAGATCGTTACGCCTTCGGCGCTTGTTGTCAGCCCCTGGCCTATGGATGCAGGCCTAGGGTAGTTGCGGCTCTAGACCGATAGGGTCAGGTCATGACAAAAACATTTATAAATGATGACTAAAAGAACCCACCCTAACGGGGTGGTTCGAGTTGAGGAATCAACCTTCAACCATACCAAGGAGGGTCCAAACACATCATAGGGCGGTCTAAATAATCTGATTTAAATCAATTTATGAATTTGAAGTGACACCGAGTAAGTCTGATGTGTTTTACATGACAACATTTTATAAAAATGAAGAAATTTGAGGGAAAATATGAAGACCACCTACCATATACTAAGGACCCTTCACTCATTCAAAACCAAGGCTTCATTTTATTCTGGTTTAATGGAAAATGAAGAAACGGATTAACACCCTAAAAATATGGTGAATTTGGTTGCACCAAGATGACTCCATAAAGGGAGAGTTAAACAAAAAAATGATCAAAAGAAAATAAGATATTACCAATAGAAATCCATATATACTAATGGTTCTCAAATATGACTTCGAACGAGGGAGATTTCACCATTCCTATTGGAGGAAGGGGGAGAAATGCATGGTAAAAATTAGAGGTGTAGTTTTTTGGGGAAAGAATAAAAATAGGATAGGTGGTTAAAAAATTTCAAGGGTAAAATTTTAAATCCCCCCTTAAAAATATTGTTGTAGGTTTTGGCCACACGATTGGCCAGACTGTGTGCCAACATTTCTTCCTATACTGCTTTGGAAGGGGGATCCCATGTTTTATGTGCACAATTTGGGAAATCATTCTCAAATTGTGTGATTTAACTCTATCAAAAACATAGATAAAACTACATGGTTGTGTGGAAAATTTTTTAGGGTTAGACCAAAATATGTGATATCTATAGCTTAACTAGATTAGCAACACCATTTCTTATGTAGGGTCACACGGTTTCAGAAAAATAATGTGCCATTATCATCATTCTCTAGCTTTGAGTTTCTAGGGTCTTATGCTTCTAAAACTCAATGTAACACCTGAGGAACCTCTCGATACTTAAACCATATCTAAATAAAACACATTTAAAATTTACAAAGCTCATATTTTTTGTCTAAAATATCAGTTTAAATAATGTCTCATCCACCAACCTGAAAATTCAAATTCCCTTGGAATTTCCCCTGGTCCAAAAACAAGGGGTGTTATAATCTCCCCACCTTAGAGAATTGTCATCCCTAATAATACCTATGGAGGGAACAAAAATAAAATCTAACCTACTAGGGTCATGAATATTCATTTTAACGGTTTTGTTTCATTTCCAAACAGTCAATGTAACACTAATAATTACCTTAATCATACGGTTCATGAGATGTTAAAATCTAGAAAATGATTTTAAATGGAATAGAAAGTCAAGATGACACTAACCAAAATACTTCTAATCAATTCATGATTTTCTTATTATCTCACACAGTAGTTGACCTATGGAGGTCCCCACCATAGGTTCTACTTTAAACGTCCAATTACGAGTTGTGGTGTCCCTACTATCAGGATTTTTTACTTAAAAAATCTTGTAGCATTCTAACAAAACTCAAGACACAATTCATGCCTCAAACAAAGGGTTGAATCTAGATTGACCCAATTAAGTTAGTTCAATCCATCTATCCATGATAGGAATCATCTAACATTTACATCATACTTTTCTTAACTTGACGGTGTTCTTGGAACGGTTCCTTACTGACCGCATTGACAAGGGAAAGTGATATCAATTGGAACTATTTGTGGTCAAATACCCTCAAAACACTCATCTTAGATGGATGGTGTATTTTTAGAACTAGAAATGATTCCCTTTGAACTAAGGCACCATAATTTCCTTTAAGATGTCGTTCCTTAGCACAAACATGGGCAATAAACATTATCATATACAGTTAAATCATCACCCTTAAAACATCCCATATGAGCCTTGAGTAAAGTATGGGGTAATCTCAGACCAATCAACTAAAGTCCAAGGAGCCCATCCTGGATAGTTAAGACACCCACATTTACAAGAAAGACATTGGTACATAGTCGAAACATCCACTCACCAAGTACATTGACTAACCCCAAAGTGACATCCACTTGGATATCATGTAAAAGGAATGGCTAGTGTCCCTGATTTTTTCCAAGGAGTTCCTACTAGGAAACCCAATTATCACTCATCACTAACCATTCCATGGTAACAACCTTTATTCCAGTGTAGAACTTTGATTGAGACCATAAACCAAGCCCAATGGATTTTATATTTAATGTGGCATATAATCGATGCTCTCTCATTGTATTTAGATGATGTTAAAATAGGGGACATGATCATATAAAAGATAATAGTACACCACCAGGATATTAAGAATTACCAAGAAGACATAAGACATACCCATTGCACCCAAGATGAGGTGCTTGGTATGGTTCTTTCCCAACCATACCCAATAGTTTAAAAAGATAATATAGTCAAACCACCAATGGTAGACTTCTTTAGGAAAAAACATTTCATTTCCTATTGACGCATCACCACACTATGATCACATGACCTTTACCACCCAATTCATCTTGTTCATTATTAAACACAACAATCAAAGTCTATCCCTGACTAACGATGTTTACAAATGTTGAATACGCATCCAACCATTCATTGTTGTACTGCCTCAGAACCACCAACTTAAAAATGATATATTACCCACTACATGTGAATGAATATTAAGAAAGACCAGCCATTTCTAAATGGTATTTATAGGTTGTGTTCCTTCTACATGGAAGGTCATGCATTAATCAGTTTGACATGACACTCCCAACCTGAGGAGTGTCTTTATCATTAGATTTACTAAAGAGGAGATCAACCCATAGAGAACACTCCATTGACCACTGACAATGGGTCCTAGATGTGACTAATAGGATTTTATCTATCATTAACCCAAAATAGAAAGAAACTAACAACTTACAAGTGTACTAGGTTCAGATTTACATTAGGCGTACTCATAACACTCCTTTTGAGTTATGTCCTATGAGTCAAAGCATCAAGAATAAAATACAAAACTAGCTAACCTACATGTCAAAATAACTAATCCCCTTTAAACTTAATCCCAATAATTATGAAGAGTTAGATTCTTTAATGTTGAGGTCACTCTACACTGGAGAGAACTTGATAACTTACTCAATAGCTCAAGTCCCAATGATTACCACAGAACCCAATGGTTTGGTGTGCCATTTTTTCAACCCTACGGCAACATGTGCATCAATCCATAATACCCTGAGGTTCTAAAAGTAAAATGGAACATCCTTGATACTATCCATATGCACATCAGACATATACATTTGATTATATGATGGCCTAAGAATAATTATACCATAGTCCTTTCAGCCAAGTGACTATGATTTTAATTGATGACCTCCCAATTCATCCAACACTAAAATTAAAGAGAGGACTACATGACCTACT
This sequence comes from Viscum album, assembly GCA_963277665.1. NCBI lineage: Eukaryota > Viridiplantae > Streptophyta > Magnoliopsida > Santalales > Viscaceae > Viscum > Viscum album. The sequence continues at coordinate 1,396,152,700 of OY728161.1, forward strand.
GAGCATCTAATCATGCCCGAGGTATTTCTATCCTATTGGATCTAACCATTACCTGATGATCATGCCCTCATAAAGGGTTAAACTATCGCACACCCACAAATATAACCAAATGTTTCATTTTATAGATTAAAAGTCATATACATGATTATGGCATATAAACAACACCACAACCCTAAATATTTACAACAACTAGCATCATATTTGAATATCTAAGTGTGATACCTATAATAGGTCATCCCCTTATTGAAGCATAAATAATTTCCCCAAAATGAGTTCATGCCTATGAATGTTCACTAGGATTAATGTCCCAACATTTAGGTTCGATCTATTAAAGAAGAGGGATATGGGTAACGATCACATTTAAATTTCAAGGATACAATCATGTTGGATTAAGATCTACCCTCACTCAAGGGTAGATACTAAAACACTGCTTAGGGTTTCATTTTAAGGCATTAAAAGAAGTATCGTTTAATTCTGTAAACATTTAAAGGTCTAGTTTTTAAGAAAACTAACTAGTCATAAGGCAAAGCATCTGGAACTTTATTTAGCTAATGCCAAAAGTAAAATAGGCAATTTATATTGGAATTATTTTTCTACATTAATGATTTAATTTACATCCCTTCATAATTGGGCCATTAATTTCAAAAACCCCTATTTTAAACATCATTTATTAATTTCTAAATTTTTACAATTGTCTTAGTTACAGAAAATTTAAATTTCAATATATAGATGAAAACAACCATTAGGTTGTAATGGGAATTTTAATTAACTAACACCTCATATGATTACATCTCAAAAACAACCATAATTCTTTAATTAATTTAAAGAGGGAAATGGTCAGGTAAGATTCCACCATATTCTCATATGTAAAACTATATAAATAGCTATGAATACCTTATTGGGCCACCAAAACATAGCATAAGTATTCCCCCATGGGGTTAATCACTAAGGAATAAGGTAAAAAATAAAGTAAACCTACTAGGGTCCCAATAAAACATTCTATGTTTATCCAAAAAACATCTCAAAAATTTAAGATTAATGATTTAAAACACCCTTAGTGTTTCATTTCATATGCAACATGCCCCAACTTACCTACTTGGGTCCAGTTGTGAATTTATGAATCCATCCACCTGGGTCATTAAGCCCAAGTAATAGAGTTACAATCCCTTATAAAGGTAACCAATTTATTTAAAGATCAAAAAAATTTATATTGTTCAATAGTATATTAGTATATAAGGCTCAAAAATATGTTTTGGTTACATGGTTCACCACTTCTCAATTTTAAAATCTCTCATACACTTTACAGATTGCAGGAAGGATCCCCTTTTAACAATAATCAATTTTTTAGTGTAAAAGAAATATTTTACATTTTAGATATTTACACAATATTGTTTTAGAATATAAAGTGCATATATAATGGTTTTATTACTTGGGTTACAATTTTTCAATTTATAAATCTCATGTTCACTTTAAAAATAGAAAATTGGATCCTATGTAGTCACAACCAATATGTTTCATCCCATAAAACCAATTGTTCATGGATCAAACATGTCATGATTGGTTTGTTAGATAGACTATCACCATTAATATATGAAATAAAAAACCACTTATATTGATACTGGAATTTTATTTAACTTACATTTGTATATTAAAATTCTATCTAGGAATTCTATCTAAAGTGGTAAATAAAAGTAAACTTCTAAACAATAAATAAGTATGAAAATACACTATACAAGTAGGGAAAAATGTTCAATCCCTGAATATGACGAAAATTATATTAATTAAATCATATAAGTATTGCATACATGTGACAATAATAACAAAATACCTAAGAATTCATATAACTAAAAATTCTACTAAAAATACCTAGAAAGGTTTATAACAGACAGGAAAATAACACACACAGAACATGAGAAATTTCAAATAGACTAAAAATGAAATCTACATGGCATGGAATGTGCATGGAATGTGAATCCTTATATTCTTATAATTATGCATGTAATTCTACCTCCTTTATATACTAGGACAAGGGTAAAATTACAGAATTCCATAAATCAATAAGTATTAGAAAATACACTATTCACTCAAGGTGAAATCATATTCAACTATAATAACAAACAGCATGAACCACAACCCTAACCAAAGTCACTTGGACTTTTCCCCATAATTTAGTTGATCACTCTCATTCAAAGCTATTTACCAAGCACCAACACGTTTCTAGTCTCCTATCTACTATACCAATATAGTAAGATAAAGGAAAAATACCTTTATTTCCACGTTTTAACATCTTGAACTGAATGACTATCAAACCAGTAGTTGACACATGGCCTCAAGAATTCATTCCCCTGTGACAAAGGCTTATGACTAGTAGATAGGGTCTAATGGTGGTATGTTGGGAAGACTATACCCAAATGATCAGAGTATCAAAGTGGTACAATATATGATAAATCAATAGAAAATTTTGAAAGTAGAAGTAATAAATGAAAAGATGTGGAAGAATATAATAGCTTGGATAAACATAAATATGCATTCAGGTCTAGGTGAAGTAACAAAATAAGAAATAAACATACAGAAGGAAAACTAGTAAATTATAACAAAATAAAAAAAAAGAATAATCCCAAAAGGATATGTAGATACTTGGGTTTTTGGCCCTGTCAGACTTTGGAATATTTCTACGAAGAATTCCAGATCTAGGCGCGAAGACGGCGTGCGATTCTGAGGCCCGGTGTGCCCGGAATTAATTTTATTTAAATATTAAGTATTTTTATACTATACACGTGGTGTGGGTGTGATATCTCCTAAACGGTAGCTCAGAAAGGGAATCTGAGGGCGCGGTTGCATCCAGAACGTGCCGTTTACCCTAGGCGAGGTGTAAACTTTGCTGGCGTGGGCCCCACCCGAGCTGGCTTCAGTGAATAGTACCTTTTTCACCAGGTGTCCGTTTTGGACAAGCGAGTAGTCGATTCCGCTTGTTTTTCTGAGGGGATCGTCGTGGTATGGTCCGCTTGATGGGTTTCGGGATTGTTTTGTGGGCCACGCACGAGCTAGCTACAGTGAATAGTGCCTTTTCACTGATGCTCCGTTTCGGGCGAGTAAACAGCCAATCCTGCGTGTTTTTCTGCGTAGAATGCGATGGTGACCTCGGTATTGTCCTTGGAGGTGCGTAGTGTGGCGTTGTTGTGGGTCGCTCAGGGGAGTGACGTTTTGGACCAGAGTGGTTGAGGGTACTCCCTTGGTTCGTTACCACGAGGGTTCGTGTGGCATCACAACCTTCATATAGGTTTGTGATCCTCTTGATGGGATGTTTAAACAGTTAGTGTTGTGGCATCCCTTTGGTGGGCTTGGAGCAGGATCCTCTAGCATATTTTCCCTAAATCGAGTTCTTGGTATCGTTGTGACTGCTTTTTCACGGGCGGCGATCCCCTATCTAGCCGGTTAACCCCGTAGGGTTTGTGGCATCATCAGGATTATGATCTCCTATGCGGTGGGCCGTGCTCAGTAGGGTTGTGGCATCGTCAGGTATACAATCCTCTACTCAGCATGAGGTGTATAGTAGGGTTGCGGTATCGTTGGTTATGTGATCCGCTACTCAGTGCGTGGTTTCGGTAGGGTTGTGGCATCGTCGATTCGGTCCCCTACATCGTGATTTATACCATATAGGGTTCCGGTATCGTCGTGACCACCTTTATATGGGCGATGATCCTCTGTCTTAGTGATGTGCTTCTGTTGAGCACCAGATCGGGTTGTGGTATCCCCCAGCGGATCTTGGGTGTGATCCCTTATCTGTGAGAACTACGTATGCCAGATCCGGTCATGTTATCCCCTAGTGGACCCTGGGAGTGATCATCTATCTGTGAGCTTCGTATACCGGAGTGGGTTCTGGTATCCCCTAACGGACCCTAGGAGCGATCCCCTATCTGAGGAGTTTGGTGGTTATGTTGTTTCAGCAAGGTTTCCTCAGGGATGCTATCTGACGAGCATGATCTCTCGGGTGAGTGTCTGAGAGGTTTGTGAGAAACTCGATGGAGTGTATCTCTCGGATGAGTGTCATCTGGGATGACATTGTTCATGGAGTGTACTCTCCTGTTTGTGTACAATTTCTGGTGTTGAGGTCGGTACCTCATGTGGCTTGTTGTGTGAGCTAATTATATCTGGATTGTTCAAGGTGTATGTATGGGCATACACCAGAGCTAAGCTGACGATTTGTGTTTAGCCGAGGATGGTCACGAGATGGAGTTTCTCTCTCGTCTGGGTTCCCTCTGGCTGGGATGAGCGGACTGTTGCCTTTCAGTTTCTCTCTTTGGTTTTGGTTTTTTGGGGGATCCTAATGAGTATGTTTATACTCACCCCTACATGGGCTTTTCTCGCACATGTTTGTGTCTTGTGCAGACCACAGGCCTTTCAACGGAGTCCCAGGAGGACCCAGAGTAGGCGGAGCTGAGTGAGCGAGACTGACCGGGGTGTTTGCCGGTGTGGGGCCGAGGGAGCTTTCCAGCGGTGTTTGTGGCAGCGTCCCCCTTCTTCTGAGCAGGTTGGATGCGCTTTGTAGTTTTATTTTGGTGGGCCCTATTTTTCCCTTTTGTACTTCTGTTGTACTCTGGTTGTGGGATAGTGTATGCATGAATTTTTTTTTCAGTTTTATATATCTCTTCACTATTGCATGGAGGTGTATGTGGGTGCGTGTGTACAGGTACCTTAGGCTAATGCCTCCCATGTGTGTGATAGCCTACTTGGCGCTAGTCGCCAGCCCCTAGCCTATTGGAGGCGGGCTTGGGGAGTCGCGGATCGAGCCCCGTTGGGTCGGGTCGTGAGAGAGTGGTATCAAAGGAGGTTCCACCTTTGGGATCTCAGAGCGTAGCTGGTCTATATGTGAGTTTGGTTTGGGTTGCATAGCGGTAGTGTTAGGATGTTTCGAGTTCTCCTTTCAGTCTAGGGACTCCAGTGTTGGTGCGGAAGCCGACGTATCCATACACCAGGACTCTGATAACCTACCTTTCGACTTGGGACATTTGTACACTGGTCACATGGACATAACGGTACATGCATCATATAGGACTGGGTTTTGGGTTTTCCTTGTCCTTCTTGAGTCAGCTCTCCAGATATACTCTTTGACTATGGTGCATCTTGAATGTATTTCAGGATGCCTCCATGATGACAGCCAGTGAGGGTTCTGCAGTAGGATTGTGTTGACGATTCTCCCCATGCAGAGGCTGTGGAGCAGGGTGCGGGTTCTGAGGTTGCACCTCCAGGTGGTCTTCTAGTTGAGCTGCCACCTGTTGAGCAACTGGTTGTGTCGGTAGTGCAGGATGAGGTTGCGCGTAGGCCGAGTACGCTGCACGAGTTCCAGAGATAGCGACCTCTGAGGTTTCGGGGTGATCCAGACCCCCAGGCAGCTGATGACTGTCTTGAGGCAGCCACCCGGGTTTTCCGTCTAGTGAGGACACCTCCAGATCAGATGGTGGTCCTAGCGGCGAGTCTTCTGTATGGTTCTGCCGGGTGATGGTGGAGTTTGGTGACGCAGTCCCATGATGAGGAGACGCTCACATGGGCAGAGTTTGAGCTGATCTTCAGGGAGGAGTTCTATCTGGTGATGCTGAGATCAGTGCGGATCCAGGAGCTTCTGCAGCTTCGGCAGGAGGGCATGACCGTGTTGGAGTACTCAGCGATGTTTACAGACCTGTAGTGATACTCCTTGGATATGGTTCAAGACCCGTTCTTTAGGGCTCAGACCTTCAAGCAGGGATTACACGGGGACATCTGAGCAAGTGTGGTTTCCTTGTGTCTGCCCACCTATGCTGGAGTGCTGGAGCGAGCGTTGGTGGTGGAGATCTTTCTGGATGAGCAGATTCCCCCTGTTAGGGTTGGGCACGTGAGAGCTGATACGTCGGTATCTGGTAGCTGACAACAGGCTCAGGGGTATGGACGTGGCCAGAGTTTTAAAAGGTGACCCCAGGATGGAGGATCTAAGACTCAGGGCTCACAGGGCTCGCAGGCCAGTTTTGGTCAGCCGCAGGAGAGGCGGTGTTATGCTTGCGACAGTCGGGGACATCTTGCTAGAGATTGTCCGACCCGTCGTGCTACTGAGAGGGAGTCGGTCGATGGACCACCTTGGCAAAGGCAGCGTCTCGAGTAAGGAGGTCTTCAGGGTGGCGGACGTGGCAACGGAGCTGGTGCAGCAGGAGGCGGTGGTAGTCGGTATCAGATGCCACCACCCCCACCCCCTGGTGGTCCACACCAAGCTCAGGGAGCTGGTGGCCGAGGGCGAGGATGGCTGCATGCCCTAGAGGCTGTTGACCCGGAGGCTCCGCGGATGGGTAGAGGTACGCCTTGTGTCTTTTCTAATTTCAGTAGTAGTTTGATAGACGCTGTTTAGTGGTACCCTTCCTTTTTGTTGCTTACTCGAGTTTTGTTCAGGGCATTGGTAAGACCCTATGTGGGTGTTGTTCGACATGCTTCGAATGTGTGAGGAAGAGGGATCATTCCCCCACCAAGACATGTTTTTGTGACGTGATTAAAACCGTACGGGAGAGTCAGTTCCGCCCAAAGTGGATAGTATCGAGGTGTGGTGGATGAGTCCCTCTGACTTATGTGTTCGGGCATGGGCGTTTGTGGTTGAACTCGCTGGTCTGCGAGACCCAGTTGAGAGTCCAGTCGCTTTCCTTGTGCTTAGGGATTTTCGGGGATGAAAAGTTGTAAGAGGTGGAGGATGTAGCGACTCTGGTTTTTGGCCCTGTTAGACTTTGGAATAATTCTACGAAGAATTCCAGAGCTATGCGCGAAGATGGCGTGCGATTCTGAGGCCCGGTGTGCCCGGAATTAATTTTATAAAAATATTAAGTATTTTTATACTACACACATGGCGGGGGTGTGATATCTCCTAAACAGTAGCTCAGAATGGGAATCTGAGGGCATGGTTGCGTCTGGAACGTGCCGTTTACCCAAGGCGAGGTGTAAACTTTGCTGTCCTGGGCCCCACCCGAGCTGGCTTCAGTGAATAGTACCTTTTTCACCGGGTGTCCATTTTGAACAAGCGAGTAGTCGATTCCACTTGTTTTTCCGAGGGGATCACCGTGGTATGGTCCGGTCGATGGGTTTCGGGATCTTTGTGTGGACCCCGCACGAGCTAGCTACAGTGAATAGTGCCTTTTTCACTGGTGCTCCGTTTCGGGCGAGTAAACAGCCTATCCTGTGTGTTTTTCTGCATAGAAAGCGATGTTGGACTCGGTATTGACCTTGGAGGTGCGCAGTGTGGTGTTGTTGTGGGTCGCTTGGGGGATCGATGTTTTGGACCAGCAGTGGTTGAGGGTACTCCCTTGGTTCGTTCCCACGAGGGTTCGTGTGGCATCACAACCTTCGTATAGGTTTGTGATCCTCTCGATGGGATGTTTAAACAGTTAGAGTTTTGTCATCCCTCCAGTGGGCCCGGAGCGGGATCCTCTAGAATCTTTTCCCTAGATCGGGTTTTTGGTATCGCTGTTACTGCTTTTTCACGGGCGGCGATCCCCTATCTAGCTGGTTAACCCCGTAGGGTTTGTGGCATCATCAGGATTATGATCCCCTACATGGTGGTCCATGCTCAGTAGGGTTGTGTCATCATCGGGTATACGATCCCCTACTCAGCATGAGGTGTATAGTAGGGTTGCGGTATCGTTGGTTATGCGATCCCCTACTCAGTGCGTGGTTTCGGTAGGGTTGCGGCATCATCGATTCGATCCCCTACATCGCGAGTTATACCAGATAGGGTTCCGGTATCATCGTGACCACCTTTATATTGGCGATGATCCTCTATCTGAGTGATGTGCTTCTGTCGAGCGCCAGATCGGGTTGTGGTATCCCCCAGCTGATCCTGGGTGTGATCCCCTATTTGTGAGAACTACGTATGCCAGATCGGTTCGTGGTATCCCCCAGCGGACCCTGGGAGTGATCCCCTATCTGTGAGCTTTGTATACCGGAGTGGGTTCTGGTATCCCCTAGCGGACCCTAGGAGCGATCCCCTATCCGAGGATTTTGGTGGTTATGTTGTTTCAGCGAGGTTTCCTTAGTGATGTTATCCGATGAGCATGATCTCTCGGGTGAGTGTCTGAGAGGTTTGTGAGAAACCCAATGGAGTGTATCTCTTGGATGAGTGTCATCTGGGATGAGAGTGTTCGTGGAGTGTACTCTCCTGGTTGTGGACAGTTGCTGGTGTTGAGGTCGGTACCTCATGTGGATTGTTGTGTGAGCTGATTATATCTGGATTGTTCAAGGTGTATGTATGGGCATACACCTGAGCTGAGCTGACGAGTTGTGTTTAGTCGAGGATGGTCAAGAGATGGAGTTTCTCTCTCGTTTGGGTTCCCTCTGGCTGGGATGAGCGGACTGTTGCCTTTCAGTTGCTCTCTTTGGTTTTGGTTTATTTGGGTGTCTACTGAGTATGTTTATACTCACCCCTACACGGGCTTTTCCCGCACATGTTTGTGTCTTGTGCAGACCACAAGCCTTTTGATGGAGTCCCAGGAGGACCCGGAGCTGGCGGAGCTGAGTGAGCGAGACTGACCAGGGCGTTTTTTGGTGCGATGCCGAGGGAGCTTTTCGGCGGTGTTTGTGGCAGCGTCCCCCTTCTTCTGAGCAGGTTGGACGCGCTTTGTAGTTTTCTTTTGGTGGGCCATGTTTTTCCCTTTTGTACTTCTGTTGTACTCTGGTTGTGGGATAGTGTATGCATGCATTTTCTTTTCAGTTTTATATATCTATGCACTGTTGCATGGAGGTGTATGTGGGTGTATGTGTACAGGTACCTTAGGCTAATGCCTCCCATGTGTGTGATAGCCTACTCGGCGCTAGTCGCCAGCCCTTGGCCTATTGGAGGCGGGCTTGGGGAGTCACGGCTCGAGCCCCGTTGGGTCAGTTCGTGACAGGATAACTCTGTGAGCATCCTGAGCTCCAAATCAGTCTTGTGCTTCTAAATCCCTAGTACTAGCACAAAATTACAAGAATCATCCAATAATCCTAGACCAATAAAAATAAAACATGTTTGGGTACCCCAACGCAATGTCTACCCGAGTAAGGTATGAGATATACCCAGTAGAACAACTCCAATAGTGTCTAAATAATAATCCAGTTCATGCATATAAAATAAGTAGTCTTCATGAAAATCATTAGTAAATAAAAAATGTGAAATAAATAAATAACCAAGTCAGTCTTAGGTTCTTCAAAGACACCTATCCCAACCATTCCTCCTTCATTCTAATCCAGAATTTTCTAATCCATAGGCAACCTAAAAAAATGAGATAAGTGGGGGAAGATAAAAAAATCCATAAGCAGATAACAAGAGATAGACCAAACCCAAGCATGTGATTATTCTTAGTGGATGTTTCCCTTGGATAACAAATATACATAACTAGGATTTACTATAAAATTAACCCAGCAAGATATAATAAGTAGCATCCTGATCCCTTCCAAGCTAAACCTTAACAAGGGAACCATGTATTGCACTAGGGATCATTAGTATCACTCTCTACCTAATGTGAGACTAGGACCTCTAATCCCATACTTGGTATCAATATCTATGGGACCAAGTCTCACTCATGTCCTGATGTAACCATCTATCCACCAAGCTCATCCAAGGTGTCTCCCCTAGGAAACAAATTTCACTCATGTTGAAGTAATAATAACACACGGTGTGCTCATCCTGACGTACATGTATCACCCCTAGTGTATACACAATCTATCTGCAAAACTGATCACAATCAAGATGATCCCTTCCTTTTATTTTTGTGGAATAAAACCCAAGTATCACTCATTACATCAATAATTCATTTAATCAATTAGTTTAAACAATAAAAAGGTCATGATAAAGGGAGTGACATATTAAATAAGGATGAATTAATATGTCTACACACATTTTACAATCCACTTATTTATTAAAAAATTCTACATACATAAGAAAGCCACATCAAGAGGAAATAATAAAAAAGAATCAATGGAAACACCCATACCATAAATCCAAGAAAGGCATAACGCATAAATCACTTTTCCAATTTGAATACAGCACACCTAATCAAGGGGTTTTATAATAAAATATGACATTTTTATTCAAGAAATTTATTTATTTCACTTTGGGTAGTCCAATTCCAATAAAAATCATAAATAACCCTCCCCAAGGTGGTTTTTATACAACTAATCATCACAATTCAATACATAAATAAAAATCACACCCAAGGGGGTGGCTTTAACAAGGGAATAAAACATTTAGAAAGGGAGAGTAAGTGAACCCACCATAAAGGGTTGGTTCGGTTTGAGGTCACAACATCTAACCATACCAAGGAGGGTCCAAGGTCTAAACAATTTTATATAATGTAATTTATGAATTTGAAGTGACACTGGGTAATTATGGTGTGAAGAATATAGAAATATTTTATAAAAATGATTAAAGTTGAGGTAAAATATATATACCACCTACTATATACTGATGAAACTTCACTCATCTAAAACTAAGGCTTCATTTGGTTTGGTTTGAGAGAAAATGAAGAAACTGAAGAAAAAAACCCTGAAAATAGAGCGAATTAGATCGCACCAAGATAACTCTATCAAGAGAGAGTTAAATGATGAATTTATAATTATGAAATAATATTTTACTTATAGGAATCAATAGAGACTGATGGAGCTTGAATTATACTTCAGAAGAGGGAGATATAACAATTTCTAAAGGATGAACGAGGAACCCATAGTAGAAAAGAAGAGGCGTTGTCTGCTAGGGAGAAGAAGAAAACGTGGATAAAAGATTTAAAAAAATTAGGGGAAAATTTTAACCCCCCCCCCCTTAAAAAATGGGTATAATGGTTTGGTTTTAAGGTTTTCAAAAATATGAACCAACTATGTTTCCTCTAATTCTTTGGAAGGGGGATTGTACGGTTTATGTGCATGATTTTGGAACCTATTTTTAAACCATGCAATTTCCCTCTATCAAAAACAAGTAGAAAACTACACATCCATGTGGAACCTCTTGTATGGTTAGACCAAACTATGTAAGCCTTGTGGATCAGTTGGATTATCCATATGGTTTCTTCTATAGGGTCACATGGTTTTAGACAAACCTAGTGCCCCTATTAGCCTTCTCCGGTTTTGATTTTCTAGGGTTCAATGCTTCTAAAACTCAATGGAACACATGAGATACCTCTCGAGCCTTAAACCGAACCTAAAGGAAACACATTTAAAAGTTACAAATATTGTATTTTTTTCAAATTTCTATTTAAATAATGGATCTTCCAGCAACTTAAAAATTAAAATTTCCTTATAATTTCATCCGGTTCAAAAAAAATTGGATGATACAAAAAAAGAATTTAAAAATAAAATATAATGAAATTAGGGAACTTGAGAAGGAAATAGAATAATTTGTAACCTTCAACTCTCTTGATCTTATCAACTTAAAGATGAACTTTCATACCAACAGAACTCATCAAGATTGAAGAGATAGAAATGGAAGAGAATTATTGGGAGGTATATGATGATAGAACTTCAAATTGGGTGTAGGGTAAAGGTAACATGGTGGGTATTTATAGTTTATTAGGATTGGTTTTAATGGTTTAAATAATTATTAGTTTTCAATTAAGTCCAAACAAATTTATTTTTAATTAATTCCAATATTTTTTGTTGACAATTAATATTGTCAAGGATGGTTAAATTCACACAATACATCAACCACCCTTTAAATTTTTTTGTTATTTCTTAAATACATTTTGATCAAGAACAATGATTAAAAAAATTTAAATCATGATTATATCATAAGAGTTATGTTATTTTGTAAAAAATAGTGCTTTCACTTTTTACCCTAAAAGAGAAATTTTTTTATAAAATTTCCATAAATTTACCCTAAGATAATTATAATGTGATGAGTTCAAAAAAAGAAATTTATTTTATACAATTAATTCTCTAAATATGATAATTCTTACTTCTTAATAAAAAAACCATATTTATTGAAAATTAATAATTTTTATGACATAAAGAATTTTTTGACCGTTATAAAATTTACTTAGGGATTAATTAATTTATATTATCATCTAAAGGTGTTTTTTATTCTAGTTTTTATCACGTATTATACTAAAATAGTAAAAATAAAAAATAATATCAATTTAAAAGAAATAAATGTTTAACATATATAAAATAAATATTTTAACATATATATATGTTTCAAATTTTATAAATATAAAATGTGTGTGTTAATTTTTTTCTTTTTTCACATTTTTTTAATTAATTACATATATATATATATATACTTATACATATACATATCGGTTTCAAGTATATATATATAATGCACATAAATACATGTATTTATTTATTTATTTACCAAATACCATTTTATAACCCATTTTTTATATACAAAATCATAAATTTTATTATCCACCACATTGAGCTTTAATGGATTATTTTATCAAACTTTTTCATTAGAGGATGAATTTGAAAATTCAATGGGAATTACTGTTTTTACCTTTCAATTTCACATTATTATTTTTCTTCTAAAATTATATTTCCTCTATATTTTAATGAAAAAAATGTGTGCGGATTCAACACTGATATATCTACATTTTTTATGTATATAATTAATGATGGATCTACATTTTTAGGGGTAATAAGTGGCCATGAATTTAATGATAATGTGGATTTAATTGGATGGGTCCCACTATAGTAATTCATCCATAACATTTTTTCTAATTATTGGATTGTCCTGAAACTTTGAAATATATTAGATGAATTTATTTTGATAATTTAATTCAAATAGATGAATATATCATTCTAATTTTTTCATGGTAAAAAGCGTGTGGGAATTCAATTCATCCAGATTCAATAAATCTACGAGGATGGAAATATTTTCATTGATGATTCAACCATAACTCCTACAAAACATTGTGTAAGTGGCTGAAATTTTGGTGGTGGATGAACAAAACATAGAGTATAAAGTAAAAAATAATACCAAATTCCAAAATTCTTCCATTAGAATATCAAAAAACACATGCAGTTTTGGTATATTAAATATGGATAGTCTATCTAGACAAAATTATTTTTTGTGATGATTTGGACATAACTTCTTAAATACATAGATAAATAAGTTGAAATTTTGAGGTAGAAAATAGAATATTTGGAAATAAAACATTACTAAATACAACTTATCCAGATAGATCCATTATTTTTCTAAAAACAAGTAAATTTTCAGAGTACATAATTGAACAAAATGTTTTATTAATGAATAATAGTTAATTTTATTAATGCATTACTCATAGGTTCCTAATAAATTACTTAGTATCTATAAAATAAATACAAAGTAAAATATAAACATGTTGTATAAATAATATAGTTTTAATTGTAATGTTTACAATATTTCATGAATTAAAAAATTAAAATTTATTTGGAACACTTGGGTTGTTAGATTCAATCCATATTATGAGATATAAGTTCTTCTTTGTCACTCAATTCATGAAATGTTAATAAATATAGGGCCATAGGCCACTATCTACTTAATTCAAGAACAATACCATATCACTCTAATGTGATATACTAGGATTAATAAAACCTCTCTTCAAGAGATCATAAATCAAAATCTAAATCCCCCCTGACTCTAATGGAATCATCATATATAAAGATATTGATCTCAAAGATACACTCAAATGCAACTATATCGCAAACTTGATTCCACATCAAGGGGGTAAAATCACAATCTCTTCAAGAAAGAAATTAGTGTACTCATATATATTCATATAAATGACCATCGACTGAATCTCTATTGATTCTTACATTAAATTGTCCATCATTAAAGATAAGGTCTTTACACACCTCCAACCCATATGATGGTCTCACTCACTAATGAACATGACATGATATACACTATAATTGAAGAATATAAATCATATCTTAAAGAAATACATGATATCTAACATCAAATACCACTATTATAGGGCAAGGATAAGGTATTTTGGTTGTATTCTCTAAAGTAGAAAATCTCTTGATATCTGATGTCTCCCTAACATTATCTCACAATCTCTATATACATCATACAAGATAACTCAACCTCTCACTAGTGTGGTTAATTCCAAGGGAACTGAAAGCCTATCCACCTCATTTCCATGATCATGGACTAAGGAAGGTTTAAGAAATTAGTATGTATATCCCAAATCAAAAAATAATATAACCAGGTAGCATGTAAGGAGATGGTACCTCACATGATGTTTGGCCCGATTGGAACTACCAAATCTAATGCGTGTATCTGAATGCATCCAACTCAGAAACCTCTCTATACCTACCTATAACCACATTAATAACTATAAACTTCTCTATTTCACTAAGGATAAGAGTCATTATATGGTTGTAATCTACCAACCCAGTCTCCTCTCTGTTAATCATAGCCTCAAGCGACTTGTTATTGCTTCTAAACTAGAGGATACTGTAACTGCATCTAAACCTAAACAGGGTTTCCAAATCTATGATGAATATAGAGGAATTTTGTAAACTCAATCTTCTAATGTCTATGAACACCTTGTGAAGAAAAAAACTTGATATCCTAAGAGGTGTCTAAAAACAGCTAGTTTTAGTAAAATGGGATGAGGAAGGATAAAATTGACTCCCTTCTATCTAAAACTTTGAATGGATATAAAACATAGAACCTCTGGAAAAAACAATGCACCTCGAAGAACCGTGAATAATTCCCTCTTATGTTGATATTATCTTATCCACCATCCTCTTAATAACCTCTTCCATATCTAACACCTTATGATATGCTGGAAATAAAAATGGGGTAACCTAACACTAGATATTATGACATAGCTCCTCTTCAAAATTCCTCACTCTATCCTCCTTATCTCGTAAAAGATCTGAATCATAATAGAGAATATTATGGAATCAAATACCAAACTCACACATGCTACAATTACCCTGGTAAAGAGTAATAATCCCCTATTGATAATCTGCTTTAGTGGTCAAATAATTGAAATCATGTTGAAGATGATCACATAACTTCTCCTATAAGACTATTGACTCCTTACAATCCCTAAGTAACAATAACCTACACAAATGAGTAGTTCCACATAATATACTGAAAAATAATAAAATCTAGTGCTTCTTATAAGAACATATCAAATTTAAGGAAATATCTCTCTATTCAACCAAGCCTTTGTATCCTAATTTGAAAAGGATCCCTCATACTTCTGCATGTTTTGGCCCTGAACTTTTAAAGAATCTTCCACTGAGAATCATCTTCATCTACATCAACTATACAGTGATCTGCTTGTGTATCCTACTAAACATCATTGGAATGATCTTAATGAGGATGTTGACCTAAATCTATACTTGAAAAGGAGATAACTACAAGGACTTCCTAAACCCAAAATATGGAATACATAGATAAATTAATTAATATTCATCCTAATTCCAATTATCTACCTAATTAAATAAAATGTTCAAACCATCATGATGTGTTATCTTTAATTATGTTTTTACTTTGTAAGTAGCTTCAATTTTCTTAGAACATTTAGTAAACTTGATATCCTTGTGTCTGGTCATAGGGATCCCTAAAATCATATATCTAGCTAGTCTCCCTTACTTAAATCACATACTAATTTCAATTGATATTGTTTCCCTACCATACCATGAAATCTTCATGAGTTTTTATAAAAAATTTCTATCATATCTCTCAACCAAAAGATCTAATAAGAAAATTTCATAACCCACCCCAACTGGTTCCCCTCCTAGACTAGTTGTGAATATGGGAGTGACCCCTGAAGTCTACCCCTAATAAACAATGAGTTAGATACTAGCACCAAGTGTATAAAACACACACGTATGGAAGGAAATAACTTTAATATATCCCAAAAAAATAAAGAATCTACTAATCAACACCATAATATAAATAAACCAATATTAATACATGGAATTTTATACAATGAAATCCCAAAGTGGAATATATACCATAAAAAACTCCTAGGCCACAACCATGAACATCAAAAGCTCCTGAATAACCTCTATGATCTATTAGAACCTATCTCGATCACCATCTCCCACCTGTAGACCTTAAAATAATATATATATATGTGTGGGAACTATTGTATGTATACTTAGAAGGATTATCCCTAAAACTTCTCATGAAAAAATGAAATAAGCATACTAAAGCTAAAGTGAATAAATAGATAAACCAACTCATTACTTAAATCAGGTTAACTATATTCCCAACCCTTTTATGGATTTCTCACCAGGTAAATCATAGTATCAAAACTAAACCTTAATTTACCTTATTAATTTATTAATTTATCAAATTCTATCCTTGTTATTTTTTTAGGTCATTTTAATTAAAAAAATTAACAAATGGGGTACTTGTTCAAGTCACAAGGTTTGTACATGGTTTTTGAAAACCATGAAAACTAGATGCACTAGGGATTACAACATTTCAGGACTATGAAAATGGTTGGTTCATGGTTTGATGAATTGTGTATCCCACCCCAGTTGATCTAGTGATATTCGCATGATTGTTGAATGGTTTGGTAAATCGTGTGGTCTACCCAAGTAATTAAAATTGATGATTTTACCCTTTTCCCCACTCTAAATTTAACTCTTAATCCTATTTTTTGTCACATTAAATTCCCAACTCCTCCAAGAATTATCTCTCTTTGTTCCTCCCTCCCTTGGAGCATTCCCAAATATTTCATCATGAATTGATGATGATTATTCAAGGTAATTCCATATAAATCTCCTCCTCTCCACTTCTTCCTCCTTATATTCCTTATTTATTTCCCTATTATGGTTAAAATTACCTTAGGTTTACTACTAATCATATTTTAATTGGTGTTTAATATTACATAGGGTTTTGATTGTTTATTTTAAGGTTTGTTATTAACTCTTTGTGGTGGATTAACATTGTATTTATAGAATTCTATAATTGGAATTAGGTTACTCTGTGCATGAATCTTTAATCATAAAACCACTATTTCTTTCCCTTTTCAATTCATGTTTTAAAAAACCTAATATTTTTATTATATATATTTATTGGTCTTTCTGAATGAACGTGGTTTCTATTTTGATCACATTTGGATTTAAATGTGTTTTCCTTATATTTTAAAACACAAATATATTTTTAATTAATTTTTCACATCGACTAATTGATGAAATTTATATATGACACTTTTAAATTAATTTTAAATATAAAATAGGTGTTTTAATTTTCAAATAGATTTTAAGGGTTCCACTATCAAATTAAAGGTGTGTTTGGGTTCTTTTTAAAGGTTATGGTGTGTTCATTAGTTATTTAAGATACTTAGTGATGTTTATGTGATTTTATTTTAAATTATAACTTCCATAGCTTTTCTTTTAAAATAATTCTCTAAAGTCTTGATTGGAACCTTGTAAAAGGTCTTTCTCAAAGTAAATGTGTTATTGATGTATGCCCACCTTTTTTTGTTTGTATAAAGAGATGGAAAATTTCCAGTTATGGGATGTGTTATATATATATATATTTTATTAATGAAAATGAGTTACTCCTATGAAGAGTTTTCAAAGGTGAGGCTGTACTAAAATTCATATTTAGTATACTTGATAATTTTGACCTTTTTATTAATCAATTCCATTTTATATATCATGGGGAACCGAGATTGGCTAGATAGGATATCCAGGTCCACATGTTATACTAGTGTATAACTTTTCTCTATTAGTGAGATCAAGTGAGTTTATTTACTACATTGATTATTTTTTCACTCGGTTAGTCCAGGTAGGGTAAGAGTTAATTTTGGTGTGATTACATCACATCAGACACTAATGGGATGGATTTTGTTTTAGCTTTTTTCTAAATTGTCTCCTAGGATCCATGGTTCCCATGATTTTGGTGAATGTTTTATTTTTATGTTTATCTAACTATGGTTATCCAAAATTTTGTCTTTAATTCATTTCACATAGTTATTATCATGAATTTTTTCTTTTAGAAGTAAAAAATATAACTTTATTGTTATATACATTTCATCTAAAAAGTTTACTAAACCAAAATTTTATTCTTTATTCTTTCCAACTTGTGTTTCTTCAAAGCATGAGTTTTTAAAATGATTTCTATTATTTTAAATGACATATTTTATAAAAAAATAATTTTTAATTATGAAAAAATTGGTGAATAGGGTAACTTGAGTAAAAATTAATTTGAAATTTTAGATATTCCAGGAAAGAGAAATTATGTGGCTGATTTTCTTAAGTAAGAAGCCACATGGTTATGTTGTGAATTAATATAGGGATTTCTAGAGAGTGATGGAATAATTAACTCTTGGTAGTAATCTATATATGGGGGAGTTTGGAGGAATATTTTGTCTTTACTAGATGTTAGTGTAGTCATATTTAGTATAGCATGTGGAGGATACCTAGTTGGTAGAGTCTAAGGTTTATGTCTGGAGAGACTGAGTTATCTTTGGTGATGCCCCTGATGGTTGGTCTGAGGATGGAAAACATCGACTGTAATTATAGGGAAGGGATTTCATTCCTTCAGTGATGCATGAGATGGTTCCCTCTTGTTTCCTTCTAGTAACATTTCTCTCACTTGGGAGGTATCTCCCTTATGAGAGTGTTTAGGAGTGGGTTGTTGTTGTTGTGTGTTTTTCCAATGGTCCTTTGATGATGTGGTTGAAAAACTATGATGGAAATACCCTTGAGAGGTATCTATCATGGTGGATGTTTGGACACCCCTTTTTGTTTTATATCTGGGTTTAGTTTTTATTCTTAATGATGAGAATCGTTTTGGAGGTATCTGATGTGATGGCTCATACCTTCCCAACACATTAATTTTACATTTTTGGTGTTCAAATGGTGTTAGAAATATTTTCCTTTGGTTCTTCTAATTTTCCTTTGTGTGGCCACTTGTTTGGTCATGTATTTGGTTAGCCAGGTCACCTATTTGTTCATGAAATAGGTTGGTAGGTCATGTGGTCAGTTTTCATGGTAACCTTTATTCTCATGCAGTAGGATGGATGGATATGTGGTCAGTTGGAGAGGTTAGTTGTTTCTTCTCATGGATAGTCAAATCAGCTACGTGGTTGACCAACTACATGAATTGGCTACAAAAATGGATTGTCTATGTGAATCGGCTACATGGATAGATCATTTATATGAATTGACTACATGGATGATCGACTATCTGAATTTTCTGTGGATAGATAGTCTATGTGAATCAATTATGTGGATGGATCAGCTACATGAATCAAATGTGGGGCTAGATCAAAAATGTGAATCGGTTATATAGATTAATCAGCTATGTGGATGAGTTTGTTATATTAAAACAATTACATCAGTATTTTGGCTATGTGGGTACTATGTCTATGTGAAATTTTCTATATGTATTTTTCCCCTAGTTACATAAAAAATGGACATATATGTCTTTTAGGCTACGTGAATCAATATATTTCAAAATTTGTTCATAAAATATAATAATATACTTGATTTTTTTGTGATGATTGAGGTTTTAAATGAGTTCTTTCACCTAATTTTTAATGATATTTTCAATATTTGGTTAATTATATCCTTTGAAATCTAAAATTTCAATCATCCTATATCAATTGACTTGAAAAAAAAGATATTTCCTTCATTCCTTCCTGCTTTTTGGAAATTCTGAAGCCTTTCCCTTCAAATCATGGAACCTTGTAGTTGTTGGTTCATGTTACTTTGAGTATGAAATACATCTTTTGTTCACCACAATTTTTGGTACAGTGAATCAAGTGCAGCTTCTCTCTTTAGGTGTTTTAGAAACCCTTAAATAGGGATCAATTCTCAGTGTCCCATGTTCAATCTGTGGTGATTCATTGTACGTTCTACCTTTTCTATTGATGTTATTCAATCTAGATCCTCCCTCTTCCTCTTTCCATGTGATGGATATTTCTCTTTATCATTCTAATATATTTTTATTATTTTTTTGTTGATGTGTTTCTGGTGTGACATGCATGGAGGGATACATATTCCTATGGGAGAATTGATCGAGATCTGCGACATTGGTTTGTTCTCATGCAAAGAATATTGATGCCTTTGATGTGGGAGATTCATTACTTCTCCAATATATTTATGTGCAATTTTAATTTTACCATGGTTTATCCCTTTTTATGGAAATTTAATTTACCAAATAATTATTGAACCAATTTTGAAAAATAATTGGTTGTAGTGGTCACATGTTATTGCTTTCTACCATGATAATGGTTTGCCTCAAGATTTCTAGATAGTGTGTTATATATGTTATTATTGTTATCGTTTCAAGTTATTATATGCATTATTATGTCATTATTGATAGAAAATGGTAAATAATGTAAATTATAAATTAATTAATTTATTGGATTAATAATAATTAAATAAGAGGCATGCTTATAATCCCATGTTTTTATAATTTGATTATAATAAAAGTAATGTGATTTAATTTTTAATTTAATATGTTATTCCATGTGTTAATGGAATTTTATAAATAATATGAATTATTTTATTTATTATTGATGATAAATTAAAATACATGTTAAATGAGAACAACACTTCTCTAGGGTTTTTTGAAACGGAAATTTATGTAAAGATCATGTTTAACTTTTTATAGCTTGATGAATTATATTTCCAAAATTTGGAACCTATGAATAATAATTCAATTAATTCAAGATGTAATAAGAACTAGTTTTTTGATAAAGATAATTTCTAGGGACAAGGTTTCCCATTTACATGAAAAGGACAAGTGCCTTGTGTTTGGATCTTTGAGAGATTGTTTTATGTGAATGTTGGATGCCTTGTTTTAGGGCATAGATTTCCCTATTGACCATGTTTGTTTGTTTATACTATTTGATGTTCCTTATATGTGAGATTCTCTATGTGATGTGTTATGAACATTTTATGGATGATCTTGGGATGACTGATGTGATATGGGGTGGGAGTCTCAGATGATGTGGAAGTAGTTGATGCTTGTGATGGTAAGATTCATCAGGATATGTATGTGGGTGTTTGGTATGACACTAAAGATGATGGAAGAGGTTTAATATGGTCTTACCCATTTATGTTATAAAAATGGATTATTTCACGACATGAATCAGTTCAATGTTTGATGGCCTAGTTTCTTGTTTTAACTACATTCCTTTCCCCACTTCTTGAGTCGGTTAGATGTACTTAGATGCACATTTTCTCTTATTATTAGCCTAGAATTTTTTTCCTAGAGTTACTTCATTATGTAATGTAATAATATTTAATGAAATTCATAACCCATGGGTTTAGTGTTGATGGAATTAAAATACTGAAAATATGTTACTCTTCAGAAACCATGGATTCTGTTTAGAATATTCTTAGAGGGAATGGAATTTAATTTTATGATTTAAAGTAATGTAATTGAGATGAATTTTATTGGTTAAGTAATTTATAATGAATTAATTAAATTGAATTGAATTATTTTATGAAAATAAATTAACTTAATCTAGATATTTTAAGTGGTAGTGTGCTTATAGGATGTCTAGTATTTAGGAGTGGCATCCAGGTGTTTGGGTAATGATATCTATAGTTGATATTTGGACTACGTTATTCCCATAGTTTGGATATGAGATATATTATATCATCTATATTCTATAATTTCATATTCTACACAACCCCTATCATTTAGGGATATTAACACCTAGTGAACTCTTGGAAGGTGTTTTCCCCAATATCCTGGTGAGACGATAGAGGGATAACTACCCCCTTTGGCCCCGATCTATTTTATTGGTAGTAAAATGTGCAGGTATGCATAGTGGTTATTTTCCCCATATATGTTTTTAGATGGATATAATGGATTGGATTTATTTTTCAAATAAGTATCTCTGAATATAGTATCCAAAATTATTATTATAGGTATGTTGTGTATGGTTTCTGATGGCTCAAGATACTTACATGGTGTGTGGGCTATGGTGGATTGAGGTATAAGACATGATGTATGAAAAACATCATATGAGATGTGGTGGATACTAGAAACTACATGGTTACTATATAGATATGGTATATGGGATTACATGATAATGTTATGCATGAGGAGTATGTAGTGATTCTTTGCCGAGGTGTCTGTGGATTGTCTTATTTTGGGGAGAGATGGATCAGAACATGCGATGTTAGGGAAGAGAAACAAACCAGTTAAAAAGTGGGAGCAAAGTACCCTTGATGTTTTATTACTATATTATATGCCCTATTGTATGTGATACTTGGTAAGAGTTAGACCTTGTGAGGTTTGGAACTTAGTATACCTGTTTAGGTAACGAATTAGTTTCATTGTCTTTCATTATGCTATATAATTCTTTATTTATCATTTACAAGAGAGGCTCTAGGGGAGATCTTATTTATTATACTATTATAATCACCCTAAGTATATATTTTTTTTCAGGTCATCCATATTAAGATGGATATTGGGATGGATATTACTAGATCATGGTTTGGCATAATTTGTTTTGATTTTATGTTCTCTACTATTTTACCTTTTTGGTACTTATATTTTTTCTTTTAGTTGATATTGTATTGTATGAAATTACAAGAATGTAATTGGTATTTCATTTATATATTTTAATATGTTTTGTTTGGTGTATCTGTCTTATCTCTCTATTTCCCATTTTCTCTTAGAGGTAATTCCCCCCATTATATGATTATTATAACATCTCTTCTAGTCACCAACTATAGGCCTATGGGAGGCAGGCCTTGGGTAGTCACCACGTCCCTTATCTCATTGTTGGCTTAGGGGGGTACTCTTTGGATTTGGGGTCATGACATCCCCTATTAAATCAAGTGTTGGAGCATAATAAATATTAGAATATAAGTAATTAATAACACATAACCATTATAGGGGTATCTATCTATCCCTATAATTGAACTATATCTAGTGTCCCACATGATAACTTGAATACCAACACTAGGGAGTAGGAAACTATGAAATTCCAAGCACACAATCATTAAGGTTTGGTACTAAAATTAATAATTCATCATGACTATAGTTCAATTACTAATCATTTCATAATATCCAATCATAAATTTTGGTTTAACAATTTCATAACCATCAATTTCAATGGGGTTTTATATTTCACATTACAATTCCAAATTTCAAGGTCATGCAGTTAGAGCATACATCAAAGCAAGACATAGTTCCCATTAATATCTCATTACAATATTCAAAACTCAATCATGTTAATTCATTTATAATACATTTACCATTCCATAATCTTGGGTATTCTATGACTCAACCAAACTTATCTCAAGGAAGAGATACACATACAATGAAATAAAAAATTTACAAAAAGTGGAAAATAGGTACATCAGCTAAGAAATAAGAAAATATCCACTAATCCAGGATCCCAACTCAATACAACCATATCATTACCATCCCAAATACCTTTCTACAACATCCAAAATATCTCAACATCAACTCCATCACATCACTATCACAACCAAAGAAAATAGCCCAACCCTCTCCAAATAATCCAACCAAAATAGGAAGAATTTAAATTAAAATAAAGGCTCTATCATTTTAAATATATGAATAGTAGAAAATAATATTTCAAATAATAATAAATATCAGTAAATTTATGATACATCATTAAGATCATGAAATATTATATAAAACAAGTCTCGAACGTATTCAACCATTAGTTATTAATTCTAAAAAACATTATCATTATTTTTCAACTTCATGAATTGATTTATTATGTTCACATTTTAGAAATAAACTAAACATATTAAACTACTTCCAATAGAAAAAATAACCAACAAAATAATATGATCAATAAAAATATAATCATGTAAAAAAATTTAAGAAATGATTAAAATCTCAATATATACTTATTCATTATCTTCCTTATCCTTTCCATATTTAAATTTTTTAATTCATTTCAAGAAATAAAAAATGATAAGTATCATCATTAAACATAGTCAAAAACATTCACACTATCTACCAAATCACATGAGGAAACCATAATTAATAAAATAATAATCACATGTGAATCATTGCACCCATTAAATATATTATCATCCATTAATTTTAGATTATTACCTTCCTTATATTAATATAAATCCTTTACCTATTAGAATATTAAGAATGATAATCTCACATTGACACATAAAATAAAGACGAATATTGTAACCCCCCTACTCAATATGAATCTCCAATATTCACTAAATAATAATGGGATAAGGGCCATAGAACACAAACACAAACCCTCATAGTTAACCC
The DNA here is from genome assembly GCA_963277665.1 of Viscum album. Taxonomy (NCBI): domain Eukaryota; kingdom Viridiplantae; phylum Streptophyta; class Magnoliopsida; order Santalales; family Viscaceae; genus Viscum; species Viscum album. Next base: position 1,396,176,881 of record OY728161.1, read on the forward strand.
ATTAATCATAAGAATATCATCCCATTTATAATTTTCAATCAAAAATTTATAATAAAATTACAAAAACATAGAGTGTATAGATACTATAGCATAGTGAGAATAAATTAGAGAAGAATAAAAACAGAAGGGAGGAAAAAAGAGATACCTTGGTTCAGAGATCATCTCTGCAAAATCAAAGACCTGGGAATCGATCATAGAGGAATTAGATCCTAAAAATTGATCCCACAACATCCTGGGGTTCAAGAGAAGATAAAGGAAATTTGATAAATTTGAGAGTCTCCTAAAATTAATATAAAGGTCTATAAAATACATCATCACAACGTTACAACTATTTTTCACCCCTATCATCCAAGATTCAAATATCAAGCCATGAAATCCACCATGACTCCACCTTTTTTCATACTCAATGATTTATTCTCCAATGGAAAGAAATGGGTTCACGGTATGGAGAGTGGTTTTATCCTATAATGTTCAAATTCCAAAGAATCATGGTGTGTTCCCTTTAGACTCCTCCATAATCTATTAAACCTTGAAAAAAACACTATGGTGGGGCTCAAATTCCATAGTGTGATGGTATTTAATATAAAATAACTAAGGAACCTAGCCGCTAAGATATAATGGCATAAAAACCCCCTTTATTTCATAGATATAAAATGTAAAAGGAAATTCATAAAATTATTAGATCCATACACAATATTATTTCCTATAATACTTTCCCAAAAATCCTCCTCAACACTCATAAAATTATGAGCAAATATTATCACATTGTTACTGAAATCCCAACCTGAAACAGCACATTTTATAACTCTCATATCCTACACCCCTAGTTCATGAAACTTCCTTACACTACAATACATCTCCATAGTGAAAACTCATAGTGTGAAACTTAACATCATTCTATGACACAACTCTTTCAAAAAATAATTAGAAACTTTGGTAATTCCTTATTTGCCTCAACCTCAAGAATACCCCTAAGCACTCCTCAGACTCCCTCGACACATAAGAAATGATAAAGTAAAGGTTTAGTAAATCCATTACCCTAAAACATATATAATTTTCATTTTTTTATCATCATTTAATATGTATTTTAATATATAATTAATTTTAGATACTTTTGATTGTATGTCAAAATTATAGTTTCACTTACCCACACACACATATATTAGTGTATAAATCATATGAATCACATTTGATAATATGTCAATATCAGTGTTTCACTTAATGGTATGTCAAAATTAGAGTTTCACACACACACACACACATATATATATATATATATTATTTTTATGTTTTTTAGTTTATTTTCAATAACCTTTCTATAATATTTTTATATCTATGTCTTTAGATGCCTTGATTTGGAGTTTGTTCCATGATTTTTTTTAATTTGCATTCCCAAAGGAGGATTATTATTCATATCTCCAAGGTAATAATGGTCGCAATATTGGTTGTTGTGTGTATAGTTTTGGTGATGGGTACTAGGTTGGTACTTTGGTTTGACTCATTTTGTTTGAGTTTTTTTGGTGTTCGGTTTATCCTTTGGGTCGGGCTTGTTATTCTTTTTCAGTTTTTTTCTTTTACATTATTATTCTTTGTATTTTTTTATTTATCCACTTTTTATTATTTAATTAAGCCTATTATTTGTGGTATTATATTTAATATTTCAATACCATCCTCTAAGATATTATAGGTCTTGGTGACAATAATAGCGATGTGGCACTGTTGGGGATTTTGTTATCTTGTTGGGGGTCTTATTCAATTTTTTTGTAGAGAATAATTGCTAATTTGTTCCAAAAAAATGATATCTATGTGAATTGTATTTTTTATGGTGTTATATTATTTATTGATATTGGTGAGAAATTAGAGACTCGTAAATTTTATATAAATGAAAACAATTCCTCTAGTTTAAGGATTTATCTCAAAATATTTCTTATGAGTTTTCTAGAAAAAAATCAATCAAACCTTGAATTTATAAGTGAAATAGGAGTGAAACCATTAGTACAGGAACAATGACATTTATCTCAACATCTCCATTCAATTAGTTCCATTGATAATGAAAACATTGATAAGGATTATGTTTCTTCTAGGTAATATTTGATTCTATTTGATGATGATAATGAGTTTATATTTTATATTAACACTCTATTGTTAAATAAAAATGATTATTCAATTATGCCTATAGGAACATGATTTTTATCTCATTATGGATCCTTTTAATTTTGGTATAATTCTTTATTTTGGACCTTATATGGATGCTTTTTGAGTTCATAGAGGTTATAGGGGTGTTTGGGGCTTGTTTGGAGCTTGGATCCCCAACCGGTGGAGAAAAGAACTAGGTCTCACAGTTAGTAAAAAATGTGTGACCCAACCCACTTGGTATCTCCTAAAAATGTAGGGCTAGACAATGTGGTGAATCAGGGCACACGGTTATCCATAACCATGCACCAAGGTCTGTACTCCAATGAGAAATGTATATAGTTTTTAATAGAGGAGATTCCTAGGGTTGGCGCACAGTTTCCCTAATTTTATGGACTACCCATGTGGGTTCCCTCTTTAGGTAGTGGGAGGTGCATGTTTTGAACATGGTTTGTCCAACCGCACATCCAAACCATGAGACCGGGATATTTTTGGTAAAATTACTCTTTTCCCCTTAAAATATTATTAATTAAACCCTTCCTCTTGTTTTTCATTTTAACAGACATGTTTGGATTAGGAGATCCCATTTGATCTTAAATCACAGATTTTGATACCATATTTTTGTTCAAAGTCTGATTTAAGTGTTATCAGTCCTGTCGGATGCGTATTGGTAAGTACTCGATTCCCTTTTATCCATTTTTTATTCTTCCTTCCCTCGATGATGCAATTTAGGCGTAGGCTCATAAGCCTTATTTTCAAGGAATCCATACATTCTTTATATTTCTTCCAATATAGGCTGAACTAAAGGCCAATACTAGAGGAGGAGAGTTATATGAGTATGAGTTAGGTGATCTATAATTTATCCATCATGTTTTGGTGTTTTATAATATGAATCATTATGTCGCACATTGGTTTCACTATGCATTGCTCCTAATTTATTTCTACCTTGAATTGGTTTCCTTCCATAAAACCTAAATACTTGTTAAAACCAAACCTCTTATTGAGATAGAAAACCTAGGAGTGATCCATCCCTTTGGGTGTACCCTCTAATATTTCTAATTGGCCCTTAAATATCTTATGCCCAAAACACCAAATCGTGCATTTTTCCTTAAATTAAAATGATGATACCATGTTTATATGGAATGAAAATAGTGGAATAGTATGGATAGTGACCTTGAAATTTATTTTAAATGAATTTAATTGATTATAGGTGAGTGGTAAACCTACATCACCTATTTAAATAGACAATGGTTATTCCCTTGTCATGATTAAATGAAAGTGAATTTTGAATTATACCTTAACTCATATTAAATCCAATGGTTATTTATCAATGATAGGACATAAGGGCATGAAGAACCTTAATAACTATAATGAATATTAATGATGACCCTTGGGAATTAAAATGAATGGGCATGATGACCCTTAGGCATGTATTTTACCAAATGGGCATGAAGACCCATTATAAATAAACATAATTGGCATGAAGACCCAAGTTATATTTAAATGGGCATGAAAACCCTTATATAATTTTGATACTAGACGGTCATGGAATCCCTTGTGATACTATATGGATACGATGTCCCATATGATACTATACGGGTATGAAGACCCTTATTATGATATCACCCATGGCATCCCTATACGAGATATGTGATAATGCACATGGCATCCCTATATTGTGATATTGGATTGGTGTCCCTTACTAATATGATATTGGGCATGGAATCCCCTTTTCCACTATGATATTGGTCATGGAATCCCTTATAAATGTGAGACCGAGCATTGATTCCAATGATACATGTCAGAGTTGTACCAGCACAAAACGAAGTAGGTAGTAGTAGACTAGTTTCCCTTCATAAACCATATCTGACCCATTTATAGTTGTTATTACTGATTTACTTACTATATCTTTACACTTACACGTTGTATACACATATTGGATATTTATAGACTTAATTGTTGGTGTCCTACTGAGATTTATATCACATCCTATTTGGGCCTCCTATGGTACCCAGGAAGACTATATACCTTAATGTGTAGATAAGGGGAAGTATCCTCTTATGGATGTGTGACATTTAGGCATGTATTATGATAGAGTTTAGTAGCATATGATTAGGCTAGAGCTTGGGATTCTAAGATGGAATTTTATCCATTTTTTACTTTTTTTTTATCTTATACATCATGTGTTTCCTTCTTCTTGTATCCATGTTTTCATGTTTTATAAACACATGATATTATCATCCATTTTATATGATTCAGTTTACTGCATTTGATTACTATTTAGTTCTTTGTTATTCATGTATATTTATACTTCTTATTCAATATTAAGCTGCTTACACTATTTATATATTGATTTTACCAACGTGATACTCTAGTATTGAGGGAATAGTCTCCCTAGAGACACATCAAAGGCCCTCACTACTAGTCAGCAACCTCTGGAATTTTGGGAGATGCTCTTGTGGCCATGCGAAAAACTAGGCTACGGGCACCATTTTGTGAAATCTAGTTATGTGACATCACAAAGTTGTATCAAATGTTTCTTTTCTTGACTTACTATTTTGAGACAATATATAGAAGATTAGGAAGGAATTGGTATTTTGTAATAAGCTATTTCTGGGAGTAGTTAACCCATATACAAAGAAAATCCAAATTGCCTCAAATTGAAATTGATATTTTCTTCTTTTTGTCTATTATAGTTGATTTGATTCCATCATTGGGTGATGCACATGAATTGTGATATTACTATTATATAATTTAGGTTTATATTTTATCCTTAACCTAATGAGATGAGGTCAGGAAAGCATTGTTCATGAATCATATCAGGCACCTTGTAGGAAATTCAAATGCCATGCATATGTCATGCCATATAGGTTCACTATGTTTTTTTAATCACCTGTGATTTTTTTGAGTGATTTGGTGGTTATAAATAGAATTTTTAATGGGTAATGATTCTTATATAGAATTAAGAATAATATAGTTGATAATTAGAGTATATGTCATTACCTAATAGTTTTTCTTACATAGGCTATATCAGACACCCTAAGTAGTCAACTATGGCCTGTTGAGTCAAGAACCATTGGTTGTATAGATTGGAACGTGTTATGGTATGGACTGACTGGATGCCACATTTTGGTTCATAAGGTGTATGAGCCCTTATGGATAGGATGTGGTGAACTATTTGGTTCAATCACATAAATTGAAATATAAATATGATTTTAAAAATAAAATTGAAATAGTAAAACACATATCTTGGTATTGTACCATCCTTATTAGTGGGTAGCGGGTAGTGTCTCTATTGTTTAATATAAATGTTCCTCTCACCCAGACCTGACTCTTTGAGTAGGAAGAGGGGTGAGACTATTACATTGAAAGGTTTTTTAACTATTCTATTTCTATATCTGTGGATTATGATGTTATCAAACTTTATTTGAGGCGTGTGTTTAGAAATTTTAGACCAATTACACCATCACATCCTCGGGTCATATGCCAGGATGGTGGCTAAGACCATGAAACATAGGTGGTGGTACGTGAGCCGCCAGTTATACCTCCAGTATTGGAACCTCTTCCAATTCCTAGTGCAGGAGATGATTCCTGGTTTCGAGGAAACTTCTTGTGGCTTATGTAGACATTGTAAGGAGCCCTGCTCTCTTCCCCTTATATAATAGAGTTTACTGTGGAGTTCCAACAGCAGCATCCTCCCATGTTATTGAGGGATGGAAAATCATAGGATGCAGAGTTTTGGCTGGATACATTTTTTGTTTATATTCTAGCATCTGGAGACACCTCCTGAGAGGATAGTGAATCTTTCTATTTATATGCTATGAGGATCCACCAAATACTAGTGGGATATTCTAAATCAGGTTGTTCAGTCTTAGGAAATGTTGTGGATATATTTTCAGTCGATATTATTTAACAATTTCTTTATAGAGACCCTGAGGTCTAATCATTCCATGGAATTCAGTAACCTACAGTAGAGTTAAATGATAGTCATGGACTATTTGGATCATTTTATAGAGCTTTAGTGATTCAAACCCATCTATACTACTGACAAGCCAGTGAAATAGAGAATACTTGTGGATGGTTTGAAGCATCTTATTCATTCTTAGGTGAATTTTTTTCTTTTGAATGTCAAATCTGATATTTTAAACCAAACCCTTATCACCGAGTGGAACTTGGGGGAAGAGTACAGTGTGATTAAGGGAATTTCAGAACCTAGACAAAGTAGTGGTTCTAATAGTGGTCAAAACAAAAAATTTGAGATTGCACGCATGATAAGAGGCAGCCATATGAATTCCATAGATATTTACATGGTATTTCATCATTGTGGGAATCCTGAGCATATGAAGCCCCAGTGTCCTAGAGACCCCGTCGAGTGTTGAGGCTATAGAATATTGGGTAATCTTAAGTGATTTTGTAATTCCTTCCCATTTGTTTTTATTGGGAGAGGATTTGTGTTAGCTACACCTTCAGGAGCAGGTTCAGTTGCAGCTCTCCAGGTAGGTAGATAGAGTACTACTATCTTTATAGGTAGAGGAGGAGTTCATTACCATGGTATCCAGGCTTCATATATATAGTGTCATCAGAGCCATCCTACTTCAGGTAGTCAGGTTGTAGCGTAGGATTATAGATTGGGCCATATATATTATGTGTAGCCTATACCATAGGAGAAGGAAGTTGGGACATCTACTATTTAAGGTACTATTTTGGTAGCCTCTACTATAATTTATGCCTTAGTTGATACAGGTTCATCACATTCATTCATATATATTCCTATTGTGGAGAGTCTCATACTTTATATTGAGTAGTCTTATGGAAATATGATGCTTGATACACCTCTGGTTAGATGATCAGAGAGTGTACACTAGTGAAAGGACTTTCCTCATGAGTTAGGAAGCCATCGTTTCTTATGGAACCACTTTTTCTTCAAGATGATAGGCTTTGATGTCATTTTTGGGATGTACCAGTTAGTTTCTTCTCATTTATATGTGTATTTTTATCATCATAGGGTGTCGTTTACATCATTAGAGGGAGGAACTCATATTCACAAGGGTTACTAGGATGTCAAAGATAATAGATCTAGACCTAAGAATCTTGGGATAGGTGGAGTGACCATCCATATTTCTTTCCTTTACATGAATTATCAGATACTACAAAAAATTTAGTTCCCTCTTGTAGTCGATCGATTCAGGTAAATATTCCTTGAAGACTTTTCAGGACTAACTCCTAATAGAGAGGTAGAGTTTACTATCAAGCTAGTGCTTGGTGTTACACCAATTTCCATTACTCCTTACAGTATGGATACAACTGAGTTGCAAGAGCTCAATAGGAAGCTAGAGGATTTAGAGGATAAGGATTTCATATATCCCAGTACTTTTACCTAGGATCCACCAGTCCATTTCACCTAGAAAGAAAATAGAACCCTGAGACTTTTCATGGATTACCAAAAGTTGAATCAACTTACATTAAAAAACCAGTATCCTTTGCCTTGTATAGAGGATCTTTTTTAATAGCTCATATAAGTGAGGGTATTCTCAATGATCGACCAAATATTAAGATATCGTACAGTTCAAGTCATACCTTCAGATATTCCACGTACAGCTTTCCATATTCGGTATAGTTTATATGATCATCTCGTGATTTCATTCAGTCTTAAGAACGTGTCTTCCATCTGCATGGATTTTATGAATAGGGTTTTCTTCCCCTATATAGATTCCTTTTTCATGGTATTCATAGATGATATCTTGGTGTATTATCATACTCTTAACGACTATTCTGCTCATCTTGAGATCATTTTGAATACACTAAGAGAGCATCAACTATATATTAATCCCAATAAATGTCATTTCAGAATCACCTAGGTACACTTATGGGGTCACATTATCTCAGAGGCACGAGTTTCAGTTAACCCAGAGAAGGTGAGAGTTGTGTTTACTTTGGAGGATCCCATGAACATATTTTATATATTTAGTTTATTGGGGATTTTCGGTTACTATAATTGTTTTATACCAAACTTCTCATACTTATCATCACCTCTTATGTGATTGACTAAGTAAGGTGTGAAGTTTATATGGTCTAAATACTATGATACAACCTTTTATGTGATGAATGGTATATTGAATTCAGTTCCAATCCTAATACTACCAGATTTGGGAAGGATCTATATAGTCTATTATGATGCATTGGGTATCGATCTAGGAGAATTTCTGATGTAGGAAGATAGATTTGTTGTATATGGGTCATGGTAGTTGAGTCCTCATGAGTAGAATTACTCAAATCATGATCTCTATTTGGTAGATTTTGTACACACCTTGTGATGTTGGAGGAATTACCCACAAGGAGATAATTTTGTGGTCTTTATGAACCAAAAGAACCTCAGGTATATTTTTACATAGTGATACTTGAATTTGTGGAAGTGTAGATGAGTTGAATATCTATATCCCTTTGAATTCAAGCTTGCATATATTCCTAGGAAGGGCAATGTTGTTACAGATTCTCTAATCAGGAGGACTCAGACACAAGTAGTTGGGAAGACCAATAGAAAATGAAAGCTTATGGTTTTGTTTTCTAAGATGAATGTAGAGGTGTAGTACCATCATGGATAGTTTGTACTTATATATCTATGAGTGACCTCTTCACTTCTAAAGAAGGTAAAGAGGAGGAATTTTTCTGATCCTAAAGGATTAGTCCTATGAGATAGTATATTTGGAGAGGACTTGCCTCTGTATTTTTATATTGATGACGAATATATACTATGTATACATGGAAATATCATGGTTACCACATATATTAGAGAGGAGCTGATGTGGGAGTCATGTGCTTCTCAGTGGGTAGTTCACTCGGGTATATCCAAGATGTATCGTGACATGCACTAATAGTATTGGTGAGTAGTAATGAAATGTCTGATAAAAGGTTTTATCACTAGGTGTTCCACCTGTCAATAGGTGAATGTGGAACACTAGTGACCTGCTAGCTTGTTATAGCTATTACTGGTCCTGAAATAGAAATGGGGGGATGTTGCTATGGATTTTGTAGTGGGATTACTGATATCACCTTGAGGTAGAGATGAATTTTGGGTAGTCATGGTTCATCTAATGAAAGTATACCACTTCCTTTCTACCTGAGAGACTTTATCAGTTGATGATATAGGAAAATTTTATGTCTATTCAATCATATGACAACATGGAGTCCCTCCTACTATCATTTTAGATAGGTATGCTCATTTCACATCAAGGTTATGCCATGGGTTGTAGAAATATATGGGTACACAGGTGCTTCTAAGTATAGCCATTCACCCTCATACAAATTTCCTATTGAAATGGAATATGTAAGTTCTATAAGACATGATTTGAGAATACTTCTATGATTTCAGATGTTTTTGGGAGAAGCATATCCCTATCGATGAGTTATACTACAATAACAGTTATCAGGATACGATAAAGATGGATCCCTATGAGTCCCTATATGGTAGTCTGTTTCATTCACCCATGTACAAGTAAGAGGAAGGAGAGGTAGTTCAACTGGGTCCTCATATTGTTCAGGAGACCTTGGAGTAGGTTCAACTGATCAGGAAGTGGATGTATACTATTCATTATAGACAAAAATCTTATGTTGATTGCCTTCTATGACATCTAAAGTTTGAGGTTGGGGATCTTGTTTTCTTATAGGTATCACCCATACTTGGGCATAAATGGATACAAAGGCAATGGAATTTGTCATCATGATTTTTTAGACTGTTTGAGATTCTGGAGAGATTCAAGCCAGAAGCCTATCGATAGCTAATACCTTAGAAGTATTGTTCCATGCATGATGTCTTCCACATTTCATAGCTTCACCAATATCATGATGACCCATCTCATTCTTTTTATCCCAAGGAGGTTGAGCTAGATGCTGATGATTCTTTTGAAGAGTTTCCTATACGCATCATTGATCAGAACATAAAGGTTCTTTAAGGATAGTTTATCCCTTTATTATGGGTTATAGGGAATCACGACTGGGTACAAGATGATACTTGGGAGTGTGTAGCCAATTTATGTGATTAGTGGATATAATTATTCTTATATTAAGTTTTGATTCCCTTGGAAGTTGAACTCAAGGATGAGTTCCTTTAAGTGGGGAAGATTGTAAGAACCTGGTTTTTATCACAATTATGTATTATTTTAATTTTATTCTAATTCTTTATATTGGACCTAATATGTATTCCCAATGAGTCCACATAGGTTATGGGGGTGTTTGGGGATTGTTCAGAAATTGAAACCCTAGCTGGTGGTGAAAATCACTAGTTTTCATGGTTAGTAGAAATTATACACCCGAACCTACATGCTCTCTCTTAACCGTGCAGGGCTAAACAGTGGGGTGAAGCAGGGATTTTGGATTTCCCTAACCATACACTAGGGGACACATTCTCATGTGAAATGTATATAGTTTTTAACATATGATATTGTTATGGTTGGATCTTGTTTTCCCTAATTTTGTAGCCTAACCATGTGGGTTCCCTCCTTAGGTAGTGGTAGGTACATGGTTGGTGCATGGTTTGGCTAACCATTCATTCAAACCCTGCGAGCCATAAATTTGTAATAAAATGACTATTTCTTCTATTAAATTTTATTAATTAAACCCTTCCTCTGGTTTTTCATTCTAGTGGATAGATTAGGCTTGGGAGCTCCCATTTGATCTCAAATCATAGATTTTGATCCCAACTCTTCATCCAAAGTCTTATTCAAGAACCATAATTCTTGTTGTATACGCATCAGTAAGTAATTGATGCCTTTTTTACATTATTCATTCTTCTTTCCCTTAATGATGTTATTTACATGTAGGATCATATGCCCTATTTTCAATTCATTCATGTATTCTTCATATTTCTTCAATTACAATCCAAACTAAAGGATGATACTATATGAGGAGATTTATATGAGTGTGAGCTATGTGGTCTATAATTTATCCCCCAAGTTTATGTGTTTTATAATATGTGTCATTGTTTCACATGATAGTTTCACCATGTGTTTCCCCTAATTTATATCTACCTTGAATTGGTTTCCTTGCTTGGAACCTAAATACTTGTTAGAACCCAACCTCTTATTGATAGGGAAAAAATATGTGTGAGCCATCCCTTTGGTTGTTTCCTCCAACATACCTAATTGGACCTTCAAGATCTTAGGCCCAAAATACTAAATGGTGTGTTTGGACTTAAATTAAAATGATGATACCATGTTAATATGGAATGAAATTAGTGTCATAGCATGGATAGTGCCCTTTAAATTTATTATAAATGAATCTAATTGATCATAGGTGAGTGTTAATCCCACAGAACCCATTTAAATGGACAATGTTTATTCACTTGTCATGATTAAATGAAAGTAAATTATTAATTATACCTTAGATTATATTAAAACCAATTGTTATTTATCAATGATAGGACATAAGGGAATGATGAACCTTGCTAATTATAATGAATGGGAATGGTGACCCTTGTGAATTGCAATGAATGGTTATGATGACCCCTATTCATGTATTATACCAAATGGACATGATAGACCTATATAAATAAACTAAATGGGAATGATGACCCTAGTTATATCTAAATGGGCATGACGGCCCTTATATAATTGTGATACTATATGGGTATGGTTTCCCTTGTGATATTATATAGGCATTATGCCCCTTGTGATACTATACAGGCATGAAGACCCTTACTATGATACCGGGTATGGAATCCCTATACTTGATAATGGCCATTGTGTCCATATACTATGATACTAGGAATGTATAGTGGCCCTGCTTTTTCTTACATTACTATAACATCATTTTAAAGAAAAACAACATAAAATCGTTACACAGTGAGGATCCAAAGGATTGGTGTCTGAGGAAAATTTGGACCATACCTAACATTTAAAAAATAAAACATAAACATTTATTTAATTCTTTTTCTTTAGCTTCTTATTGGCCCTTTAATTATACTTAGTACATATAATCACCTGAGGATATTAATCAAATAAAGGGGTGAGTAAAAAGACCAATAAGAGGATAGATAAGAACATGAAACAATATAACATGGGTTGATAATTTTCATTATCATCATAACATAGTATTAGGATCATAATCATTATAGGAATCATTAATAAAAGGCATGGAATGAGGCAATGCATAAAAATGAAACATCGTGTCTTAGTGGCCAACTACCACGCACAATTGTGAACAAAGATAGAATCATGTTCACTCATATTTCACTTTTATCATGAGATAAATCACATTACCCAATGAATTATAGTGCTATATAATTCCAAGTTCATCCATTACATCATAAAATTTACATTGCGCTATATAATTCTAGGTGAAACTGTCACATCATAACATTTACATTATCATGCATGCCACATAGAACGTATATTAATCATAGAAATAAAATAAATCATGGAATGGAATGGGTTCCATTTACTAAATAATAAATTAATAAACTTTGGGTTCCCAAATAAAATATTGTATGACATACTTGATATAATAATCATTAACCTTTAATTAAAAAGAATCAATCTCAATAAGTAAAAGGTGTATTTTTTTTAAAGATGAGTTCTTTTTGAAAACATTGTGTTTGTCATAAACTCAAGTAGAAAAAATTTATAACCCAAAAAATGTAATATAATTATTAATAAATGATATTTAAGTAATATCCATACTGAAAATGATGTGAAAGAGTGAAACCCCAAAGAAAGAGATTTGGGTTCGAAAATTCCCCTTACCATGTGTCTGAAAGATTTCTTCACATTAATATCTTGTATAATCAAATTAGATTAATTAATTACAAATCTAGAACATTCCAAACATGTTTTTGATTCATTATAGTTTTATTAAGTTCATTTATGGGATTTACTATGAGTTATATAGTTTAATTTCATCGTTCAAGAGCATTCATTTTCATGGTTTTCGTGATCAGTTCACTTGTATTCATGAATGGAAGTATGTGTAAAATGAGGATAAATATCCATAATTTTTTATTATATGTTATTAATTATATTACAGAAGTTTAAATTATCTTATAATAAATTTTTTTTATATACCATGAGGATGAATCATTAGATAAAAGGTAATGATAATTGTTTTATCTTAATTTTGGCAGTTTTTCAATCACAATGAACTTGTTTTGTTTTGTCATTTAGTATTATGTATAAATGTTAGTTACAGAACATAAATAGGGTTGTATAATACACATTAAATTATTTTTTAATACATTCAATAGTTTAATTAACATCCTTTAAGGCATTTAGGAAAATGAAAGTGTGTCGCCCATGATGTTGGTAAATTGACACATCATGGGGGACGATTTCATTTTTATAATAAAAGAGTGATAGGGATGAGTTTAATGATGGAAATTTCATTAACATTATATAATTATAGTATATTTAAGTTAATATATTTATCATTCCATTTTTATTAATTTAGGTGAGGAGATATTAAGAAAAGAAATGAAATTAAAAGGAAATTAAAAGAAAAAGAGAGAGGATTTACCTCTTGAATTCTCCTCTTGAGATCCTCCTCAAAGAACCTAGGCTTGGTATTTTGATGAGACTAATAGATCCTGGATGTTTTGTATGGGATAGGTAAGAGTATTGGTCATAATTTGGGCAATTTTCAATGCTTGAGAGGTGTGAGGAGAAGAGGGTGTGAGGGGTAGTATTTATAGTGGAGGAGAGGGTGTTTTCTCAATTTTTAATTCATTTGTTTATTATTTTTCTCAATACAAGAAATAGTGTTGATTAATAAACCTAAATAAAATAATTATATCATGTTAGTTAGAAACAATGGTGATTAAATAAGCAATGACTCAATGAATTGTGTATTTATCTTATAATGTATATATGCCATAAAATAATGTATTTCACTATTCACCAAAAATTGTGGTAATTCAGAAAAATACCTAAAATTCACCCTAACAATTTTTCAATGTGTAGAATTAAAAAATTAAATTCATTTTATGAAAATAATTTTCTAAATATGAGTAATTTAATTTTTAAAAAAAATCATTATTAACTTGGAGAATACAGATTTTAAAATTATAACTGATTTTGTAAGACTTTGAAAAATTACTTAAGGTCTCATAACATTATCTTAAAATCATAAGACATAAAAATATTAATTTATTGATACATTTTGTCAAAATAAATTTACTGTTAAATTTTTAAATTAATTATAAATTTGTAATTAAATTTTTATGACTTGCAAAAATTCCAACACTTAATTAATAATTTTTAAAAAATTTAATTACTTATTCTATGATATAATAATACCATAATTTCATTTATAAGATTATTAAATTTTATTTATAATTTCATGGGTGGATTTTATATTCATTTGGTTGTTTTACTATTCATAATGGTTATATTACTATTCCTAAGGTCAAGTTACTATTTCATCGGTATAGTTTCCTTAAATCTAGAAATAATTCTCATTTCACTAATTATTCATTTATAAAGTTTCTATTATGGCCTGTATGTTTTTTTAAAAAACAGAGACATGAATTGGTCACCCAATTCATGCCCCAAAGAAATTTATTGAAGAAAAATTATTACGATACATGATCAAGGTGGAATGAGTTTACACCAACACAAAAGTTAGAGTGATATATGAAGATATAACAAAGAAGATCAAACAAGACATCATGCCTTCAAGAAAGTAATCACCTCAAGCTAGATTTGCAGTAACTCTAATCAAGCTACAAGGCCTCAAGATCCGCAGTATCTCATCAAAAGTAGGTCCAGCTCCACTGGAACACCTCCTCCGGTTCCCAAGTTTCTTCTTCATAATTATGGTTCCTCCCCACACTTTGACAATGTTGGTTGTCTTGTTGCATAGAACCTTATGTCTCCAGTCTAGAATTTTTGTTATCTTCTCCTCATAATAGATATCATCATACAGTTGTACCACCTTTTAGTTTTCTACATGTGAGGTATTTGGTATGTACTTCCTTAGGATTGATACGTGGAACACATCATGAACTTGAACCATATTTTGTGGAAGTTCAAGATGATAGGCCATGAATCCTATGCGATCAAGGATCTCAAAGGGGTCAATGTACCTTGAGTTTAGCTTTCCTTTATTTCCAAACTACATGAATTTCTTCCATGGTGATATTCGAAGGAATACTTTATCTTCAATTTCGAACTCCAACTCCCTTCGAAGATTGTCAACATAACTCTTTTTTCAATTCTGATCAGCTTTGATATGTTACTGGATGGACTGAACCTTCTCTATAATTTCTTGCACAAGATCGGGTCTATTTATATTCCTTTTTCCAATTTTATCCCAATAGGTTGAAGTTCTACATCACATTACATATATAGATTCATATGGAGACATCTAAATATTCGAATAGAAGCTATTTTTGTATAAAAAATCAACCAATTAGAGATTATGATCCCATCCTCCTTTGAATTCTAAAGAGTGGGCTCTTAGCATATCTTCATGCATATGAATAGTCCTTTTAGATTGGACATCATTTTGGGGGTGATAGGTCATGCTAATATTTAATTTAGTACTCAAATCATGTTGAATACTCCTACAAAATTTAGATGTGAACTTGTGATCATGATTAGAGATAATCGAGAGTGTAACCCCATGCAGTATCACCACATAATTTACTTATATCTTTACAAGTTGTTCAAGAAAAATATATTCCCAAATACTGATAAATTGGACAGTCTTGGTGAGTCGGTCCACCATAACATATATCACATTATTTCCTTTTGATGTCTTTAGGAGACTGTGACAATGTCCATAGTCACATTCTCCCATTTTCACATGGGTATAGGCAATGGTTGTATCGTCCCTTTAGACTTCTGTCAATCTGATTTAACTTTCTAACATATCAAGAACCTTGAGATATACTCTAAAAAATCCTTATTCATGTTATCCCAATAGAAGTGCTCTTGTATATCACAGTACATCTTGGTACTCTTGAAATGGATATAGAAATATGATCTATGTTCATTGTCCAATAGCTCCTTCTTTATCTCAGGTGATAAAGGAACACAAATCCTCATTCCTAACTGAATCACACCATCATCAATGATACGAAACTCTTGAGGCTTCCCTTCCTTTAATGCATCCACCTTCTTTTTTAAATTTGGATCATCCCTTTGTTCCTTCTTAATCATATCTTGGATAGATGGTTGGGAAATCATTTGGGAAAGGTAGGATGTATTCTCTATCATTATGATTTCCAAATCCATCCTTTTCATATCCATGAAGATAGTGTCTTTCTCAATCCACAACATGGATAGAGTAGTAGGCTCTTTTCTTCTTAGAGAATCATCTACCTTGTTTTCCTTTCTAGGATGATAGTGAATATAGAAATCATAGTTTTTTATTAGCTCTAAACATCTATTTTGATGCATGTTGAGCTCGTTTTGTGTGAATATATACCTTAGTCTCTTGTAATAGGTATATATTTCACACTTCTCACCATAGATGTAGTGTCTCCATAATTTCATGGAAAAAATAATAACTTCTATCTCTATATCATACATAGGGTAGTTCTTATCAAGGATCATTAACTAGAATGAGGCGGAGGCTAACACATTATCATTTTTCATGAGTATTGAACCCAATAATTTCTTTGAAGCATCACTTTATATGACAAAACATTCACCACTTTTCGGTAATGTGAGTATATGTGTAATAATCAATCTCTTCTTTACCTCTTTAACGCTTTCCTCTCATTCTACCATCCATACATACTTTACCCCATTCCTTGTTAACTTAGTTAGTAGGATTTAAAATCATGATAAATTTCTCACAAAACATTGGTAGTACCCTACTAATCCAAGAATGTGATGGATTTTTATAAAACTAGAGGGTTTGGGTAAGGATCCACATAAATTCCCTCACTTGTGATCACATGTTCCATGAATGTGACTTGGTGCATCCAAAAGTCACACTTATGGAACATGACATACATATTATCCTTCCTTAATTTCATGAAAACATGCCTTAGATATTATTCATGTCCCTCCTTTCTCATAGAGTAGATGATAATATCATCGATAAATACTACCATAAATTTTTCTAGGTAATATCTAAAGAATCTATTCCTAAAATCCATGAATATTTTAGGGTAATTAGTAAGTCCTGATGTTATCACCAAAAACTCATAGATCCCATACCTTTTATGTAAGGAATTCATCTGAATATCTTCCTTCTTCACATTTATATGATGATATCCAGAACAAATATCCACCTTTGAGAATTACTAAGTTCCTTGTAGTTGATAAACAAGTCATCAATCCTTGGAAGAGGATACTTGTTATTTATGTTGATCTTATTGAGTTCCTGATAATCGATACACAATCTCATTGATCCATCCTTATTCCTCACAAATATCACTGGAACACCCCAAGGTGATGCACTAGGGAATATGAACCCTTTGTCCAAATGCTCTTGTAGCTGCTTCTTTTACTCCTCCAGTTTGACAGGATCCATCCTACAGGAACACTTTGATATAGGAGTAGCTCTGGGTATGAGTTTTATTGAGAACTCTACCTCATGATCTGGGGTGATTACATGTAACTCTTCAGAAAACACATAACTATATTTCCTCACAATGGTTTCCCCTAGGTTGATACCTTCCTTTGACTCAACCATTTTGAGTTAGGTATGCTTCTTTATAGGGAATCAACACCCACGCCATTGAAGTATTTTCCAAATGTGATTCATGATCTTCCTTAAATTTTTAGTGTTTCATGGGATGCTTCAGAGCATGAAAATATATTTACTTTTCTTGATAGTTTATATGTGCTCTATATAATGAGATCCAATCCATTCCCAGTATTGTGTATAAATCCACCAAGGGAAGTATCATGAGATTTTCTAGATTAATCTTCCTACATACGCCAATAGAGGAATATTCCAAAACATGGGTTGAAATGACTTCACCACTTGGTGTTTTTATAGATATATCTACTTAAAGGTTTCAGGGTTTCAATTAAATAGTTCTAGAAAACTTTCAAGATATAAAGGAATCCATAGAACCAAAATAAAATAAAAAAATTTCTTTCTTGAGTGAGTAGGAAGTGTAACTTGTACAAATTCATTTTCTTCCTCCACTTTTTCAGTAGTGATAGTATAAGCCTTCCCTTTCTCCTTTAGCTTTGGTGAATGATGAAACTGATTACCCTTGAATATTAGAGGTTTATTGGACTGGTTTTCATAGTTCCCTTGATCCCTATAGTTGTAGCATTGGACCATGGGTAGTGTTCTCCTTTCCTCCGCCACATTTTCCTGCTTCCTCATGTATTTTTAGCATTCATGAGCTTGGTGTCCTTCTCTCCCACACCTAAATTATTTCTCTATCCATATGAAGGAGTTCCCATGATTCCTCTTCCCACATTTTTGACATATGAGTGGATGAGTTTTCTTTCCACCTTTCACATTAGATCCTCCAGCTTGAAAATCCATCTTTTTTTTCTTATCACCATATCCATGGGACCATTCTCCAAACTCTATCTCCACTCTGAGA
Source organism: Viscum album (assembly GCA_963277665.1). NCBI lineage: Eukaryota > Viridiplantae > Streptophyta > Magnoliopsida > Santalales > Viscaceae > Viscum > Viscum album. The sequence goes on from OY728161.1 coordinate 1,396,195,521, forward strand.
GCATATCTAACAAATTATTCATAACTCCCAAAGTCTTTAATTTTAAGAGCCTTTCGAAGGTGTGATTTTAAACCACTAAAGAATCTATCAATTTTTCTATCATTGTTGATAAAAAACACAAAGCATACCTTGAAATCCTTGTGAAATTTTCTTTGTAGGACGTGATATATTATTCTTCCATTTGCTTCAGATCTATGAATTATGTCTCCATATTTCTATGAAGAGTTAGAGGGAAATACTTGTTAAGAAACATTCTATTAAAGTATCTTAATCCATATCTTAAATTTCATCCCTCGTCTTGGTGTTATTAATCAATTCCCACCATTGTTCTCCCTCTCCATCTGCATGATAAATGTCTAGAGTCACTTTCTCTATCTTGAAATAGTGAAGTACAAAAAAGATATTCTCCATCAATTTGAACCTCTATTCCAAAACTAGTGGATCAAAATATCCACTAAGCATTAGTGTACTTTTCCACATAAAACACTTGATATCCAGTTTCTCCCTCTTAAGTGAAGGTAGACATTCCAAATTATTCTAGTTATTATTCATAACCTAAGACAACTGGGTAAGAATTTCCATGAAATTTTGAACTCCACCACCCAAATCATTATAGATTTCATTCAGGAAATCAATGCATTTTCTCTCATAGGGGTTGTTGTTCTAGTTTCTCTTGGTTCCCACCATTTTCTAAAATAGAAAAGTTTAGAACAAAACATAAGTCAACAAGTCATCAATAATTTATCCCTTTATAAAATTAATTATAAAAGAATATCTTATGGGATAAATATGTTTATAATTTCCAAAAACAAATCTTCTAGGGTGATTAATTATACTTAGTCTCATACTAATGGTTTTCACTAAGTTTCTCTAATCCTAATTCCTATATTAAAAAAACCATGCCTTTGATACCAACTATAGTGATTATGGTTTTTCTTACAATATTATAACATCATTTTAAAGAAAAAAAATAAAATAATTACACAATGAGGATCCAAAGGTTTATTATCTTGGGAAAATTAATACCATACATAACATTTAAAAAATAAAATATAAACATTTATTTAATTCCTTCTTCTCTAGATTCTTATTGGCCCTTGAATTCTCATTAGTATATATAATCACCTGAGGATATACATCAAAGAAAGGAGTTATCTAAAATCCCAATAAGAGGATAGATAAGAACATGAATCAATATAAAATGGGGTGATAATAATCATTATCATCATAACATAGTCATAGGATCATAATCATGATAGGAAAAAATATGAAAAGGCATGGAATGTGGTAATGCATAAAAATGAAACATCATGTCTAAGTGGTCAACTAGCACACATAGTTGTGAACAAAGATAGAATCATGTTCATGAATATTTCTCTTTTCTAATGAGATAAATCACATTACCAAATGAATTGGAGTGATATATAATTCTAGTAACACCTGTCATATCATAAAATTCCCATTTCACTATATAATTCTAGTTTCACTCATCGCATAATAACGTTTATATTATCATGAATTCCACAAAGAATGTATATCAATATTAAATATAAAATAAAGCATGGAATATAATGGTTACATTTCATAAATAATAAATTCATAAGCATTGGGTTCCCAAATAAAATAGGGTATAACATACTTTATATAAGAATCATCAACCTTGAGTTAAAAAGAATCAATTTCAATAAGTAAAAGGTGTATTTTTTAAAGAAGATTTCTTTTGGAAAACATTCTATTTGTCATAAAATCAATTAGAAAACATTTATATCACATAAAATGTAATATAATTATGAAGAAATAATATTTATGGAATATCTATACTGAAAATTAGGTGAGATAGGGAAACCTATAAAAAGAGAGTTGGGTTTGAGAATTCCCCTTACCTTTTGTCTGAAAGATTACTTCAGATTAATGTCCTATATAATCACATTATATTCATTAATTAAAAATAAATAACCTTTAATACATGTATTTGATTCATTATAGTTTTATTCAGTTCGTTTATGGTCTTTTTGATGAGTTATAGAGTTTAATTTCATCGTTCGGGAGCATTCGTTTTCCGGGTTTTCATGATCGGTTCACTTGTATTTGTGAATGGAAGTTCATGTAAAATAAGAATAAACATACATAATTGTTATTATATGTTATTAATGGTATTATATAAGTTTAAATTTTATTATAATGAATTTTTTTATATATCATAAGGATTAATCGTTAGATAAAAGTTAATGATGATCGTTTTAGCTTAATTCTGACAGTTTTTCGATCACAACAAACTCATTTTGTTTTATAATTTAGTATTGTGTATAAATGTTTGTTGCAGAAAATAAAGATGGTTTTATCATAAAAATTATAATATTTTTTAAACCATTTAATATTTTTATTAATATCCTTGAAGGTGTTTATGGAAAATGAAAGACCATCTCCCATGATGTCGGTAAATTGACACATCACAGGCGACAATTTCATTTTTATAATAAAAGAGTGAGAGAGAAGTGTTTAATGATGTATATTAAATTAAAATTATATAATTATATTATATTTAATTTACTGAATTTATCATGTCATTTTGGATGAAGGTAGGTGAGGACAAAATAAGAAAAGAAATGAAATTGAAAGGAAATTAAATGAAAAAGGGGGAGGGTTTACCTCTTGAATTCTCCTCCTGAGATCCTCCTCAAGGAACCTAGGCTTGGTCTTTAGATGAGAAAAATATATCCTAGAATTGGGGGAGGGGTTAATGAATGGTATTGGGAAGAATTTGGGAAAGGGTCAAATCTTGAGATATGTGAGGAGAAGAGGGTGTGAGGGGTGGTATTTATAGTGGAGGAGAGAGGTGTTTTCTCATTATTTAATTAATTAGTTTATTCTTTTTCTCAAGAAAATAAATAGTACTGATTTTTGAAACTATATATAGTAATTACATCATGTGAGTTTAAACCAAGGGTTCATAAATCAGAGATGACTCAATTAATAGTGTATTTATCTTATAATGTATATATACCGAAAATTATTGTATTTCACTATTCACCAAAAATTCAAGTAATATAAAAAATTCACAAAAATTCACCCTTACAATTTTTTAACATGTAGAATTTTAAAATTGAATCCATTTTATAAAAATAAATTCTAAATATGAGTGATTTAATTTTTAATTAAAATCATCATTTAGTTGGAAAATACAGATTTTAAAATTATAACTAATTTTGTAACACTTTAAACAATAACTTAAGGACTCATAAAATTATCTTAAAATCATAAGACATAAAAATATTAATTTATAGATACATTTTGTGAAAATAAATTTTCTTTTAAATTATTAAATTAATTATAAAAGTATAATTAAATATTTATGAATTATAAAAATTACATCACTTAATTAATAATTTCTAAAACATTTAATTAATTATTATATTATATAATTATACAATAATATCATTTATAATATGCTTAAATTTTATTTATAATTTCATTAGGGGGTTAATATTCATTTTTCTGGTTTACTATTCATAAAGGTTATATTACTATTCATAAGGTCAAGTTATTATTTCATCAGTATAGGTTCCTTAACTTCTATAAATACTTTTAATTTCACTAATTATTCATTTATAAAGTTTTTTTTATGGAATATATATGATTTATTGTGATTTATACTATATGAAATTACTATAATAAGGGAGAAATTCCATTGATAAACATTTGGGTCGTTACAGAATAGCTCCCCTTACTACTATGATATTGGTCATGGAGTCCCCTTTATTACTGTGATACTAGGAATAGTGTCCCTTATAAATCTGATTCTGAGCATTGAGTCCCTTGATACTTCTCAGAGTTATGCTAGAATGGGCCAAAGTAGGTATTTTTAGGCTGGTTTTCCTTTAGGAACCAGAGCTAACCCATTTATAGTTGTTATTACTGCTTTACTTTATATATCTGTACACTTCCATGTTATATACACATATTGGATATTTATAGACTCTATTGGTGGTGGCCTACAGAGATTTATATCACACCTAATCTGGGGAACCTAAAGAATCGAGGAAAACTATATGGTTATAGGTGTAGATAAGGGGAAGCATCCTCTTATGTATGTGTGACATTCTGGCATGTCTTAGGATAGAACTTGGTAGTATATGACTAGGCTACAGCTCAGGATTCTTAGATATAATTTTGTACTTTTTTACCTTTTTTATCTTTTACAACATGTATTGCATACTTCTTTTATCCATGTTTTCCTATTTTTTAAACATATGAAATTTTCATCTATTGTATATGATTCAGTTTACTTCATTTGATTATTATTCAGTGATTAGTTATTCAGGATTGTTTCTACTTCTTAATCACTGTTAAACCACTTCTCTATTTATCTATTAATTATAGCATTGTGATAATCTAGTATTGATGGAGTAGTCTTCCCAAAAACAAAATCAAGGCCATCGCTTCTAGTTGGAATCATTTGGCATTCTAGGATACGCGCTTGAGGCCATGTGGCTAACTGGGCACAGGGCACCATTTAGTGTAATCTGGGTTTGGGGTGTCACAATGCCTTTCATTTATTATTTTTATTTGGAATATATAATTAGGTCTAATAAGATAGTTTGAATGATTTACCCATAATAAGGACATGATTACAAATTATTCTCTCAATAGCAAACAAATGTTAGTTCCTCAATTGATTTAAAACCCATCGATCACACCATCTAAATAGAAAAACAAAGGCATGTTTAATGAGGGTGTATATTTAATTTTTTTAATTTATAATTGAAATTATTGTTATTAAAAAATAATATATGGATATAATTATTTGTGATTTTATTTCAACTAATTTATATTTTTATTTCATTTTTAGCTTTATATATATAATAAGTAAGATGAAAGGTACTTGGTAATAAATTATAAAAGATAATTTAATTATTTGGTGGAAGGATAGTTGTGCCATTAAGTTCTTTTTTAGAGGAATTTGAGGTTATATATTCATTAATATTTTAGTCCAGTTATTTTTTCACATACATAAACTTATGATCTTTTTTATAATGATATGTGGATTTTCATAAATGGTGGATGCAGAGAGGCCACATTCACAACAGTGATTAAAATAAAAAAAATTATAATTTATATTCATATGTTTTTTTTATTTTTACAATTTTTTTTGTTAAGAGTAAATGATAAATATGACATCTAATATTGGATGACTGATTAAAATGTGATGAAAACATTTATGAATCTTCAATCACAAACATATAGGAAGTTTAGATCCTAATTATACAGAAAATACAATAGACTCTTGGGAGAGGAAATAGATCTAAATAAATACCCATGTGATTTTTAAAGAGTAACTAAAAGTATATGGATCATAGATAATAAATGGGAGACACTAATGAAAAATAAGTTTCCTAGGACTAAAGTTATTAAATGTTATAACTTTTTATTTTATTTTAAATTTTATTATTTAAAACATTGTACTATTTTAAATTTATGGGGATTGAGTCAAAAAGAAATATAATTACCAAAGGAAATTTATGGAATTGCACACTAACGGATATTGATCATTTGCAACTAAACTCCACATCATGTGAGTAAATGATCCAACTAAAAATTTTATATACCATATTTATATTGATAATAACATTAAACTAAAAATAAAAATCAATAGATAATAAAACAAGCATAAGATACAAAAGAAATAAAATGTTTACTAATATAACCAATTATAGTTTGAGTAACTAAACTAAATTATTTTAATTTTTAAATAAAAACTGAACCATGTTTAATAAAATAAATATAGGTAAGAAAATTATTTGAATTTGATATTATCTCTCCCATTATATAATAATAAGTAATTGATAATTTAATATGGAAAAGGGTTGACATGGGTATAGATCAATATATCCAATATACATCTTCTAAATGAACATTGGTTTCTTCTAAGATATTTTAACTATGACAACATTTAAATGAATCAAGGAAATCATAATAAGACATGCATAAGAGATAAAAAATTTCAAATAAACAAATGAGTAAATAATATGAATAATTACAAGAATAATTTTATCAAGAACATGAATAATTGAATAATATTAAAAATGAAAGCTAAAATGAACAATAAAATGCTTTTTTTCTTTCTTATATCAATAAAAAGGTTTCAAAATTAAGTCATAATATATTAGTGTACCCTCATGTCAATTTTTTACTATTGGTATGTTATCAAGAAAATTTATTTTGTAAAATATTCTTTGATGTAGTGGGTTAATTAATATTTCATAAATGAAATTTAAGTTTTTAAATTTTAGTGGTAATTATCCTTTTAATTAATTTATTTTTATCTTCATTTGAAATTCAATTTTCCATTTCATTTATAATTCCTATCATGGTATTATTTCCATACTGATGTGTTATTTTCATAATAATGCATCATATCCTTTTTTATAAATTATTTTTTCAAATATTACTACATATTACTACATTATTACTGTATATTACTATATATTACTACATTATTATTTTATATTACCATGTTATTATTTCATATTACAATAATATTATTGCATGTTACTTCTTTAGTGGTGTATATTACTATATTATTTTCATACTATTTTATATTACAAAATACTTTCCAAATTAAGGAATTATGATTGATATTTAATATTTAATTTATCTATATTATAATATATTACTTTATTATTGAAATAATTAATTTCTATGTTATAATTAATTAATGTATTCAATTATTGTTTTATGTATTTTTCCATCAATTAATATATCAATTATTACATTATTACTTAAAAATTTATGACATTACTATCACTTTCTTCAATATTGTTATGATAGAGAATAAATTAAGGATAAACATTCCTATAGTCCATGAATTTTCAATTATTCAATTTGAGTTTTTTAATAAATTTGATTGAGTTTTTTATTCTTGAATTTTTTTTATAGAATTTAAAAAGAATAATATTTTGTTATTATTCCTATTTGAATTTTATTTTGTATATCCCCTTTTCTAAATGTTTTTGGTAGATTTTATTCTTAATTAAATAGATAATAAATGGAAATTATTAGTCAAGGATCATGCGATAATGAGACAATATGGTCATATGGTTATCATTTTATTTTAGTATAGTATTTTTTTACTTTTTAATATTTCAATTTAGTAGTATGAGTGGTAATGATGATAATTTTAGTGTACGTGATTATATGAATATTTCTATGTTTTTTATTTACTTTTAATACAATTATATTAGTTAATTAATATTTAATTATATATAATTTTTATTTTATTATATATTTTAATATTTATAATAATTTTTCAACTGTTCCAAATCTGTTATTGACTTCCATTAATATTGTTTGCGTGATGTAACATCCTGAATGTGGATTACTTTATAAGAATGTAGTTTTTATTAAAATTCATTGATAATGGAATTAAATTTATGGATCTAAATGTAATCACTTCACCGATTTTATATGCTTATATATATAACTATTTTTTATTTATTTTTTTTAATTTGATTCTTGAGATATTCACTAACAAGGCATGGTGTGAAGAAACCCAAGGTGCAGTGGAAGCGTGAAAAATATTAAATTTAAAATTTTGGGTTTTGATTCATGTTTAAAAATTTGAATCCAAAAAAAACCCTTGCCCGTATTTTTTAAAGGATAATGTGTGATTCAATTTAATAATGAAAAATAAAATCAAACAAAATCATAAATAGTACCCTATTTGATTGAATCCTCTGGATTGATTCTCTCACTGTTGATGTGTTGTGGCTCAATGACACCAAGATAGGTGACCTATATATCATCCACACATGCACCAAATATCTTGGATGATTGATCTACATTTCCCAATTTCTATTATGGGAAATCAAAGATATTTATGACATCCTTTCGATCGCATAAAGAATACAAACTTGATTGAGAATACAGGATAAATTCGACCTTTTTCTTTATTCAGAATCTCTCTATAAGAACTTAAGATGATAAGAGAGGAGATATTATCACAAAAAAATCCTCCAAATGGTGTATCATATTATTCAGGGGGCCAAAGTGATCTTTTATACCTGGGTTATACTTTCCAAAATTTCACTTTTGTCCCTAGAAAGTAATAACCTTTTTTTAGAAATTTTCACATGCGTATGACTTAATATACTTATAATAAATATCAAAAATATTTTATCACTCCCTTGTAACACTATAAAATGTTACATGATGAAATAAAAAAAATTAACTCGATCCTTAATCTCACAAAATAATTTAGCGAACCTTGAACCTCCTATGTTCATTTGAAAAATAATATTTTCTCATATTTACTTTTATGATCAAACAACATGTGAATACATTGAGAAATAAATTAAACAATAATTATTCTAAAATTTATAATATTAATGGATTATTTTTTATTTTTGATCAATCATATCAAAAAATTGACCCTCACATGTGGGTCCCACTTTGTCATAAACTCCTATTCATTAGAATTGGTTGAACTTGTGGATACACTTACTATGTGACCCTCTATATCCTTATCTCAATAGTAGTTATTCCAACCTATAAACCAAGATTGGAGTCTAGAAAACCATCATGACCCCTAAAGAGATAAGTAATGTCGTATCTATGATTACCTCATATGAGCACTTTTTTTTTAATATAATATCTTTGTCTCACAAGATCTCATAAAACAAGATGCACACTTGATTCATAATCCTTTTGTTGTTTTATATATTCCATGACCATACTGCATAGGCTTACCTTATTGTACTATTTCCATGGATTTAATAAAGGTACTACCATCTTGTTAAACCAAGTCGCATGAGATATCTCTTCTCTAAATCAAAAGAGAAAAATTCTCTCTTGGTCATTCAACTAATGTCATACCACCAATAATGCACCCAAAACAAGATACCTCACCATGACTACAGTATCATATTTTTTCTATTACATCAAAGTACATGATTATATGGTACCCATTAATAACAATCTCAGTTCTAGAGACCAATACACATGTTTATAGATAGGAACTACCAATGACACTCAAAACATGTGGTGTTCCTATTGGCGGTTCTATCCTCATGATCTCATCTACTTGAGATCCCCAAGTTTTAACATCATGAGAAGATGTATCAATACATATAATTCCCTGGTAATTGATATTCAGATATCATTTGTGTCTTATTAGTACGATGTATCTAGACCATAAGAAAAACATTTAAGTTTAATGTCATAGTATCTCAAGGTTCTCATTATGGTTGGGAACTGCTATAACCTTTTTTACTACATGTATTCTAAGGATATTACCATGTAAATAGTTGATGAAGAAGTATAAAGAATATAATGGTAATAATAAACACACACACACACACACACACATATATATATATATCAAATTGTATAAATGTAATCATAATCGATGAATATAAATGATTTGGATTTAGGGAACCAACTCACAACACTCCCACTGGCACTAGAGCAAACTACTAACAATTATCAACATTCTAACTATCACATGAGTATCATAATTATTCTATGATATGTATTTATCCAGGGGTCTTCCACATTATCCTTTATGGCTACTCTTCTAACAGTGACCTCACCTCTCTAAGTAAAATCCCTCAAGAGATGAAACTTTTAAAGTATATGCTTTTTCCTCTGGTGTAACCTAGGGTCCTTGGAAATCACCACTACCTTTGTATTATCATAGTATACTATAATAGTTTCTGCACTAATAGGTTCAATTCCATGATCAAAAACAAATATTTGTATCCCAACTACTTCCTTAGATGCATCAGAAGCTGCAATATGCTCATATTCTATTATAGAATCGGTAACCACGGACTAATTTAAGATCCTCCAACTCACTAAAACACCATTCAAGAAAAATACAGTGTCCGCCTATGATTTAATATCATCATGATATGTATGTAATATAGAATCAGTGTATGCCCTCATGTCTAACTTCGCATCTCCTCCATTCACTAGGAACATATCCTTTGTACGTTGCAAGTAATTTATGATAGTTTTTCTAACTTCTCAATGTATCTCTACTAGATTGGATAAATATTTTCCCACCATAATTATTGAAAAGTAAACATCAAAACTAGTACATAGAATAACATACATTATAGATCCCATTGATTAATCACAATGTATTCTACTCATTCTTTTAATATCCTCCTTTTTTTGTGAACACATCTACTTATAGAGATTAATGCCACGTGACATTGTTAACAATCCTCTCTTGGATTGTTCCATATTGTAACTTTTGAGTACCTTGTCAATATATGTACTTTGAATTATCCCAATAAGACTATGATATCTATATCGATAGATCTTGATCCCTAGAATATAGTATTATTTACCTAATTCTTTCATAGAGAAGTATTAATTTAACCAATTCTTCCCGGACTGTAAGACTTGGACATCATTTCCCATTCATAATATGTCATCAATGTATTATACTAGTAAAACGATGTCACTTCAACTAACCTTCTTATAGAAACTTGGTTTTCTTTCATTCTTACTCAAACCCAATTCTCTTATATCATCATAAAAATGAATATTCTATAACTGTGATACCTACTTTAATCCATAAATATACCTTTATAGGTTTTATACTTTATTGTAACTCTTTGACATAATAAAACCCTCTAGTTGTGTTATGTAGACATCTTCAACTAACATAAAATTTAGAAAAGAAATTTTTTACATCCATTTTCTAAGATTTATAATCCTATAAATCTTGTATTGCAAGTAATATTCTGATAGATTCTAACATATTGAATAGTGATAAGGTTTTATCATAGTCGATCCCTTGACATTTCTTAAAACCCTTCACTACTTATCATTCCATATAGGTTCATTCTTGACTATCCATGTCCAAATTTTTCTTGAATACCCATTTAAACCCTTTAGGATTTACATCTTCAAGTGGGTCTACCAAGATCCAAACTTGATTTTGATACATGGACTCCATTTTATAATTCATGGATTCTTTCCATTTATTATCATCTTTTCCATATACTACTTCTTTATAGGTCAAAGGTTCATCATTCTAAATGATTAATGTGTCACCTAACTTGGCGATAATAATTCCTTATCTCTATAGTTTTCTAACCACCCTAGTAGACCTATGTATTACTTGTGTCTTGTGAACATATTTCTCTCCCACTATCCCTTATAAAGATTTTTCTCATACCAACTCCTGTGTATATGGAACATCCACTTCGTTAAAGTCAATCTTACTCTAACTATTTCCATTGGAAATGTGTTCCATTTCTAGAAATGCATCATATCTTTCTATAATTACCTTTATATATGAATTTTTATACAATTAATATCCTTTTGTCTACTTAGGATAACCTATAAAGACACACTTCATGCTCCAAGGGTCTAATTTTTCACTAGGTATAGTACTAAAAAATGTCTCACATCCCCATATACATATCTATGATAGGGTGGATTTCATTCCATACTGAAAATCATATGAAATACCATATTCTACTTTAGTTGGTACTCGATTTAGTATATATTTCATAGTTTGTAGTGCTTATCCCCAAAATTATAATGGTAGAGTTACATGACTCATCATTGATCTAATCATGTAAAGAAGGGTTTGATTCCTCCTTTTACTAACATCATTACACTGAGGAGTAAAAGGAGGAGTGGGTTGGGAAATTATCCCACACTCCTTTAAATGATCAATGAAATATTGGTTAAGATATTCTCCACCACAGTCAGAGAATATTTTCTTAATCTTCTTACCAAGTTGATTCTCTACTTCATTTTGAAAATAATTTATAAATGAATTGAACTTATACCTAATTAAGTAGATATATTCGTATCTACGATCTTCATCGATAAAGTTGATGAAGTAAGAAAAACCACCCCTTGCCTCTACTGGAAATGGACCATGTACATCAGTATGAACCAATTATAATGGTTCTTTGGATCTTTCTCCTTTCACACTGAAAGGTTATTTGGTCATTTTACCTTGTAAAAAAGTGTGACATGCATCCAGGGTTTTTAAATATAGGGAGTATAAATACCCTTCATGATGTAGTTTTCATAAACGCTCCTCATTTACATGACCTAGTATGAAGTTCCATAGGTGGTTAGGATATAATTCATTCTCGCTGGATTTTTCAATGATTTCCAATACTGTATTTTCTAGTTTAGATATATACAATCCATTGTTAACATGTTCCAACCAATAATATATGTTATCCTTGTACATAAGACAACATTTATTTCTGAACATGAAATAAAATCCCATAGTTTCTAAACTCAACATTGATATTATATTTCAGGTAATATATGGTACCTAATAACAATTATTTAGTATAAGAACCATCCCACTAATAAAAATAAGATGATAATCTCCCACTAATAATATTTCTAGTCCCACACCATTTATTACTCAAGGATCTATTTCACCTTCTACAATTTTATTGAATCTACTTGGTTATTTTATTTGAATACAAATGTGGGATACACATGTTGTATCCAATACCTAACATGTAGAAATATACATATTACATTCAATGAAAAATATACTTAAACAGAAGAATCAACTTTCTTCTTCTTCCCATCTGTACAATTCTTCTTCTTGTGTCCTTTCTTTCCACATGCAAAGTAGACTGCCTCTTGATTGTTTCTCTCCCTCTGCATCTTTGTCTTTTTGAAATGGAAGTGCATCCTGTCTTTGACTTAGACTTATCCCTTAACACTTTATCCTTTCATTTCCTCCTCTTGTTCATGATAAGGACCGAATATTTGGAATTATTCATATACATGTCTTCTTGGTGAACTAAATCCAATAAATGTGGGAGTGACTTATTCATGTTATGAATATTATAATTAACAATGAAATTTTATAAGTTATGTGGTAAACAGGAAATAGTGAGATCAGTTTCTTGATCTTGGTTTAGTTTTCACCCAAGGGACTCAAGTATCTCAATGTAGTCAATCATCTTGATTAAATGAGGTCCTACATGATTTACTTATACTAGTATGCATCTACACAGAGCACTTTATATCTCATATATTTCTTTCCAATATCTCTACTGTAATAAATCTTGGAGATAAGATAGAATTTGGAAATCAACGTTGTCTTCATGCATTTTCTGCAACTCACTAGACATAGAAGAAAGAATAAAACACTGAATTTATAGGTAATTATCCATATTTTTCTTGTATTTATCATTATCTACATTTATTTCTCCCTAGGGATGCTCAGCGGGAAGTGGGGATTCCAAAAAATAAAGCTTTCTCTCCTAGAGTAGTACGATGTGAAAGTGCTTGTACCACTCTTGGAAGTTATGGCCAATCAAGATATTATCTGTATCCAATATTGATCATAGTGAAATTGAATTGGTGGTTGTTTTAATATTATATAAAATAAATAAACTTAGAATATTAGTACTTTATCTTCATTACCTATATAAATTTTCAAATTATTAATTTTAAATTTCTCCCACTATTTTATCAAATTCTAGTATCCCTTAGAAACTAGATTCAGAATAAACTATTTCTTGAGTATTCTAGTGGAAAGGATATTTGAAACCTCTAATCATAGTCTACAAGTTATGGCTATGGCACTACTCAAAGAATTTCATGGTAGGTATTTGACTGGATAGTTTCATTAACTCATGAATCCTTGATCGGTTGAGTTGGGTCTCATCGCATGTAAATAATTACAATGTATTTCTTAATGATTTTACTCTAAAGTTGAAACATGTTATCTATTTATACTCCTTTTATGCCACATTTAATTAATTTTACCCACCACTATCATAAGAACTCTCTGGTAGTAAGGGGAACCCTCAACTAGGGCTGACATGCACCTCAAACAATTGGTTGTTTCTAAATTCTATCGATGGAAGGCATTTAATGACTTAATATTTTCTTGGAGGGATTTATTAATTTATCCAAGTGAATGAAATCCTTTTCTATTTAACATGCTTGTTCTATGGGATCATTTTCAAAACATAACCATACTTTTAAATAGAAAACATTCACCACACATATTTATTTTATCTTTTCATGCTTGTTTATTATTATACTATGTGATTTAATGTAATAAATACACATTAAAAGGATAATAAACAATGAACATGGTAAAATAAATAAATATTGACATGATCATGAGTCATTAACTATTAGTTAGTCCATTGAGAGAATAAATGATTAGCAAAGACCCTAGGGAAATTTCTTAATCCAATACCTAACTTGAATTGCAACGTTGGTAACTCCTATGCATTTCACTTGTTTGGTCTGCACTGTATCTCAACTCAAACCTCTTTTTCACAAACTCATTTGATCTTTACAATGTATACTCACATGCAGGTGAGTGTAACTTGGGGTGTAAAATTACATTTTATCACTTAAATGTGGACAAATAGTCCCTTATAAAAATTAAAGATGGAGGGAGGATGTGCAGATCATTAAAATAAAATATTATTAAATTTTAAAATACATAAATTCAATAATTAAATTAAATAAATATTAAACCAAACATTCATAGGTTGTTCTAGGATCGTGATTAGTTAACATGAAATTATATTTCATAATAAAAATTAAATTTTCTAAAATTCAACTTGATGATATTTTTAATGCATTAACTTGAATTAATATAATTTTAATTATTTATTGATATGACCCAAAACACCCAAAATAATTTTATTAAATCCAAGATAATTAAATTTAATTTTTGAAAAAATCAAACTTTTTGGGTCTATTAGGACCTAAAGTAGATCCCTGGAAATTAATTTAGAGCTTGCGAAAAGTTAAATGGGTCAGGTCGGTTAAACCCAGACTGAATTGGTCTGGCCCAAGATGGGGAATCCTTTTAAGGGAATATATATATATATTAACACACACACACAACATATACATATACTAATATAATATCTATATTATATAATATATATTATAAATTAAATATTATATATTATATTATATTATATATATAAGCAAATTGAAAATGTGTCATGTTATTTTATAAGCTTCGCATGGAAGCTCTCTGTAAGCTTCCCATGGAAGATTTGGGTAAGATTCAAATGTAAGATTTGGGTGATCTTCGCAGGGGAGATTTGGGTAAGATTCCCATGGAAGATTTGGGTAATATTACCATGTAAGCTTTGGATAATCTTTCCATGGAAGCTTTGGGTTCCCTTATTTTGAAACTAAATCAAGATTCCATAGTAAGATTTTATTTCCAATGAACTACCCCAACCATATTCTATTATATATAGCTATCATGAAAGGTACTCAAATCATTCTTTGACTAAAAATCCTTCACACTAATATCTATTAAAGTTAAGAAAAAAATAAAACATTAATTTTCATCACATTTTTTACACAAAACCCTTTGATCTTCGATCGACCATATCTTGGCGATACAAACTCGGATCGATGAACTATCAGTTTTTTTGGGACCTTATCAAAATCCTCTTTCTAAATCATATAAAATTTAATGGAAATTTCAATTTTTTTTACTTAAATAATTATATTTTCACTCTGATACCAATTTAAGGAACCTGGGTCACAGCAAAAGCATGAAAAAACATAATTTAAAATGTTAGGTTTGGATTTGTAATGTCCTGGACCTCTCTAGTCCATTAATTTGTGGGAATATGGTGTTTGATGTGTTCTGAGAGGTGAAGGTTACTCATTTAAACACTTTTCAAAATTCCTAGTCTTCAATGATTTCTAACAGTAGATCACACTAGTGATCACTCACTGGCGATGGCTCACTAGCAGTGGCTCACTGATGGTCACTTGTCCAGTAGTGCCCCATCTAGCGGTGTCTCACCTCGTAGTGACTCATTGATGATGGTAGGCATTTCATCTGGTGTCCACTTGTCTAGTGGTACCTCACCTAACTATGGCTCGCAAGTGGTGCCTCACCTAACTATGCCTCATGAACAGTGTTTTCAACTTCTCCAATTTTTTCCCTTTTTCCATATTCTTTGACATAAAATGCTTTTCAAGCCTTAATTAAAGGTATTTGAGACCAATTAAATTCAATAAACACTATCTTTAAATTTTTATGGGTCTGGGGGATTTTTTATGGTCAAAGTGTATTATCTTTACTAGATATTCCTTTAAGGGTAAATCAAAAACAAATTTAAATCATGGCTCTATTTAGATATTTCTAAGGTTGGGATACCTTTCTCCCCCTTGTTCCTCCTTGATTTCTCTTAGTGAAAGACACTCTGAACCCTTCTTTTCATAGGAATCAAGTAATTTGTTGTTGCTTTTGGTTTGTGTTTGTCTTCAAGTTATTCATGCTACAAGTGTGCCTCTACTCTGTGCAACCAGGAAGTGTCGATCTCCTTTTCTTCCAAGTAGTTTTTTCGTGGTCTTTCTTATTTTTTTATCATGCGGGTGGGTGTATGAATTTTTACCTTTTAAATATAGTTTAATTCGAATTAATAAATATAATTAAACCAAATTAAGATCAATATGAGGGGGTAGGGAAAAGTGAATTATGTTCTTGTTATGTTTTTTTAATTAATATTGTGATTCATATGGGCTAACTACCCACTAAAAATTTTGGTTGTTTGGGGTCCTTGTTTATGAATAGAATGGTTTATAGAGTGATTTTTGCTTTCATTATGAATGATTATATGTAGAAATTATTAACCACATATATTCGGTTAATAAATATATTCCCCAGGATCATACTTCTTTTGGGTAACCACTAAATTAACAAGTAGAAATTAAATAATTTATGCCTTGTTAAATATTAAATATGTTTTTTTTTGATCTTGGGATGATTTGGTTGTGGGAAATATTGTGCACAGGGGGTTGGTGTTGTTGATATGGTTATGTGCGCGTGATATGGTTATACAGGCGGGGATGAAAAACCAGTTCTGATGTGATATGTTGTTGGGTGTGGTTGTGAGTTGAAGTTTGATTTTTTTGGATTGGTGGTTTGGATAATATGACTTTGAAGAAGGATAGTAGTAGTTGGTATGGGTGTTTCACCATTTATAACATGAAAAACGCTTCACCATGTACCGGGAGGTCATGGTGATGTGTCTTTAATGTGATGTGCACTAATTTACCATGGCTATTTTTATGTTGCATAGTTTCCTAGGTAGTGATGGAATGAACAAATAATTATTTGATAATGTTTTGGAATGACTTTAGTTATTTTGGTTAACAAAATGAAATAGTTAAATGAATTGGTTGGAAATGTGAAATGATATTTCTGTCTTGATATGTGGTGTTGTGCATTTAGAGGTAGTAGAAAGGGTGGTAGTGTTGTGAGTTGGTTGTTCATTTTAGAACCTATAGGTTGGGCTTGAGTGTTTGGAATACGATATTTATATACATGTATTTTCCTTGTGATTTCTATTCACACCCCGTCCATATTGATCACTATGTGTAGAACACCCACATAGTCCTGCGAGGGGTGTATTTCCCAACATCTTTATGGGAGGATGGATGGATGGCCACCCTCTCTTCCCTCCTCCTTCCAGGTTATGGTGTCCCATGTTTCTTTGGGTAGTATGTGGTTAGATGTGGTATCCCATGTGTCTGCAGGTGAGGTGGTTTGATTCCCAGGTGTCTTTAGGATGCATTGTGATACTCTTTCCCAGGTGTCTTTGGGATGAGATGTGATGTGTTGTGGGGCCCAAGTGTTAGTGTTAAGTATGTGTTATAGGGCCTAGGTGTGTGTGGGTGGTATGTTTTTGTGAGTCCTAGGTGTGTGTGGGAGGGATGCGTTGTGAGTTCCAGGTGTGTGTGGATGGGATTTGATGTGGTATATTCAAAAGAGGTGGGAGTAGCAGGATGTTTTCTGTTGGGGTGTGAGAGTAGCTAATCAGTGGGAAATTGGTGTGGGGTAACTTATCATAAATATCCTTTATATTATATTACTTTAATTTTGTTACTTTGTTATCATTCCATGGTGAGGTTGGGTTTGGTTAGTGTGTCTTATTAGGTGTTGTTTGCTTCTGCTATTTTTTCATGGGTGCATTAGAGTTCCCCTTTCACATGTGCATGGGAGAGATTGTTATTCCTTATGAGTATACTTGTATTCTCACCCTATGTATATAGACTTATTTTAGGTTACCAAGAGGATTTTCTAGACCATGTTTAACCATATTATCTTGGATCTTGATAGTTTCTTCGTCGCTGCTTAGCTTTACTTTTTGGTATTTACTTTGGAGAATTTTGTATTTGTACCAGTTCTATTTTACACATTAATGTGGGATGGTTTTGGGTTTCATTTTCATATATGACATGGATTTTATTGTGGTTGATCCATCATATCTCACAATCTTGTTTCTTAAAAATGGTAATGTCTCCCATATTGTGATATTTGTACACCCTTGGTGTTGGTCTCTAACCCAGGTCCTACTGGAGGCAGAACATTGCGGTCATTATCTCCCTTTCTTCGTTTTTGGCCCAGGAGGGAGGGGGTCATAATATAGTGATATAAAAGCTGATGGTTGAGATATGTGGTGTAGTTTTGAGTTAGGAATTGTGAGGATTTCATGGGGGTATGGAAACAGTTCTAGTTGACCTTGGTATATGACATAGGCTAGGGATACCGGCTAGGACACAAGATTTTATGGTCCCCCGTGATCTAGTGCATGGACTCTAAGATTATTGAACGACTAGGTAAGACATACCTTCTTACATGGTAGAGACCTAGAGGAGGTACATAAATCATAATTACTTATGTTCTTATTTGAATTGGGTTGTTTTGGAAAATTTAAAATGGATAATAATGAGTAAATTAATTTAAATAAATTTTGATAAAAATTCCATACCACTCAGGCTTAGGAAAACCTTGTTTTCCTTTAATCTATAAATCATGGTCATATTTATCATGTAGTTCAAGTAGTATAGGTTCAGTAGGATGATCCGATTGGCCTTTATAGGGTTGATCCAACCAAGGAGGATGATCAGTGGTAGAGGACGTTTCATTCTTTACAGCAACATGTTTTAGGAAAGTATGATGGTAGTGTTTCAGACATGGAGATGGAGAATTGGCTATCAGAGATAGATATCTCCTTCAGGTTTATATAGGCCACAATTGGGTATTGGGTCCCTTTTGTTATCATTAATATGTGGGTTTTTTACGTTAGTGTTGGATTCTATATCTGGGGGAACAGATGGAGGTAGATGTTTTGTAGGTTGACTTCCAGAAGAAGTTTTGGGCAGAGTTCCTTCTGTCAACCATGAAGGTTGAGAAGAGGTAAGAGCTAATCTCCCTTAATTAGGTGAATATGTCAGTGTGAGAGATATTAATTAAGTTCAAGTACCTCCTATGTTTTCCCTATATATTTTTTCAGACGAGGAGCCTCATGTAAGACATCTTGAGGTGAAACTCCACCCTCTTATCCAATATGCAGTTACTCCTTTTACATTTCCAAAATATTTGGATATTCAGAATAAGGTATAGGTGGTTGATCATATGAACTCATGAGGAGTTCTACCACAAGAGGGAAGCCATCATAGTTTTTTGAGAGGCAGAGTTATCAGTGGATGATCTCAGGAACTAGGAGCTTCAAGGTTTCGACCAACGTGGAGTCAACCTCGGTAGCTTCCCTTTAAAACTTATGGTCTCTGTGCCTTTCTAATGATCTTGGTGATGAATTTTTTCTTATATGGATTTCAGGTTCATATTTATAATTAGTTCCTAGTGGTTTCCTGATCTTAGTTTCGTGGAGGTGGATAGGCTCAGTGTCATCCTCAGTAGTAGTTGTCGGTGTGGCAGTTTCAGCAGCAGAGATGGCGGGATTTTTTCCCACTAAGGGGAGATAGAGTAGGTATGGTCCGACCTCAGGATGTTCACTATGTTCAGGGACCACAACTCAACTGAGTTCATGGATTTTTTTTTCAGTAAATATGCAGAGGAGATGGGTGTGGTCAGTTTCATGCTACATAGGTAGCAGTTCCAGTGGGGCCAGTAATCATTAGAGGTATGATCAGTTATTTTGAACCCTTACTTGTGCCTTATTTGATTTGGGAACTTCACACTCATTTGTTTCACCCACTATAGCCCATACTTTGGGAATAGAAGTATAGGGGCTTCCCATTCCCATGGTTTAGAGTATTCCAGTTCAAAGCTAGACCATCTTGTTTGATGTGTGTCGTGGGTGTAGACTCATGATGGGTCCACATCAGTCATGTTGGAATTTTTTCTTACTACAGATGCAGCCATAATATTTCATCCTCGTTATCAACTGGTTATATTCTATATATTCTATTTTCTTCTACTTATGGAGGAGATTCATGCTTTCATATGTGGATAGATAGCATGTGGTTTTCTTCAGTGAGTGGAGTTATGAAGTGGGTGGCTGTCGTGTAGAGACCCACCTTTCCATATTAGTTGAGTTGGTAGTAGAATCAGTGGACGCTGAAATGGTAGAGATTCCCATGGTTTTTGAATATTTCATGTAGTTTTTTCCTGAGGAGGTTGTGACACTACCCCCTCAATGTAATGTTGTGTTTGGGATAGACTTACAGCCTGATGATTATCATATTTTGATAGATCCTTATCGGATGGAACCTTCTGATTTGTGGGAGTTAAGGATTTGGATAGAAGATCTGATGAAGAAGGATTGTATCTAGCCCAGTGTGATGTCATGGGGTGCTCCAATGTTGTTTTTAAATAAGGTGGATGGTGGTCTGAGGTTGTGTATAGACCACCATAAGTTGAATTAGGTGATAGTCAAGAATTGTTACCCCCTTCCAATGATAGATTAACTTTTCAACCAGATGAGAGGGGTGATTTGGTTTTCCAAGATTGATTTTTGGTTTGGATATCACCAGTTGAGGGTGAATGAAGGAGATATCCAAAAGACATATTTCAGATGCTTGTATAGGAAATTCGAGTTTATAGTCATTCCATCCAGTGTTACGAATGCACCAACCATGTTCATAGGTCTTATGAAATCTGTATTCCATGAGTTCTTGGATCGATTATTCATTGTATTCATGTAGGGTCCTGAAAAATTTGCAAAGTGGAATGAAAATTCCCTTAATTCAAGAGGGTATTCTACCCAATTTCCCTCAAGGAATTGGGCAAAAAAATGAACAGCACCCAAGAAATCAGCAAAGGACCGACCGGTCCGCGTACCGGTCCAACGGTGATGGTACGCGGCCGGTTCAGCAGTCCGCCTCCTCTACGGACCGCTGTCATTCACGAAATGGAGGCAAGAGCCCTCCGCGGGCACGAAGCAGGATGAGCGCCAGGCCAGTCCACCATCCTGAACCGCCCCAGCCATGAACCGTGACAACCGTCCTAGACCGCATACATCGTCGTTTGCGGAATAGAGGCAGAGCCCTGTATGGCCGCGAAGCATTCCTCGGCCTAGTTTGGTTCGCGGTTCAATGCCCCCATAACAGATTAACCAATTCATCTGTAAACCTCTGGTCATGGGCCTCCGCAAAAGGTTCTGCATGGCCACAAATACACCACTTTCCCCCCTCTATAAAAGCAGATCAAGGGAGAGGGGAAAGAAAAATAGGAGGAGAAGATCGATCAGATACAGGTGGAAGGATTTCGAAGGAAGGAGATTAGGATTTCACAAACAGCGAAGTTCCAGTTCACGAACCAGAACAGGTATGAAGCTGGAAACAAATTAATAAGGAACTGAAAATGCATAACAACTTGGTGAACCACGAACTTAAAATAACAAAGAAAAGAAGATTGTGAACCATGGCCCCTCCATGGATGCAATCCTCATGGACCAAGGAGTTTATGCCCCTTTTCGATCCGTCGCACTGCGTAGAACCCTCCTACGCGGGTGAAGCCCCGACCGACAAACCTCCAACAAGCGTCTCCCTCAGCCGTCGCTGCTCGTGTGGACCCCTACGCATACCAACCTGGTACGCGGGATGAACCCAAAGCCACGAACCACCCTGGTTCGCGGGATTCCCATCAGTTCGCTGACCACCCTAGTTCGTGGATGGCCTCTCCAGCTGCGTATCACCTCTCTACGAAAGGGGCGCCACCCCTCATACACCCGTGTGGCCCGCCAAATCCTTCTAAGTTCCCATTCCCCGAGCTAGATAAAATCCTTCCAATCCAGCCTGATCCTTCACAACCCACTCATTGTCCCATCCATTAGCCCTGAGCTGAGGCCTCCACCAGAGCCATCGGACCCGTATAATGCAACCTTCAGTCACATCAGTGCACCGTTTTGAGTTCACATACCCACAGTAAGTGAGGGTGAAGGGGTTGCTCCGGCCCTTGAGCGGATTCTTGAAGCATTACTGGGTTCACATTCCCACGGTAATGTGGGGTCCAAGATCGGAAGCCCCTTTCTGCCTCTCCACTTGCCAGATTGGGGGACCCTACTGCCATTTCCCTTTAGCTCTGGCAGTGGGCACTTCTCCTCTCTTCTGGGAGTGAATAGGCAGCCTCCTTGGTGTAATCCCCTAGCCTCTCTTACAGGAGGTGGCACCCATGCACCTCCGTACTTCCCCGGTGCCAAGGACTGAGAGGAGAGATAAACGTAGTGGTTTTCGTTACCCTTTCCATCTCCCGTTGGTATTTTTCACCTTTGGGATGCTCTAGGCGTAAGCCCCACTCCGCTTCCCATGGACACACCTTTTGCGACGTGATCTTCAGGTCTCTACTACCTCTTGTTTCTCACACCGAGAATGACTCACGTGGGCTTATAGTAAGCACTGACCCTGACCCCACAACCATGTTAACTACAAGTACTTTGATCCATGTTAAGGCATGGTACGTAGGAAGCCTCCACCAGGTTCAAGACCATTACCCATCGGACCCCCGGTCCATCTTCACATCGGCTCTCCGACACCACCCCCATATGAACTACGAGGACTTTGATCCATGCCAAGGAATGGTATGTAGGAAGCCTCCATGAGTTTCAAGCCCAACAATCGGTCATTTCGACCCCCTTCACGTCGGTTCATCCTTTGTCCTGCATGACGTTAAATTGTACTTCCGAACTACGGGTACTTTGATCCATGTCAAGGCATGGTACGTAGGAATCCTCCACGAGGTTCAAGCCCACTTGCCATTGGATCCCTGGGTCCACATTCACATCGATTCTCCAACAGCCTCCCGAACTACGATGACTCTGATTCCCCTCACAAGGATACATAGGAAGCCTGTATCATGGTTTCGATCCAAATGCTCAAGTCATTATCTGTCCCCCCTGGATGAAAATAAACTTCAGAGCACCCAGTTATGAGGCTTTAAATCAGTGTATTCCCAATGAGTCCCAACTCCTCGGAGTCATTAATCCAATGAGGGATGGTAAACCTTGGGCCTAAATGATTCTGAATCCCTACATTTAGCTGATCATTGCTAACCAGTAATAACCCATGGATACTATGCTTGGGTATAAACCAAAGATTCATGAACATATGAATATGTCTTAAATATATAATTGAGTCCTGGAACAGGAAATAATTCCCCCCAAAAGGGTGAGATGATCCTGACTTCCCATCCTCTCGACCAATGTGAGTTCTTAAGCGTCGCTGGCCAAATCGCCCAGCAAACGCCTGCCTTTGGAAAGCAGTTCCACGTATCATTGGATACGGAACTGTTGGGCATTTTGAAACTGATCTGAAACAAAAAATGGTGAACCCGACATGAATCTTTAACCAAGCATGAAGGATTTAACCTAATCTCACTCTGTTCCCCCCTTATACTCACAAGGAGGGACAAGCAAGGTCATTAATTACACATGGGATCATGAGATGCTGCTTTGTTGGGTTTGTTGTTTGTATTTGTTAAAATATTTTACAGGTACTGCTCAAAACTCCCTTTGATCCAATGGCATCACGGATGAACTCGTAGGTGCCCGCTTCAAACTACGCAGTGATCGGACTTCCTCATCAACGAAGGACCCTGTCACTTACCCAGTGTCTTCAACACTGGGTCTCGGATGCGTTGATCCAAGAGTACCACATGAATAGTACTCTCCCGAAGGTGGAGGCATCCATGCACGTCCTCTAATCCTCCAAGACCCGCCGGTTGTCCGCCCAGCAGCAGCCGCGAAGGAAGATCCAGATGTCTCCTGTTTCTATCTCATATTGATACTACTGAGAATTAATTTATCTTCTGAGAAGATATTTGAATAGTCAAACTCTTATAATCTTATTACCTTGATTAACTGGCCTGGTTTAATTTTAATTGGGTGAACCTTTTAAGCAAACTTTTTTAACCGAAATTTTTATAGGAACTCAATTAACCCCATCTTTAGTATCCTACTCCGACCAACACTTGTTTTTTAACAATTATCAAACAACCTCTACCCACTTTAGGGGAATATATTGAAATCATCATGAATTTAAAATTCATGAATCTCATTGGGACTTTATGGATAAAAGATTTTCCTCGGACAATGGGATTTCTATTAACCCCATCACAAAAAAATGCCATGAACCATCAGTATTAATAAAATATGGTTCATCTAGCATAGAATTTTCTAGGGGGATTTCATGTTATCAACATTATGAAAAGGTGACCCCAAATATTTTCATATATAAATAGTATTATCATACCATATTCCACCACTTTTAACTTCTATAGAAGCTCCCTATTGTCCCAAATATGCTATGTAGTAACACTACAAGTGGGTGTAAATTTTAGTTTAAAAAATTACTTATAATTTTTTAGCACCCTCAGGTTTGAGTCAATCAAAAATATGATCTTCTTATCAAGTTAGTAAAACAAAGGGGAAATATATATAAAATAATCAAAAATTAATAATATCATAAATTCAATAACTTCTAATGAAGTTAATAAACATAGTGGGAGAAAATTATAAAAACAATTCATATCGAATAACTCTCTCAATACTCTAAAAAAAGATATTATAAAAGCAACTCAATTTAACCTTAAGTAGTTAGGAAGTCTGTAAAGTTGACTTTAGGTATCCCTAATCTTATAAATATCAGAAGTTATGTCTTCTTATCACTATAAAACCTTGACTTAAATCCATTGTAAGGTGATCTATCTTATTATCCCTAGAAGCCCTCACCTCCCATTAAAAGGTTCTCTTCTTCCTAAACCTAGAATCCCTCAACTTGAAGGTCAGTTGCATACTTCACACACGAAAAAAAATTATTACTTATTAGAGGCCCTCGATCCAAAAAATTTTGAAACAAAATAATAATAATAGAAACTAAAATTAAAACCTCACGCAATAGTAACTCTTAGAAAAAATGAAAAAGAAAAAAATACACTGATCAAAAGCTCTCTCATGATAATAAGTAATTTCAAATATTTAAACCAACCAAATACATTCAAATCATAATGTAATGTCTCATCTTCTTTTCATCTCCATGAAGTTTCAACTTCATTTATAGACTTTATTGTAATAAACTTCAATCTTCAAAATACACTTTCCTAGGAATAAATTATAATAGTATCAGAAGAAAATTCATCATCTTTTAATGAACTTAACAAAAATTCACATCTTTAAATGGAGTTATTACATCATCGATATTGTTCTTGATCATATGATGAATATAGTATATCATGAATCTTCAGATCATCATATTTTCATATTAAGTGATCCATAATTTTATTGATTGGAAATTCAATTCTACACACATCAAACAACTAGAATAATACTTTAAGTTAGATCATATTTGTATAAAGTTTATTGTGATTTTAAAAATAAAATAAGTAAGTTATTGACTCAAAAATATCACCCTTTTTGAAAAACACATGACACATAGGAAAAATCGGTAAGTTATACTAAATTTGAAAAGAAAACTCTATGTCAGTTCTAATGGAATAAATTTTTTCCTATTTTTCTTGCCACATTAAAAAAATAACTCATTAGACACAAAAAAAGATAAGTAATTATTAAAATTATAAACCATTTTTATTTCTCCCCCTTTGTCAAATGATGGGAATTTAACAAATTCTCCCACTTTATAAAAATTAAGAGACTTCATTTTATACCCCTTTGAAAAAATTACAAATTATAATTTATTTTGATTTTATCCCCTTAAGATAAAAGGAAAAAATATTTAAAAATTATTAAAAATTATCATTTTTATTAATTTTCTCCCCCTATATGGTTTAAAAAAAAGAAAATAAGGAAATAATCTTTGTAAGGATTTATCAAATCTAATTTTGAATAAATATATCCCCCTTTGATTTTACAATTAATATATAAGAATAAAAATTTTGGATCAAATCAACATAAGATATAGTTTAAGAAATTTAACCTCCAAAAAGTTGTCTTCTGATACATAGATGGTATTCCTCTTCTTGAGGATTGTTATAGAAAAAATTTAAAACTTGAATTTATCATCTTTTGTTGTATTGAAGATATTTTTTATCAACATAATAGAGAAAATTATCCTTTTCTTTTAAATATTAATATTCATGGGATCTTTTAAGTTTTAAAAAACATAAATAATATTAAAAATTAAATTTAAAAAACTAAGTTTTAGAACATATCTTCCATTAAATGTAAATATAATAAAAGTAATAAAAAATTTCATCCTCATTTATTGAGGATTTTTTCAATTTGAAGATAAGTTAAACAAAAAGTGAATTAAATATCACTTTAATTTGATCATTCCTAACTTCTTTTTGATGTATTCAAAACTACAAGAATTTTTTTTTGTAAAAATACCATCAAGTGGATTTTCATTTCTAGTAAATTCAATAATAATATCTCCTTTTCATGTGTGATTTCTAAGGAAATTGTGTCTTACATATATGTGCTTTTCATATGAGTAATGAACCAAGTTATTAGATAAAATAATAGCACTATTATTATCACGAATAACTGAAGTTCAAGTAAAAAATCATACCAAAATCTCTGAGTGTGTGTTGTATATACAACACTTGTTCACAACAACTTCCAATGGATATATATTCATCTTTTGCAGTGGAGAGTGAAATAGATTGTTGCATCTTGTTAGACCATGAAACTAAAGATTCTCCTAAGAAATGACACGATTTAAAGATACTCTTTAAATCCAACCTAAACCCACCAAAATCAGTATCCAAGTAAATTTAAAGTAAAAATATATATCTAGAAGAATAAAAAAAATTAGAATGTATATTTAAGGAAATGGAAAATGTATTTTAAAACTTTTATATATGATTCTTTCATATTTTATTAAAATATAACACATAAATATATTGAAAACATTATGTTTTATCAACTAGTTGTTAAATATAACAAACTTCTAATAATTCCTCTATATAGTTTTTTATCCACCAGTTTCTAGATTTATCAAGAAAAAGTTGGATATAAGTTTCCATTGATGTAATTATATATGAATAATTTTCAAAACCAAAATTTTTAATTAAGTCTTTAATATATTTATGTTAAGTTAAAACATTTTCTTCTAGTTTTTGAGAGATTTAAAAGCCAAGGAAAATATTAATCTCTCTCATCATTCTTATTTCATATTCACTTTTTATAAGTCTTAAAAACCATCAAAAAGAGATTTTTGTGTTGAACCAAAAGTAATTTCATCGACATAAATTTGAACAAAAATGGTGTATTTGAAAATAATTTTTATAAAATGTGTTGGATCTTCATTTTCCTTAAAAAATATTTTAAAGAAATAATATAGTAAGTCCATCATACCAAGATATTGGGGATTGTTTTAGTCCTTAGAGTGATTTGGTAAGTTTAAATACATGTTCCATAAATTTTACATCTTCAAAACCAAGGGTTGTATAATATAAAATTCCTCCTAAATAAATCCATTTAGAAAATATATTTTAACACTTCAAATTCATATGTGATGTAAAGTCTAGTAAGATATGAATAGATCCAAGTCTAGTTACCGGTGTAAAATTTTAACTGTAGTCTATGTCTTCTTCTTGAAAATAACCTTTTGTAATGTGTCTTTACTTATTCCTTACAATAATTACATTTTCATCACACTTGTTTATAAAAACCCATTTTACACCAATTACCAAAACTTATTTAGGACGCTCAAACAAAACCCAAAATGGATTCCATTCAATTGATTTAGCTCTTCCTATATAGATCTAATCTAACTTTGATCACTAAATGCCTCATCTAATTTTTTATATTTTAATTGAGATATGAATGTATGATGATCACATTGATTTCTTACTGAACTTATAGTTTTGACTATTTAACTAACATCACTAATGATATTATCAATGGGATGACTTATTAAGATCAAATAGTGCTTTGGTAAGTGGTAAGTTGATCCAAAAATATTAGTTTTACATGTTATATTAAAGTATTTTATGGATATTTAAAATCCATTAAAGTTATTTATAGAGGGTTTACTACTGGTGGTTGTGAATCAACTTCCAGTAAACATATAAAAGTATTTTCAAAAATATTATATAGAGTATTAACTTATAGAAATTTTACAAAATTGAAAGGTCTGGTTTCATCAAAATTTATATGAGAAATTTATTTAATAAAATTTTTTTGTTTATTAAATACTATATTGGAATTACTAAAAGTATAATAACCAAGTAAAATTACATCATTATCCTTCAGAATAAATTTATATAGTTGATCTTTAATATTTAGGATGAATACTTTACACTCAAAGGCTTTGAAGTATGAAAATTTTGGTTTTATTTTGTTCCAAAATTCATAAGGAGTTTTTTTAAGAAATGGGTGAATTAAAACTTGACTTATAGTATAACAAGCAGTACTCACTACCTCAACCCAAAAAATTTGAGAAATAGAATACTCACTTGGTAATTTTCATCCAATTTCTAAAAAAACTATTTATTATTTCCACTACTTTATTTTTTTCATAGTGTTCTTGGTGCTGAAAAAAGATGAGTTATTCCTTTATTACTAAAAAATCAAAAATAAAGTTTACAAACTCACCAACCTGGTCACTCTAGATACTAATAAAAAAGTAGGTTTTTCTAAATTTTAACATAAGCTTGAAAAGTTATGAAATGAGAAAGTGGTTTTTATTTCCATGTTAGAAAATATACCCATGTGAATCTAGTGTAATCATCAACCAAGACAAAAACATTGTGTTTTACCCCAATGATCCCAATTTTTGTGGGACCAAATAAATCCATGTACAGTAACTCTAAAGATCTGTAATTGGAGTCTTCACTTTTAGGTTTAAAGATGTAATTATATTTCTTACTAGTTTAACAAGGATCATATACTCTAGTATATTTAATCCCATGTTTCGGTAACTCTCTAGCATGTCCTTTATTAGAAAGTTTAGCTAAAGTTTGAAAGTTAAAGTGTCATAGTATTCTATGTTAAAACCAAGATAAATCTTCATTTTCACTTAAATAAGATAAATTCTGATGTTTTAAGTCATCTAAGTCAACTGTATATATACATTCTCATGCCTATCAGTTGATAGAATTAAAGTACCTTCCAAATTTTGAACAATACAATTTTCATTCCTGAAATTCAAAATATTACCCTCATATCATTGTTGAATAATGTTGATAAGGTTATTCATAAGTCCTAAAACATACAAAACATTAGAAATTATAGTTTTTACAAGAAAATAAACATCACTAATTCTGATGATTTCACTCTATATCTTGCTTCCAAAAGTGACATGTCCTCCATTTAAACTTTTTAGATTATATAAATTAGACTTGTCTGTGTTCATATATCAAGAACAATCATTTTCTATGTACCATTTTTTATGGCTTTTGATACTCAACCTATTTTCCTGAAAATAATAAAAATAATTTCTTAGTACCCATACTTGCTTGGGTACAGTTATATTAGTAAACAAAATTTTAGGAACCCACATCTACCTAACTCTTTTATGTTGAACAACTACTAGTTTTTTAAAATAAACGTTCTATGAAAACCAAAAATTAAAACTATTTAAAGAACAATTTTTTCACCAGCGACCTCCCCTTTGGCATTTAGTGCAAAAAGGTAAACTTTTAGGTACACCATAATTTGATTAGAATTGTGATTTTTCAAAAGGAAATCCTATTACATTATAATTTCAAGAGGGTTTTAGTGGTTTATACCTTTTGTCAAAAATTTATTTTTCAAAAGTAAAGATAGACATGAGTTTCTTTAAACTAATAACTTTGGGTTTAAGTTTAACAACTAAACTCTAATTATCTGAATTTAAAATAAAATTAGACTTTGAACTTAATTATGATGAAAATTTTAAAACTTTAGAAGTTAGATTTGAAATTATTTTATTAGATTTAATAAGATTTTCCTATTCACAATCATAGTTAGTTTTTAATTTTTAATTTTTAGTCTCCATAAGTTTTAAATATATAAACATTTATTCAAAAGTAGGCATATCATGTTCATAATGTGATGAATTAAATTTTTCATAATCTGATGGATTATATTTTTTATCATTCAATGAAGTTGAATAATCATCATCAAAAATATAAAACAAATTAGAATATAGATTTAAGTTTTCCAAAGATTTTATAGTTACCTTATCCCTAAATAATTTTTCACTATTTGAAATGTTTGAATAAAAATAAAAAAAAATTTGATGGTCACTTCCATTATATTTTGATGAGCTATCAGAATATTATCACCTTTAATAGCACTACAAGTGTCTAAATCTTTCAAACTCTTTTTACATCTACACTTAGAGTATTTCTTGGATATTTTATCTTTCTTTTTCAATCTTGGATAATCCGGTATAATATGACTTATCTTCTTACATTCATATAAAATGATATTTGATGATTCCTTCTTATCATGTGTATCCTTTCTGTTTTTTTGATAATTATATCAAAAATTATTATTTTTTACAATTCTATTTATTCTTATAGAAAGTTGAGAAAGTTCATTCTCATTGTCCTTTGAACTAATTTGATCTGAACATTTACATTTATTCTTTGAAACCTAAGGTTTAAAATTATAAATAGGATAATTAAAAGCACCGTAATAAGAGTTACCAAAAGTATATATAAAGTCTACTCTATTTTTCCTTTTCTCTTTTTTATCATCTCTCTTAAATCTTCTTTTATATTGTGTTAAAGTACCAATTAAGTCATCCAAACTTAGTTTAGTGAAATGTTTATTATAGTATATAGATATAATCTTAGACTCAAACTCCTTGAGAATGATATCAATAATATGATATTCTATTAATTATTACTTTCCCCAAGATTGTAAACTATTTACAATATTCATAAATGATTATGCATTTGGGTCACTGTTTCCCCATGTAATAAATTAAGAGCATAATATTTTGTTCTCAGCATAACTCTTCGAGTTTTGTAACACTTTAGAAGTTACAAAATGTATAACCTCTAACTTCTTCCAAATTCCATTAACCATATAACAAGATGATATCTAACTATAGATATTTATGGTCATCAAACATAACAGACTATTCTGCACTTTATGATTTTCCTGATATTTGATCTTTTATTCATAAGTAAAATGAACTTCCTTCTTTAGAAATTTGTATCCACCAATCATTATAAGAAAAATATCAACCCTCATATTAATAAAAAACATTTTCATCATA
This sequence comes from Viscum album, assembly GCA_963277665.1. Classification (NCBI taxonomy): domain Eukaryota; kingdom Viridiplantae; phylum Streptophyta; class Magnoliopsida; order Santalales; family Viscaceae; genus Viscum; species Viscum album. The sequence goes on from OY728161.1 coordinate 1,396,226,943, forward strand.
TAATTCCAGTACTCATGATATTTACCATAAAAAAATATTGGTCTGCTATGATTTAAGTTCTCAAGTGTTCCAACTAGAAATCATACTATATCAAAACAAGATAATAATTCTTATATAAAATAGTTAGTTTTATAAGGAAACCTAATAAAATTGATGATAATACAACAGAAAATATGAATAATCTTAGTTTCTGGTATAAACTGGCTCAAATAAAAAGTTTTTTCCTAGATATGTTAAGAAGGAACACTATAAGATAGAGGTGAATTATAGTTTTAAAAAATAACTTACAAATTTTCAACACCCTCTGGTTTGATTTGATCAGAAATATGATCTTCTGTTCAAGTTATCAAACAAAAGCGTAAGTATGTAAAAGTAGTGGAAATTAATATTATTTGAAATTCAATAATTTTTTATGAATTTAATAAACACAATGGAATAAAATTATAGAAATAATTCATATAGTGTCGAATAACTATCTGAAATCTCTTTAAAGGGATGTTATAAAACCAAGACTCTTTAACCTTAAATAGTAAGAAAGTTTGTAAACCTGGATTTAGGTATCCTCATTTCTATACTTATCAGAAGGTTTGTCTTCCTTTCCTTGGAATCCCTTAACTCGAACCCATTAGAATGTTCTCTGCCTTCCTATCCTTAGAAGCCCTTGACATAAACCAACCAAAAGGTTCTTCTTCTTCCTAATCTTGGAAGACCTCAGCTTGTAGGTTGGTTTCATGCTTTACGCACTAAAGTTATGTATTCTTTATCAAAATCTATTGATACAAAAGATTAGAAACATGGTTATTACAATACAAACTAAGAAATTTTATAAGTAAAACCTCACACAATGGTAGCTATTATCTAAAATACTCATAAAGAAAAATTTACACTAATCAGAAGTGCTCTCATGAAAATAAGCAATTGAAAACCTTCAAAACAACCAAATAATTTCAGTGTTTCAAGTAATGTCTCATTTTCTTATTATCTCCATGAATTTCCAACTTTATTTATATATTTTGTTGTAACAAACACCAAAATTCAAAATATGATTACCTTGATATTAGTTGTAACAACATCGGAAGAAAATTCATCAACTTCTGATGTACTTAGTAAAATTTCACATCTTCCGATAGAGTTATTTTGTCATCACTACTATACTTGATTATTTAATGAATATAGTCTATCATGAAGCTTCAGATCATTGGATTTTCATATTATGTTATCCAGAATTTATTTATCAGAAATTTAATTTTACACACAATAAATAACTAGAACAAGACTTCAAGTTAGATCATATTCTTATAAAGTGTATTATGATTTAAAAACAAAATAAGCAAGTGAGTCATTAACTCAACATCCATACTAAAACATAGGATCCTACCATTCTTCCACCACACACCCACCACTAACAAGCATACAAATTTCCATTATTTAGTTTAGGGTATTAGGATAAAATTGACCCTATCATCTTTTACTTCCTTTCCAACATCAGAAAGAATAATGTTCATGCACCACTAACCTTTGTTATGAACTCATCCACCAAAAATGGCCTGATACGTCCACCATGTAACTCAAGGTTGACATCTTCACAAAACTCAATTGGCTGTAACCATAAGCATATAGAATGTTATGCCTCATTTATCATCCCAATATGCCATGAGGAATGTCTTTCCAAAACTAAAACTATGCCACTAAGGTGACCATTTAGTCATGATGAATGACTTCAGGTTAGTCAGATACTTACAATAGTTGAACTCATGTTGTCAATCCTACCTTCATCTTAGCACCTTTATAGGACCATCACAAAGACTCCACAATTCACTATGCATGCGGCCCTATCCATTATCCCATGAAAAATAATAACACAACGCAACATCTACTTTAGCTTCTCAAAATCCCTTTAAGCAGGCCATTTCCATGAGCTCAACATCCAACTTCCTAAGCTCAATTTAAGATATCACCTAGTGAATAGAATCATCCTCTAATATATAAGTTCAAAACAGATCCTTTAAAACAATTGTAGTGCATGAATCTTCACTTACCAATTGGTGAAAGAATTGATTGAATATTCCTGAGGTTTTAACCCTAGTCATCGCTCAGGTATCACTTCTTAATGGAAATGAATTGAAATTTATCCACTTGGTTGCAAAATGATCCATAAGGACAGTCAACCACTCTCGAACTCAGATCTCGAGTGATCATAAATCACCATTGACATCATCACTATGCCTCACCCCACCTTAGAGGGATCCCATGAAAGACATATCTGCCAAGATCATCTCACATCGGTGATGGAAACAGGGGTAGAGATCCACCTCCAATCGGAGTCACCAGTCCCAAGGAGCTTGTCAAGAGGCTTCAATGGGGTATCTAACTATTAGTCATTAATTCATCCATGAGGTAAAATCACGCGGTGATTTTAATAAACATAGTAATCAAGGATTTTTTTTAAAAGTATATCTCAGACCAAATCTGAAGATACCAGAATGAATCCATCCATAGCTCACACTAGGAGTTACTCATCATGATAATCATCATTCATTATCTGTCTACCACCCATGAGACAAGATCCTAACATTGAGGATTACTCGCATGCATAAGGAGGAACATATCATCCTACCAAGGATCCTAATCCTAACATATGACTCATCATACTTATCATCCTTAACATGAAAGATCCAAGTAGGCTACAACAACCCCTATAAATGGATCATCTTGGAGTTTCACTCTCAAATAAGAGATCACAATCAGATGTAACACATCAACCAAACTACTACCAATATTTGATTTGTGTTAAGGGGCCCATGCCTCATCGAGTGTCTATGAACCAGTCATAGGGGGTAACCCATCTCATTAATGGTGAATTCACACCACATAAATCTTTATATAAGGAGGAACAGTTCCCTATATCATGGGGGGCATCGACTTCTCTATAGTATGGGGACCCTCACCTCCTTAGGATCGAGAGAGTACCAACCCCACACCGAAGTGAAAAATCCAAGCACCCATGAATGAAAGTCTACACTCTCATACCTATAGGGAGTTCCAAATCACAAAGATAGAATAACCACATCACATCCCATAAAAAATAATCATTGTAGATAGAGGACATGTACCTTGTACAATAGGGGAGTATCGACCCCACTATAGTATGGGGGATCTACACCTCATCGGGTTCGAGGGAGTTTCAAGCCCCATTCCCATATGGAGGAACCATGTTTCATGGATGTTAGTATATTGTATAAAGGGGGAATATTTCACCTTACTTAAATAAATCTCATTTGAGGGAGTACCGACCCCAGTGGAGGATCCTGCACCCCAACTAAGCTCTTGGGTGGGGGGATACCAACTCTACAGGTCGAGGATCCCACGTCCTGAGTATATAGGGGGAATACTGACCCTACCTATAAAATGAACAATAGATAGAGGATATCATGCCCCAGTTATATGTGGGGGGAACCGACCTAATAAATAGGATGAGATTGAGGATCCTATGTCCCATGTATATGGGAGGATACTGAACCTATCTGAAAACTGATTGGTCACACCCTGGTATCTACATAGTTAACATGAGGATTATCAAGAGAGCATCACTTGGGAAGCTCACATTTTTTAAGTAATCCCATCCCTCCCATCATCCATAGAAGGTCCATCTCACACCCCTAGAAAAATCATTTTCATGAGGGATATCAATATCTTCGTCACATAGTGATATCTCTAAGGTAGGATGTCACATTGTGAAACTGATTATGCACTAAGAACTACATGATGCATGGACCTACCAACTATACCTATAAAAAATTCTGTAAAGACCCATAAATTTCAAGTAAATTTTTTTTTCTTAAATTCTTTGGTATTTTACGAGTGCGCAGTTTCTGACGTCACCTGATTCCGAGGCTCGGTTTGCCCAGAATCAATTTTTGAAGTTTAGCTCGGGTACATTCAGTGAACAAGCGAGCGGGTTTTTCTAAATTTTGAACCGGTGCTCGGAATCAAAATCTGAGGGCACCGTTGAAACTGCAATGTCGGTATTTGCTTAAGAAGACCCTTTCTGGAGTTGCGTTTTCTCGAGTAGTGTTGTTAAATAATTGGGTTAACTAAAGAGTGAAATAAAATTTGCGCCACAATTTTATTTCTAATCTAAATAGTTATAACCTATGCTTGGGAGTTGAGTGGTACCCACTACATCATAACCAATTGGTAGGATATTTGTGAGGTGGGGCCCACATGAGCCCCACCCCATTCAAATCCCCTAAACCCACTCTTTATGTTGGCAACCCCCCATAAATGGTGTGACTTTCCCTCTTCTCCTTTATTGGATGCCAACACACTCTATTCAATTAATTGAACTCATTAATTAATTGAATGAGATGTTTTTGAATTTTAAAAATGTTGTTGGCATGTGTGTGTGTGAATAAAATAAGACAAAGTCTTATTTTATTGGGGGTGGATTCGTTGTGTGGAGTTTGGAGAAGAAAATCTCAAGTCTTGAAGATCTTCTTCTTCCTCGTAGAAGAACGCGAAGAACACCGACACGCTTTTCGATCTTCTTTCCACGTCAAAGAAAGGGGGACGCCGCATCCTTCATCGGGCGTGCACCGATGACGTATACGGAGGCTCATTCCACGACGCCGTCTTCCGCGACGCCATTTTCCCCCGACGATCATCGTTCGACAACTCCTTGAGGTAGGGGTTTGGTTTTGTGTTCATGAATATTCTTTTGTCATCCATCGTTAAATTCTTTAGTCGCTTGTTATCGAATTAACAGGAGGGGTCAGACCACACAAACATGGCCGACCCTCCTCCCCCTTTTGTTATTGTACTCATTGTGGCTCGAACGAAGGTGGTGCAGTGCCGATGCACCGCGCGAGAACGAAAAGAGCGGCGGAGGGGCGCGGCGCTGACGCGCCGCACCGATCGAAGAAGGGCCACGGTCTAAGGTCGCGACGGTCACCAACAGGGGCGGCCCGAATCACCAGTCGTCGGCGCTTCGGAGGGGCGGGACCGCGGGGTCCCGCGGCAGCGGCACCGGCCGGCCAACCGGGTCGTCCGTTCGGAGGAGGCCGGGGGTCGTAACCCCCGGCGGCAGATAGGCGGGCCCCCCTCCACGTGGGGGGGGGGGGCCGTTTCGAGACAAGGGGGGCAGCGCCCCCCGTTTTCCTCTCGGCCAAAACGGCCGAGCTGACCGGCCACGTGGGCTGCACCGAGCCAGACCGGCCGCGCCGGGCCGGACCACCCGCGCCAGGCCGGACCGCCCGCGTCGGGCCAGACCGCCCGCGTCGGGCCGAACCGCCCGCACCGGGCAGGGCCGCGCCAGTCAGGCCGGGCCGCGCCCTAGTGGGCCGAACTCGAACCCGGGTCGGGTCAACCCAGTTCGGGCCAACCCAGGGGGTCTTGGGTCGGGTCGGTCCGGGCCCAAAACCCCCTAAAAACGGACAGCTTCGTTCAAAAACCCATAACTTGGGCTACGGACCTTCGATTGATGCACTGTCAGTTGCGATGTGATCCTTGGATCAAGATGGTCGTTTCGGTATATTACACTCAAGGTTTCAGAGAACTTTGGGTTCGGCCGGGTTGGTTCAAACACGAAACCAACCGGGCCCTCGGAGCGGAAACGCTTATAACTTGAGCTCCGGACGTCCGATTGAAGTGTCGTCGACTTTGTTGGATTCCTCTTAGTGAGACGGTACTTTTGGATTACTCCGCTCAAGGTTTGGACGCAGTTGGAGTATGGTCGGGTTGTTTTTGACTTAAAAACCAACCAGGCCCCTGGAACGAAAAAACCAATAACACTCAGACCGGGCGTCCGATTGACGTGTCGTCTGTCGCGTTGAGTTCCTATAGACGTGACGGAACTTTGCAATACATAAACTCTGGTCTACGTGACAGTTGATGTATCGAACCCTTGGATCGTGGAGCAGACCCTCCCGGAACGAGCGTGCTTTGTGCGGGAACCCTAGAGCTGGCTGCGACTGCAACGACGATTGTCACGACCCGTCCTCGGGGCCCATGCCGTGACTACCCCAAGCCTACCTTCCATAGGCCAGGGGCTGGAGACTAGCACCAAGGCGTAATTCCTGATAAAAAGGGAAGTCATTGCCTTTGTAAAGTAAACAAACACCACAGAGCAAGCAAGTAGAAGTGAACACTAAGTAAAAACTGAGTACAACAGTAAGTGCGGAAAAGTAAGTGGGCCAGAATACAAACTCAAACTGAAATTAAAGTACAACTGGAAAGGGAAAACAGCAACTGAAAGTAAAGCCGCAACCTCGAGCTGTCCACTGGAAGTCCCACCTGAAGGGTGGGTACAGATAGCCTTCACAGCTCCTCGGGTCCAGCCGTCCGCTCCATGTATGTCCCGCCCAATGGTCCACCTCTAGGTACCGACCTGCTCCGCAAGCCTCAACCACGATCAGCGTTTTCCGTCGTCTGCAACCAACACAACGTAGTGCGGGCATAGCCCATGCAGGGGTGAGTATAAGCTACTCAGTAGGGACCCCAAGACCCCCGAAGGTCTCCCATAATCCACAAAGGATAATCCACAAAGGAAAGATACAAACACGAAGTAACATCCGGTACTACTTAGGTATATGCTCATACATATACCTAAGTCATCAATTCTCGTTCGGATCCAACATTCGAGCCCAAGTACAACCCAGTCCACACAGGAAAACACAACCCATTCCACACAGGAAAGAAAAACGTAATCCACACAAGATATCAAGTCAATCATATTGAAGATAAGGATTGAAAGTCAATATACAGCTCACACAGGTATACTTCTTCATATGACGATAGAGATGATCAGATATAGTCATCGATTCATCTAAGCCGTCGGACTCACAAAGGATCGATAGGTATTAACCCCCGTAATGACCCACAAAGGATCTGACCCACACAGGATTGATAAGTAACTAACCACCGCAATGACCCACAAAGGATCTGACCCACACAGGATCGATAGATAACTAACCCCCGCAATGACCCACATAGGATTGGACCCACACAGGATCTTTAGGCGCTGGCCCACACAGGATCGTTGAGCGCTGACCCACACAGGATCTGACCCACACAGGATCGGTATCACTAATCCACGTAGGATCGCTGAGTGTTGTAGTCGTCACCGTCGAATCCACAAAGTATTTCTGCACAGTCGTCATCGTCGTCGCAGTCGCAGCCAGTTCTAGGGTTCCCGCACACAGCAAGCTCGTTCGAGAGGGTCCGTTCCACAAGCTGAGGGGCTGATACATCAACTGAAACATAGTCCGGAGTTGATGTATCCAAAAGTTCTGTATCGTCAACAGGAACTCAACGTCGCAGACGATGCGTCAATCGGACGCCCGGTCTGAGAGTTATTGGCTTTTTCGTTCTAGGGGCCCGGTTGGTTTTTAAGTCAAAACCAACCCGACCGTACTCCAACTGCGTCCAAACCTCGAGCGGAGTAAGCCAAAAGTTCTGTCTCACTTAGAGGAATCCAACAAAGTCGACGAAATGTCAATCGGACGTCCGGAGCTCAAGTTATAAGCGTTTCTGCTCCGAGGGCCCGGTTGGTTTTGTGTAGGAACCAACCCGGACAAACCCAAAGTACTCCTAAACCTTGAGTGTAATATACCTAAACGACTGTCTCTATCCAAGGATCGCTACGCAATAGACGGTGCATCGATCGGAGGTTCGTATCCCATGTTATGGGTAACAGACTGAAAAAGTCCAGTATTAGGGGGGTTCGGGCCCGGTCCGACCCGGCCCGGTACCCCCTGGGTCGACCTGAACCGGGTCGACCCGACCCGGGTCCGGGTCCGGCCTACTTGGGCGCAGCCCGGCCCGGCTGGCGCGGCCCGACACAGCTGGCGCGGCCCTGCCCGGCCTGGGCGCGGACCGACCTGGCAGTCCGATCGGGCGGCTCGGCCGTTTCGGCCGAGCGGTGCGGGGTGGCACACTGCCCCCCGCCAGCGAGTAACCACGGCCCCATGGGGGCCGCTCCTTGTCAACGAATGTGTCCGAGCGCTGCGTCCCGCCTCCTTCAGTCCTGCGCGGTCGCGGGACTAGTAGCCTGTCGCCGCGGCTGAAGCCACGGCGGCCAATCCCGGTGGCACGCCGGGCGCCGCTGCCTCCGGCTGCCGGCGCCGCCCTGTCGGTGAGGCGCACCGACGGAGTGCTCCGCGGACCACCGGACGAGCTCCGGTGGTCGGATTTGCCTGTCGTCTTCGCCAACGGCCCTCCCGGGACCCGTCCTTCACTACGAGGACCTCACAACGCCCGTGCGGCCTGCTTCATCGTCACCCGCCAATCCGCACACCAAGAACGAAGAGACGGTGGGTTCAGACTTGTTCGTTGGTCCGCACCCACCGCGTTAGCAGTTTAAAAAGGATTCCGACAAATTTTAAACATATGCCGAGGGTATAAATCACAAAGATTTAATTGAATCAAAACCCCTACCTCGTCGAATTCGTTGAGCGAGGGTTCGTCACGGAAAAGCACGTCGCGGAAGGGGGATCGTCGCGTCGCAGAGAAGGAACGTCACAGAAGAAACGTCGCGGAAGAAGCGTCGCGGTACACGGCGTCGCGTAGTCGATCTCCGAGGATTTGGCATTCTTCATCGGAGATCGGTGCGTTCTTCACATTCTTCGCGTTCTTCACGTTCTTCACGTTCTTCATCGAAGAAGAAGGCTTTTCTCCAAATCCTCCCCACGCAACAAGTTCCCACCCAAATAAAATAAGTGTTGTCTTATTTTATTAACACTCAAACCAACTCTTTGAAATTCAAAAAGAAAAGAAACGATCAATTAATTGAGGAGTTTAAAACCGCCAATTAATGAGACGTTTAATATCCAGATTAAACGCAAGAGTTGACTTCATTAAAAAGGGGGATGCAGGTGCATTTCTTAATTAAAGGAGGGGGTTAAAAAAGGTGGGGCTCGTGTGGGCCCCACCCCACAAATATCCTACCTAGTGGTGTAGGATATTTTGGGTCCCACTTTAACCCCTTAACATAGGTTAAACAACTTAAAATAAAATAAATGGTGCGACCCATTTATTTTATTCATTTACTTAACCCGAAAATTTAAAAACCACACCCGAGAAAACGCAACTCCAGAAAAGGTGTTTCTAAGAAATTACCGGTGCTGCGATTCCATCGGTGCCCTCAGAATTCGATTCTGAGCACCGGTTCAAAAGTTAGAAAAACCCGCTCGTTCGTTCACTATACGTACCCGAGCTAAACTTCAGAAAAAGATTCTGGGCACACCGGGCCTCGGAATTAGGTGCCGTCAGAAACTGCGTTCTTGTAAAATTCCCATGAAAATTAAGAAAAAAAATTTCCTTGAATTTTTCAGGTCTTTACATCACTCCCACCTCAGGGCTTTACGTCCCCGTAAAGATACATCAAAAACTAGGGAAACAAAAGTGGGTATTGAGCACGCATCTGAGCCTCCCGCTCCCAATTGCTCTCCTGGAGGTTCCCATGCTATCATCTGATGCGCACTAGAGGAATCGACCATACATGTAGGACCCACTCCTGTCGATCCTCAATCTCCACCGGGACCTCTGCAAAAGTCGCCCCATCATCAACGTCCAGCTCCCCATGGTCAATGATATGCATCTGGTCGTGCACGTATCTCCTCGGCTGGGATACGTGGAAAACCTCGTGAATCCGGTGCAACTGAGGTGGTAGATCCAGGCGATAAGCCACCTCTCCAATTCTTCTGAGGACCTGGAATGGTCTGATGAAGCATGGAGACAACTTGTCGCCTCGGCCAAATCTTCGTAATCCACGCCGAGGTGAGACCCGCAAGAAGACGTGGTCGCCATCCTCGAACTCAAGTGGCCTCCGCCTCCTGTCAGCATAAGACTTCTGACGGCTCTGAGCTGTCCTCATCCACTCCTAGATGACCTGGACCTTCTCTATCGTGGCCTGGACCATCTCCGGTCCCACAAGTGCTGACTCCCCAGGGTCTATCCAGCACAGCGGTGATCTGCAAGGTCGGTCGTACAACGCCTCGTATGGTGCCATCCCGATGGTGGAGTGGTAGCTATTATTGTACGCGAACTCCACCAAGGGTAGGTTGTCCTCCCATCTGCGACCAAAGTCGAGGAAAATTGCACAGAGCATGTCCTCGAGAGTCTGAATGGTCCTCTTCTTCTAACCATCTGTCTGAGGGTGAAAGGCGGTGCTCAGACGTAGCTGTGTCCCAAACGCCTCCTGCAACCCCTTCCAAAGCCGGGAAGTAAAGCGAGAATCTAGATCGGAGATGATAGATGATGGCACGCCATGAATCCGTACAATCTCCTAAACATAGAGGCGTCCCAAGCTCTCCACTGAGCCCTGCTCTCTGATGGGTAAGAAGTGAGCCGACTTGGTGATTCGGTCGACAATCACCCAAATGGAGTCGTGACCTCTGGAAGTGCGTGGAATTCCAGTCACGAAGTCCATAGATATCATGTCCCACTTCCACTCTAGGACCTCCAAGGGTTGTACCAAGCCTGCTGGTACCTGGTGCTCTGCCTTCACCTGCTAACAGGTGAGGCATCGAGAAACGAACTCTGCCACAGCCTTCTTCATGCCCGGCCACCAGTGCTATCATCTGAGATCCTGGTACATCTTTGCCACGCCAGGATGTACCGCCAAAGGGGAAGTGTGAAACTCTCTCATCACCTCCTCCCGTAAAGCAACTGGTACCAAGGTACGTCCTCTGAAAAGGACATCGTGCTCTCCTCCTACATAGAAACCATCAGGTCCCTGCCCTGAGGATATCTACGCACGCCATGTCTCACAGTCAGCATCCCCACATTGTGCCTCTCTGACCCACTGTAGTAGTGGAGGAGTGACTGTGAGTGACTGAAGGAAGGCTGCTCCATCTCTATCCATGAAGGATATCTGCAAATCGGCTAGCTTCTCTGTCGTCTCCCCAAGTAGTTGAATGCCCGTCCTCCTGCTGAGTGCATCGGCTACTACGTTACCCTTTCTAGGAGTATAGACTATATCAAAGTCATTGTCCTGGAGGAACTCGATCCATCGTCACTGTCTCAGGTTCAGGTCCTTCTGCGATAAGATGTACCTGAGACTCTGATGGTCAGAATAGACTGTAAAGCGCTCGCCCATCAGATAGTGTCGCCATGTCTTCAGAGCGAAGACCACTACTGCTAACTCCAGGTCATGGGTAGCGTAGTTCTACTCATGCTGCCTCAACTGACGTGATCCATAGGCGATCACTTCCCGCTCCTGCATCAGGACACATCTGAGTACGGTCCCTAATGCATCGCAGTAGACTACGTACCCTACTCCCTCCTCTGGAAACCTCAAGATAGGTGCGCTGGTCAATCTATGTCTCAGCTCCTAGAAGCTCTGTTGATATCTGTCTGACCACACAAAGGGTTTCCCCTTCCTCTTAAAAGCTGATAGTGGTGCCGCAACTCTGGAGAAGTCTGGCACAAATCTCCGGTAGTATCCAGCTTGTCCCAAGAAACTCCGCACCTCTGTCACGCTCCTGGGTGTCTCCCAAGCACTGCCTCGATATTCGTAGGATCCACCGCAACTCCCACCTCAGAGATGACGTGTCTCAAGAAGTGGACCTCGTGTATCCAGAACTGACACTTCGAGAGCTTACCATAAAGCTGGTGCTCTCGGAGTGTGTCCAGTACAACCCACAAGTGGTAGGCGTGCTCCTCCTCAGTCGTCGAGTATATCAAAATGTCGTCGATGAAGACCACGACAAATCGATCGAGGTATGGCTGAAATATCTTGTTCATGAGGCCCATGAACACTACGGGAGCATTGGTTATTCCAAATGGCATAATCAAGAACTCATAGTGGTCGTACCGACATCTGAAGTCCGTCTTCTGCACGTCCTCGTCCCGAACTCTGAGCTGATGATAGCCTGACCTAAGGTATATCTTCGAGAACCACCAGGCTCCCTTGAGATGATCGAAGAGGTCATCAATCCTCGGTAGCAAATACTTGTTCTTCACTGTCACTTGTTTCAGGCGACGATAGTCAACACAAAGTCGCAAGCTCCCGTCCGCCTTCTTGGCGAACAATATCAGGGAAGCCCAGGGTGAAACACTGGGTCGGATGAAACCCTTGCCCTGCAAGTCCTCCAACTGTACCTGTAGCTCTGAAAGCTGAGCGGGGGCCATCTGATATGCTGGAATGGATATCGGGGCTGTCTTGGGGTACAGGTCAATATAAAAGTCTACCTCTCTGTGAGGAGGTAGTCCTGAAACGTCGTCGGGGAAAACGTCTGCATACTGATCCACCACTACAGGAAAACTAGGACTCCGCACGTCAACTGCTCCTAGGATGAGGCTAGCCAAATGATGAGTGAAAAGGTGGTCCTCTCCTCTGCGGGAGTCCATCCTGTGCTGCGAAGGCTCCCTTCTCGCCGGTGAAGGTGAACCTGCTCCCGTCGGTGCGTACACATCGCACCTTGCGCCTAATACAGTCAATCTGATCATGGATTGTAGATAACCAATCCATGCCCAAGATGACATCGTAAGGCCTCGACGCTGCTACAAGAAGATCCCAGCCGAAGCTCTCACCTCCTAGAGTAAGCTCACACTACCGGCACCAGTGTGTAATCGTCGAGTCTGCTCGTGTAGGAGTCTCTAGCCGTAAGGATCGAGCCAACGGCTCCGTCGGAATCTCAGAGCTCCGAACAAGGGTAGCGGTTATGAAAGAATGACTCACTTCTATGTCTATAAGAACTACAGCAAGGGTGGAATAGACACAGATAGTACCTCGAATCATCTCGGGAGCGCCGTGGTCATAGGCCTCCGTTGTCTGGAGCTGCGCCTGTCTCTGCCCGCCAGCTCCCTGTGGTCGAGGTGGACCTCCTGGCGGTAGTGGTGGTAGAGCCTCAAAGCATCGCCCACCACCTGCTGCTCGGCCAGCTCCTCTTCCTCATCCGCCTGCTCCCTGCGGACCGCCACGCTCGACCCTCTGCCTCTGCCTGGGTGGTCCCTCAACCGTCTGCTGCTCCTCTGCATGGCGGGTCGGGCAGTCATGAGCCATGTGGCCCTACCCACCGCATGTTTATCACTGTCTGCCTCTCGAAATACTGGCTCCGTGCTGTGTGACCCGCACTGCTGAGCCAGTGTCCTGAGGCCGTCTGCCTGAGGGTCTGGTCTTCCGGGACCCATGAGTCATCCGTCGACTGCCTGCTGCAGAAGACTCAGATACGTGCCACCCTGCGGTAGGTCTCGCTGCAGATATAGGCTTAGCAAGGAAGCTCTCGATCATAAGGGATCGCTCCAGTACCCCTGCCTGTGTCGGAATGCTGAGGGAGATCAGTGATGCCCTGATCTCATGCCTCAATCCCTGCTCAAAGGTTCGGTCCCAGAAGAATGGGTCTCGTACCATGTCTGTCGAGTAGCGCGAGAGATCGGTAAATCTCACCAAGTACTGGGCGACCGTCAAGCTGCCCTGCCGCAGTTGTAGAAGGTCCTGGATGCGCACCGCATGGAGGGTGGCTGGGATGAACTCCGAGCAGAAGAGGCTCTCAAAGTCCGTCTAGAGGAGAGATGTCTCATCGTGCACCTGGAGCATCAAGATCCACTATCTGCCTGCTGCCGCGTGCAGGAGGCTCGCTGCGAGGATCACCATGAGGTCTGTTGGTGTCCTCACTAACCTGAAAACCCGTACAACTGCCTCCAGCCAATCCTCGGCTGCCTGAGGGTTCGTCTCCCCGTGGAACCTAGGCAGTCGCTGGTGCTGAAACTCATGCAGTGCACTAAGGCGACGTGCATCGTCAGCGGCTGGGGCAGGTAGCATCGGTGGCTCGGTGGGTAGAGGTACCGCCAGTGCCTCTGCTGTCAAAGGGCCCTGTACCGAGGCCTCGTCGCTCGGTGGGCTGTCGTCACGTACAACGCTCGAAACCCTAGCTGGTTGCCATCGTGGGGCCATCCTGAAAAGAAACAGGTGGGCCACGGTCAAATAGTATACCTGGTGAGCTGACACAAAGTAATCACAAAGAAAACTTGTAACACACATGCAATCAATTTTTTTGTGCATTAAGTCGGAAATCAGAAATCAGGGTCCTGGTGTATGGATACATCGGCCACCGCACCAACACTGGACTCCCTGGACTGATAACCACACTCAATACTCTTAACACTATTGCTTCACATAGAAAAAGATCAGAGTCATGAGTTCTGTGGTAGAACCGAACACCTCTGATAACAACTTGTCACGACCCGTCCTTGGGGCCTGTGTCGTGACTACCCCAAGCCCGCCTTCCATAGGCCAGGGGCTGACAACTAGCACTAAGGCGCAATTCCTGAAAAAAAGGGAATGCATTGCCTTTGTAAAGTAAACAAACACCACAGAGCAAGCAAGCAGAAGTGAACACTAAGTAAAAACTGGGTACAACAGTAAGTGCAGAAAAGTAAGTGGGCCAGAATACAAACCCAAACTGAAAGTAAAGTACAACTGGAAAGGGAAAACAGAAACTGAAAGTAAAGTCGCAGCCTCGAGCCGTCCACTAGAAGTCCCACCTGAAGGGTGGGTACAGATAGCCTCCACAGCTCTTCGGGTCCAGTCGTCTTCTCCGTGTACGTCCCGCCCAATGGTCCACCTCCAGGTACCGACCTGCTCCGCAAGCCTCAACCACGATCAGCACTGTTCGTCGTCTGCAACCAACACAACGTAGTGTGGGCATAGCCCGTGCAGGGGTGAGTATAAGCTACTCATTAGGGACCCCGAAGGTCTCCCAGAATCCACAAAGGAAAGATACAAACACGAAGTAACATCCGGTACTACTTAGGTATATGCCCATACATATACCTAAGTCATCAATTCTCGTTCGGCTCCAACATCCGAGCCCAAGTACAACCCAGTCCACATAGGAAAACACAACCCATTCCACACAGGAAAGAAAAACGTAATCCACACAGGATATCAAGTCAATCATATTGAATATAAGGATTGAAAGTTAAGATACAGCTCACACAGGTATACTTCTTCGTATGACGATAGAGATGATCAGATATAGCCACTGATTCATCTAAGCCGTCGGACCCACAAAGGATCGATAGGTACTAACCCCCGCAATGACCCAAACAGAATTGATAGGTAACTAACACCCACAATGACCCACAAAGGATCTGACCCACACAGGATCGATAGGTAACTAACCCCCGCAATGACCAACACAGGATCGGACCCACACAGGATCTGTAGGCGCTGGCCCACACAGGACCGCTGAGCGCTGATCCACACAGGATTTGACCCACACAGGATCGGTAGCACTGATCCACATAGGATCGCTGAGTTCTGTAGTTGTCGCCATCGAATCCACGGAGGATTTCTGCACAGTCTTCATCGTCGTCGTAGTCGCAGCCAGCTCTAGGGTTCCCGCACACAGCAAGCTCATTCGGGAGGGTCTGGTCCATGAGCCGAGGGGATGATACATCAACTGACACATAGTCCGGAGTTGATGTATCCAAAAGTTCCGTATCATCAACAGGAACTCAATGTCGCAGACGGCGCGTCAATCGGACGCCCGGTCTGAGAGTTATTGGCTTTTTCGTTCCAGGGGCCCGTTTGGTTTTTAAGTCAAAACCAACCTGATTGTACTCCAACTGCATTCAAACCTTGAGCGGAGTAACCCAAAAAGGTCTGTATCACTTAGAGGAATCCAACAAAGTCGACGACACGTCAATCGGACGTCCGGAGCTCAAGTTATAAGCGTTTCCGCTCCGAGGGCCTGGTTAGTTTCGTGTACGAACCAACCCGTCTGAACCCAAAGTACTCCGAAACCTTCAGTGTAATATACCGAAACGACCATCTCGATCCAAGAATATCTACACAAATGATGGTGCGTTGATCGGAGGTTCTTAGCCCATGTTATGGGTAACAGACCAAAAAAGTCCGGTATTAGGGGGTTCGGGCCCGGTCCGACCCGGCCCGGTACCCCCTGGGTCGGCCCGAACCGGGTCGACCCGACCCGGGTCTGGCCCGCTTGGGCACGTCCCAGCCCAGTTGGCGCGGCCCGGCCCGGCCTGGGAACGGCCCGGCCCGGCTGGCGCGGCCCGGCCCGGCGGTCCGGTTGGGCAGCTCGGCCGTTTCGGCCGAGGGGTGCGGGGTGGCACGCTGCCCCCCGCCAGCGAGTAACTGCGGCCCCTGGGGCCGCTCCTTGTCAATGGACGTGACTGAGCGCCGCGTCCCACCTCCTTCAGCCCCGCGCGGTCGCGGGACCAACAGCCTGCCGCCGCGGCTTCAGCCGCGGTGGCCCATCTTGGCGGCGCGCCGGGGGCTGCCGCCGCCTCCAGCCGCCGGTGCCGGTAGAGTGCTCCGCGAACCACCGGACGAGCTCTGGTGGTCGGATTTTCCTGCCGTCTTCGGCAATGGCCCTCCCGGGACTCGTCCTTCACTGCGACGACCTCACAACGCCCATGCGGCCTGCTTCATCGTCGCCCACCAATCCGCACACCAAGAACGAAGAGACGGTGGGTTCAGACTTGTTCGTTGGTCCGCACCCACCGCGTTAGCGGTTTAGAAAGGCTTCCGAAAAATTTTAAACATATGCCGAGGGTATAAATCACAAATATTTAATTGAATCAAAACCCCTACCTCGTCGAATTCGTTGAGCGAGGGTTCGTCGCGGAAAAGCACGTCATGGAAGAAGACGTCGCGGAAGGGGGATCATCGCGTCACGGAGAAGGAACATCACGGAAGAAGCGTCGCGGAAGAAGCGTCGCGGTACACGGTTTCGCGTAGTCGATCTTCGAGGATTTGGCGTTCTTCGTCGGAGATCAGTGTGTTCTTCGCGTTCTTCGCATTCTTCACGTTCTTCATCGAAGAAGAAGGCTTTTCTCCAAATCCTCCCCACGCAACAAGTTCCCACCCAAATAAAATAAGTGTTGTCTTATTTTATTAACACTCAAACCAACTCTTTGAAATTCAAAAAGAAAATAAACGATCAATTAATTGAGGAGTTTAAAACCACCCAATTAATGAGACATTTAATATCCAGATTAAACGAAAGAGTTGACTTCATTAAAAGGGGGGGTGCAGGTGCGTTTCTTAATTAAAGGAGGGGGTTGAAAAAGGTGGGGATCGTGTGGGCCCCACCCCACAAATATCCTACCTAGTGGTGTAGGATATTGTGGGTCCCACTTTAACCCCTTAACATAGGTTAAACAACTTAAAATAAAATAAATGGTGCGACCCATTTATTTTATTCATTTACTTAAACCGAAAATTTAAAAACCACACTCGAGCAAACGCAACTCCGGAAAGGGTGTTTCTAAGAAATTACCAGCACTACGATTCCATCGGTGCCCTCAGAATTCGATTCCGAGCACTGGTT
Source organism: Viscum album (assembly GCA_963277665.1). Taxonomy (NCBI): domain Eukaryota; kingdom Viridiplantae; phylum Streptophyta; class Magnoliopsida; order Santalales; family Viscaceae; genus Viscum; species Viscum album. The sequence continues at coordinate 1,396,244,243 of OY728161.1, forward strand.
CAAAAGTTAGAAAAACCCGCTCGTTCGTTCACTGAATGTACCCGAGCTAAACTTCGGAAAAAGATTCTGGGCACACCGGGCCTCGGAATTAGGTGTCATTAAAAACTGCGTTCTTATAAAATTCCCAAGAAAATTAAGAGAAAAAAATTCATTGAATTTTTTGGGTCTTTACAACGATGGCGACTGTATTGGGATCCTCCGTGGGTTCAACGAGAATGACTACCGTACTGGGATCCTCCGTGGGTTCAACGAGAACGACTATCGTACTAGGATCCTCTGTGGGTTCGACGAGGACGAATACTGTACTGGGATCCTCTGTGGGTTCGATGAGGACGACTACCGTACTGGGATCCTCGATGGGTTCGACGAGGACGACTACCATACTGGGATCCTCTGTGGGTTCGATGAGGACGACTATTGTACTGGAATCCTTCGTGGGTTCAACTACCATGCTGGATCCTCCGTGGGTTCGACGACGATGACTACTATACTTGTATCCTCCATGGGTTCGGCAGCGAGGACTACTAAACTTGGATCCTACGTGGTTTTGGCAGAGGAGTTGATTCAAAGGCTGCATCTAATCATCTCCACCCCTCTTCATAAATGGATACTTGTGTGAGCTGAGTCTTGACTTTCAATCATTATCTTCGATGTGATTGACTTGATATCCTATGTGGATTGGATTATGCTTTCCTGTGTGGATTGGGTCATACTTTCCTGTGTGGATTTAAGTTTTACTTTTCTGATTGGACTGGTTTGTACTAGAGCTTGTGAGTTGGAGCTGAACTGGATTTGATGACTTAGGTATATGTATGGGCATATACCTAAGTAGTGTTGGATGATACTTCGTGATTGTATCTTTCTTTGTGTTTTATCCTTTGTGGATTCAGGGAGACCTTCGGGGGTCTCGGGGTCCCTACTGAGTGTCGTATACTCACCCCTGCACGGGCTTCACCCGCACTACGTTGTGTTGGTTGCAGACGACGGACATCACTGATCGTGGTTGAGGCTTGTAGAGCTGGACGGTACTCGGAGGAGGATCTCACGACGAGTCGGTGCCCGAAGGTGGATATCACGTCGAGTCAGTACCTGGAAGAGACGGACAGACGTGGAGTGCTAAGGAGGAGATTTCTACCTACCCTTCAGGTAGGAAGTCGGAGGATGATCCAGGAGCGACTTGTCACCTTTTAGTTGTTGTCCTTGAGTTGTACTTTACTTTCAGTTGTACTTCACCTTTAGTTGGGTTTGTATTCTAGCTCATTTACTTTTCAGAACTTACTTCTGTTTTCAGTTTACTTAGTGTTTACTTCAGTTTGCGTACTCTGTGGTGTTTGTTTTCTTTTATAAAGGCAATGTCTTCCCTTTTTATCAGGATTTACGCCTTTGGTGATAGTATTCATCCCCTGTCATTTGAAAGGTGGGCTTGGGGAAGTCACGGCATGGGCCCCGAGGATGGGTCATGACAAATTGGTATCAGAGGAGTTCGGTTCTACCGCAGAACTCAGGACTATGATACTTCTTCTATGTAAAGAAATAGTGTTAAGGGTATTGAGTGTGGTTATCAGTACAGGGAGTCTAGTGTTGGTGCGGCGACCGAAATATCCATACACCAGGACCCTGACTTCTGATTTCCGACTTAGTTCACGAAAACATTGATTTCATGTGTGTTTCAAAAGTTTTCTTTGTGATTACTTTGTGTCAGCTCACTAGGTATACTGTATTGACCGTGGCGCACCTGTTTCTTTTCAGGATAGCCCCACGACAGCAGCCATCTATGGTTACGAGCGTTGTATGAGACGACATCCCACCGAACGATGAGGCCTCGGTGTAGGGCCCTATTACAGCGGGGGCACCGGCAGTACCTCTACCCGACGAGCCACAGATGCCACCAGCCCCAGCCGCTGAGTGTGCACGTCGCCTTAGTGCACTGCACGAGTTTCAGCGTCAGAGACCGCCCAGGTTCCGCGGGGAGACAGACCCTCAGGCAGTCGAGGATTGGCTGGAGGCTGTTGTACGAGTTTTCCGGTTAGTAGGGACACCAGCTGACCTCATGGTGATCCTTGCAACGAGTCTCCTGCACGCAGCAGCAGACAGATAGTGGAGCCTGATTCTTAATGTGCACGACGAGGCATCTTTACTTTGGACGGACTTCTAGAGCCTCTTCCGCTCAAAGTTCATTCCATCCACCCTCTGTGCGGTGCGCATTCAGGAGCTACTACAGCTGCGACAGGGCATCATGACTGTGGCCCAGTACTCGGCGAGGTTTACTGAACTCTCACGCTACTCCACAGATATGGTATAGGACCCATTCTTCAGGGCTCGGACCTTCGAGCAGGGACTGAGGCATGATATCAGGGCTTCGATGATCTCCCTCAACATCCCAACGCAAGCGAGGGTGTTGGAGAGAGCCCTTCTAGTGGAGAGTTTTCTCGTTGAGCAGTCACCAGCGGTGAGACTCTCCGCAGGATGACCCGCAGCAGAGTCTTCTGCAGCTGGTAGTAGACAGATGACACAGAGGTCCAAGTGGGCCAGACCATTAGATGATCAATCTCAGGATGCAGATTTGATTGTACGGGGCACACGAAGGAGAGCCATCCACACGAGGAGCAGGCAGTGCTATGCATACAGCGGGCAGGGTCACATGGCTCAAGACTGCCCGACTCATCCTACAGATGAGCAGAAGGCGGTAGAGGGACCTCCCAGGCAGAGTTTCGACCATGGCGGTCTGCAGGGAGCAGGCAGACGAGGCAGAGGAGCTGGCTAAGCAGCGGGTGGTGGGCTACGCTTTGAGGCCCTACCACCACCACCACCAGGGAGACTACCCCGACCGCAGGGAACGGGTGGACAGGGGAGAGCTCAGCTTCAGGCAGCTGAGTTTTATGAACATGGAGCTCCGGGAGTAGATGGATAGGAGCGGTACTAGCTCCAGACATGGGGACTTTTGTTCTTGTTGCTTCTAGCTTTGTTGATGTTTTGTGTCTTTGTACCTTGAGCTGCAGTAATAAAAGACACTTGTTCTTGTGATGTTTTCTTCCATGTCCTTTCTATGTAGTTGATACTGAGAGGTTCTGGTTAAAACCGTTGACTTGACCCTCACTTCCAAGATTCCTACTAGAGGAGACCTAGTGACCACACACTGCTGCCGACAGTGTGACTCGACGCTTGGAGGCGAGAGTAATGGTTGGATCTCTTGGTAGTAGCGTCAAGGCCTTATGACGTCGTCCATGACATGAAATAGTACCGTTCATGTCAGGATTGACTATATTAGGAAAAGAACGTGGTTCATCTAGGGGATGAGATCATATTTCTCTTTTCGGAAGAGGAGAAATCTCAGCAGCTCTTTGGTGGAACGTAGACGAAGAAGGGTGGAGATGAGTTCTTACTTTTGGCTAGTCTCACCCATTATTCGTTGAGCGAACTATTTACGGTTCTCACCAACTTAATAGTCTCAGGTGTATCTTTTCTCAGAATGACATGAACCTGAGATAGCGTTGATGGCTTGAGTTCCCTCAGGACTATGACATCGAGACAGTTTATACTCCTGGGAAGGGGAATGTTGTAGCGGATGTTCTTGGTAGGCGATCGGGCATTTAGCTGTTAGGAGTGGCGAGACAGTAGCTGGCCGCGTTTTCAGATATCCTTTGTGGATAGTGTTGGAGTGAGTACGTGTAGAACCAGAGATGGTTTAGGCTACATCGGAGAAGGTGCAGATCATCCTGGAGCGGATGAGGACTGCACAGGGCAGACAGAAGTCCTATGCTGTTAGGAGGTGGAGACCACTAGAGTTCGAGGATGGCGACCACGTTTTCTTACGGGTCTCACCTCGGCGTGGATTACAGAGATTTGGCCGGGGTGGCAAGTTATCTTCGAGCTTCATCAGACCATTTCAGGTTCTCAGCAGGATAGGCAAGGTGGCTTATCGCCTGACCCTTCCACCTCAGCTGCACCGGGTGCACAAAGTCTTTCATGTATCTCAGCTGAGGAGATATGTGCACGACCCGACGCATATCATCGACCATGGGGAGTTGGACATCGATGACGGGGTGAATTTTGTGGAGGTCCCGGTGGAGATCGAGGATCGACAAGAGTGGGTCCTACGTGGGCGGTCAATTCCTCTAGTTCACATCAGGTGGCAGCACGGGAACCCCAGGAGAGCACTTGGGAGCGGGATGCTCAGATGTGTGCTCAGTACCCTCATTTGTTCCCCTAGTTTGTGATGTATCTTTACGGGGACGTAAATCCCTGAGGTGGGAGTAATGTATAGAACCGTTAATTTCAATGAAATTTTTTTTCTTAAATTCTTTGGGATTTTACGTGTGCGTAGTTTCTGACGGCACCTGATTCCGAGGCCCGGTGTGCCCAGAATCAATTTTTGAAGTTTAGCTCGGGTACGTTCAGTGAACGAGCGAGTGAGTTTTTCTAACTTTTGAAACGGTTCTCAGAATCGAAATCTGAGGGCACCGTTGAAACCGCAACGCCGGTATTTGCTTAAGAAGACCCTTTCTGGAGTTGCGTTTGCTCGGGTAGTGTTGTTAAATAATTGGGTTAACTAAAGAGTGAAATAAAATTTGTGCCACAATTTTATTTCTAATATAAATAGTTATAACCTATGCTTTGGAGTTGAGTGGGACCCACTACATCCTAACCACTAGGTAGAATATTTGTGAGGTGGGGCCCACACGAGCCCCACCCCATTCAAATCCCCTAAACCCCCTCTTTATGTTGGAAACCCCCCATAAATGGTGTGACTTTCCCTCTTCTCCTTTATTGGATGCCAACACACTCTATTCAATTAATTGAAGTCGTTAATTAATTGAATGAGATCTTTTTGAATTTTAAAAATGTTGTTGGAATGTGTGTGTGTGAATAAAATAAGACAAAGTCTTATTTTATTGGGGGTGGATTCGTTGTGTGGAGTTTGGAGAAGAAAAGCTCAAGTCTTGAAGATCTTCTTCTTCCTCGTAGAAGAACGTGAAGAACACCAACACGCTTTTCGATCTTCTTTTCGCGTCAAAGAAAGGAGGACGCCACATCCTTCATCGGGCATGCACCGACGACGTATATGGAGCCTCGTTCCGCGACACCGTCTTCCGCGACGCCCTTTTCCCGCGACGATCATCGTTCGAAAACTCCTTGAGGTAGGGGTTTAGTTTTGTGTTCGTGAATATTCTTTTGTCGTCCATCGTTAAATTCTTTAGCCGCTTGTTATCGAATTAATGGGAGGGGGCCGGACCGCACAAACACGGCCGACCCTCCTCTCCCTTTTGTTGTTGTACTCGTTGTGGCTCGAACGAAGGTGGCGCGGTGCCGATGCACCGCGCGAGAACAAAAAGAGCGGCGGAGGGGCGCGGCGCCGACGCGCCGCGCTGATTGAAGAAGGGTCGCGGTGGTCACCAACAGGGGCGGCCGAAATCACCGGTCACTGATGCTTCGGAGGGGCGGGACCGCGGGGTCCCACAGCGGCGGCACCGGCCGGCCAACCGGGCCGGCCGTTCGTAGGAGGTCGGGGGTCGTAACCCCCAACGGTAGACAGGCGGGCCCCCCTCAACGTGGGGGGCCGCCGTTTCGAGACAAGGGGGCAGCGCCCCCCGTTTTCCGCTCGGCCGAAACTGCCGAGCTGACTGGCCACACGGGCCGCGCCGGGCCGGGCCGCCTGTGTCGGGCCGCGCCAGTCAGTTCGGGTCACGCCCTAGTGGTCTGGACCCGGACCCGGGTCAGGTCGACCTGGTTCGGGCCAACCCAGGGGGTCTTGGGCCGGGTCGGTCCGGGCCCAAAACCCCCTAAAAACGGACAGCTTCGTTCAAAGGCCAATAACTTGTGCTACAGACATCCGATTGATGCACTGTCAATTGTAATGCGATCCTTGGATCGAGATGGTCGTTTTGGTATATTACACTCAAGGTTTCGGAGAAATTTGGGTTCGGCCGGGTTGGTTCGAACATGAAACCATTATAACTTGAGCTCCGAACGTCCGATTGACATGTCGTCGACTTTGTTGGATTCCTCTTAGTGAGACGGTACTTTTGGATTACTCCTCTCGAGGTTTGGACGCAGTTGGAGTATGGTCGGGTTGGTTTTGAATTAAAAACCAACTGGGCCCCTGGAACGAAAAAGAAAATAACACTCAGACCGAGCGTTCGATTGACGCGCTGTCTGTCGCGTTGAGTTCCTATAGACGTGACGGAACTTTGCGATACATCAACTCTGGTCTATGTGACAGTTGATGTATCGACCCCTTGGCTCGTGGAGCGGAACCTCCCGGAACGAGCGTGCTGTGTGCGGGAACCCTAGAGCTGGCTGCGACTGCGACGACGATGGCGATTGTACTGGGATCCTCCGTGGGTTCAACGAGAACGACTACCGTACTGGGATCCTCCGTGGGTTCAAAGAGAATGACTACCGTACTGGGATCCTCTGTGGGTTCGACGAGGATGACTACCATACTAGGATCCTCTGTGGGTTCGACGAGGATGACTACCGTACTGGGATCCTCCATGGGTTCGACGAGGACGACTATTGTACTGGAATCCTCCGTGGGTTCGACTACCATGTTGGATCCTCTGTGGGTTCGATGATGATGACTACTATACTTGGATCATCCGTGGGTTTGGCAGCGAGGACTACTAAACTTGGATCCTACGTGGGTTCGGCAGAGGAGATGATTCAGAGGCTACATCTAATCATCTCCACCCCTCTTCGTAAATGGATACTTGTGTGAGCTGAGTCTTGACTTTCAATCATTATCTTCGATGTGATTGACTTGATATCCTGTGTGGATTGAATTATGCTTTACTGTGTGGATTGGGTCGTACTTTCCTGTGTGGATTTAAGTTTTACTTTCCTGAGTGGACTGGTTTGTACTAGAGCTCGTGAGTTGGAGCTGAACTGGATTTGATGACTTAGGTATATGTATGGGCATATACCTAAGTAGTGTTGGATGATACTTCGTGATTGTACCTTTCTTTTTGGTTTATCCTTTGTGGATTCAGGGAGACCTTCGGGGGTCTCAGGGTCCCTACTGAGTGTCTTATACTCACCCTTGCACGGGCTTCGCCCGCACTACATTGTGTTGGTTGCAGATGACGGATATCACTGATCGTGGTTGAGGCTTGTAGAGCTGGACGATACCCGGAGGAGGATCTCACGATGAGTCGGTGCCTGGAGGTGGATATCACGTCAAGTCGGTACCCCAAAGAGACGGACGGACGTGTAGTGTTGAGGAGGAGATCTGTACCTACCCTTCAGGTAGGAAGCCAGAGGACGATCCAGGAGCGGCTGGTCGCCTTTCAGCTGTTGTCTTTGATTTGTACTTTACTTTCAGTTGTACTACACCTTTAGTTGGGTTTGTATTCTGGCCCATTTACTTTTCATCACTTACTTCTGTTTTCAGTTTACTTAGTGTTTACTTCAGTTTGCGTACTCTGTGGTGTTTGTTTTATTTTATAAGGGCAATTTCTTCCCTTTTTATCGGGATTTATGCCTTTGGTGCTAGTCGCCGGCCCCTGGCCTATGGAAGGCGGGATTGGGGTAGTCACGGCACGGGCCCTGAGGACGGGTCGTGACAAATTCCTTGGGCACTTAAGTTGGTCGATAGATTATTAGAGTCCTTGCATAGGAATGATTCAGCCACCACATCCTAGTTGGGTTCTCTGGTTTATTAACCAATCCCAAGCACCTCTAAGCATTATGGCCCCACATGTCCTAAACCAAATTCACGAGACACCTATCTCCAAACTACAACTTAATGAAAAAACTTTATTTGATACCAATTTTACATGACCCGACCCACTGGATCCCCGCTTGGGCCAGCAGTGAGGTGGGTGTGCCACCTCAAGCCCACCTCCTATAGGTCGAGGGATGGTGACTAGCACCAAGAATACATAACACAAAATGGGAGGCCTTGACCTATACAAATTTTAGAATATATACATCACCAATAAAAAAACCACAACCACGTGAGAGATATATATTTAACTGAGAATAAAATATGAATGCATAAATTTCCTCAACATCCTTGTGTGTACGCTACAAATTCCAGAACAAAAGGGGGGGAATACAATGACTGATGCCCTTAAAATAAATTAACCTTAAGTGCTTGGGAAAGGGGGTCACCATGACATGAAAACTCCAACCTCGTGCCCTGACATCCACGGATCCCACTAGATCTACTAAGCCCTAGCTCCAGTAGCACCACTAGCTTCATGCCCGTTTATATCACCGTCAACCTATGTGTTGTCTGCACAAACACAATAAGTGTGGGGCCAAGGTCCACGCATGGGTGAGTATAAATACACACAGTATAACACCACCCAAAAAGGGCTTTGGGTTGTAGGTTAGCACACCCCTGAGGGTCGAACTGTACATTCAGTCCAACACAAATCAGGAGGGGAGAATACAAACAAGGGAAAATCTATGGATTCATATCCCAATAACCTCAACCAGAGTCTCATATAGAAGAATTGATGCCATGATGGTCTAATTGAACCATAGGATGAGAACTTCATAAACAATCCCCACACTAATAGGGATAAAAATGATGACCTAAATGTCCACTTGTTCCATGGAATGAGGACTCCACAACTATTCCCCACGCCTCAGGGGGAGAAACCTCCATGATCACCCACATCAAGGGAAAACACCTTCCAAATCATCTATCCTAGTGGAAAAAACCTCCTTGATCATCTAACCCAGGGGGGACACCTTTCTAATCATTCGCACTAGAGGTGATCAAAGCACATTGGAACACCCAAGGAGAAATGCAACCTGAACCATTATGACATAGCAAGGGGGTTTAATTGAAGAGAACCTAAACTGAAGAGGCTCAACAACATCATGTCACTCTGCCTACATCAACATCACCACTCACCCATCATGTTGGGTGAACAATTGAACTCATCGACATATCATTATTCCTGAAATGTCGCCTCATTCCACTAAAAGGGCATCTAAACACCTCACACTCAGAGCCTAGAGACAATAGTCTAGTTGAAGTGAGGTGTTGGAACCTCCTCGTATGATATGTCGTTCAAGGGCTACCATCAGATAATTTTTTGAGATCGTTTTTAGGATAAATTTACCATTTTACCATTCTTGGGTCCTTGGGCCCCGGAACTCAAAAATGAGTTAACCCTATCGAACAGGAAAATTGAGGTTGCTACATATGAATATCGATAAAATATATTTATGCAGTTTTACATGAATGCTTAATTTCTTTCATATATTTTGCCATAAATTAAATAAAAGAGAGAATAAATAAAACAAAACAACATTTATTAAAAATAATAAAAGAATAAATATCATCTCCATCATTATCATTTTTACATGATAATCAAGCCCAAAGCCTTCAAGATGTACAAAGAAATAGGAGATGCCAATTTTTATTATATTACCATCATGATTCATGGCATTATTAGTGAAATAAACTCTGACATCCAACGAGTATGCAATGTTTGTCATTTGACCACTTCTGGTGGCATTGTATTGTGTTTTCATTTGATGAATGATGTTAGTCTTGACGTCGACCACATCAATTATTAACACAATTTTGATAATAACCAATCACATTCACTTCAGTGAAGGAAGTGGAATTTGACAGTCGTGAGTTTTTACCACTGCTCACGAGCTCATTATTTTTCCGTAACAAGGATTAAGAAAATCATTCATATTTTTTTTCAATGTTATCAAGAGGGAGAAAAATAAATATAATAATACATGACATATAAAATAAAAGCTTACATGTTGATATAACTCTTCAAATGAGTTGAATTGATGCGCACACAAAAAGACATGCCAAAAAGAGTATCTAGAAAAATATGAAACACACCTTTTTCATGTAAGAATTGTCTTATGTCAATGATAGCGATGGAGGTATAGCTCGTCACAATGCACTGTGTGGAGAAAATGATCACGTTGATGACGTGTTATGAAACAGACTCATGATATTGGTTGAAACCATTGAGTATTTTGAAATCAGTACATTTGTAGATTATAAATGCATTGCGATGTCGATTGAAGGCAAGAGCGACAACGAATGTAAGCGAGTATATAATCGCAAAGCAAAAACAAGAGAGAATGAGGACAAATAGTAGAGAGAATGATATAGCCAAAAGTTTCTTTTCATTATCACATTATTGCATATATGCCAGCTACATATACATCTCATCAACGGTCTAGATGAATCCCCATTACCTAAAGAAGATGCAACACTTCAGATTAATGATATGAGATCTTGAGTGGTGAATGATCATGGTAATTGTTATACCGATGAGAATAGAGCACATCATAATGATCTTGGAAATAGTGACCATCCACATTTATCTCATAATAAAATTATATATATATTTATTTATTTATTTATGAGTTATGACATATGCATGCACCTAATAAAATAAGGGTACATCTGGTTTTTTAATTTTTTTACAATCCAACGGATTTTTTTATTTTAACACGCGGCACCAGATTACTGGACTGTCGACTGATATATGGCAACTGGCGATAATTCTAATCTCGTTTTTACGCCCTGTACTCCCAGGACGGCCGACCGCGTGCAGCGTTCTTCGACCAGCAGCTCGCCCTGTTTTTCTCCGCAACCACCTTCTTCAGCTGGGCGGTACATCTCTTTCGCTCTCTCCTTAGTCATGTTTTTCGGAGCTCAACAGGGCTGGAGTTTTAGCTTTCCCGTCGCTAGGAGTTTTCCGATTCTCCATAGAAAAGAACCCAAAAGGCATCCAATTTATTTCTTCTATCAAAACCCTAGACTATCGTCAACCCTTTTCTCTATTTGACTCCTTTTCGGCATCCTAACCCGCAATTTTTGTATCAATAGAAGGAAAAGAATACCTTCGTAGTTCTTTCGATTTGGCGGCGGGGGAGGTCTCTGTTTATTTTGACTCACAATACTAACGATGGGTGATTTCGATTGCCACAAAATCCGAAATATATGCATTCTGGCACACGTAGATCACGGAAAGACAACCCTTGCTGATCATCTTATTGCTAGTTCCAGCAATGGGTTGCTCCACCCGAAGCAAGCTGGTCGTCTCAGGTTCATGGATTACCTAGACGAAGAGCAGAGGCGGGCCATAACAATGAAGAGCTCTTCCATTGCTCTGCGCTATAAGGACTACTCCATAAACTTGATTGATTCCCCGGGGCACATGGATTTTTGTAGTGAGGTATCCACTGCAGCCCGGTTGAGTGACGGGGCTCTTATACTGGTCGATGCCGTTGAGGGGGTGCACATCCAAACACATGCAGTGCTGCGCCAGTGTTGGATTGAAAAGCTCACACCGTGTTTAGTGCTCAATAAGATGGATAGGCTGATTTCTGAATTGAAGTTGAGTCCAATGGAGGCTTATAACAGGTTGCTGAGAATTGTTCATGAGGTTAATAGGATCGTAAGTGCATACAAGGCTGAAAAATATTTATCGGATGTCGATTCATTACTTGCCGGACCATCGAGTGGGTTGGTCAGTGAGAGTCGCGAATTTATAGAGGATGATGATGCAGAAGTTGTTTTTCAGCCGCAGAAAGGAAATGTCGCCTTTGTCTGTGCATTAGATGGTTGGGGCTTCAGTGTGACTGAGTTTGCGAAATTTTATGCCTCGAAGATTGGGGCAAATATGGGTGCGCTGCAGAAGGCTCTATGGGGTCCCTGGTATTATAACCCAAAGACGAAGATGATTTTTGGGAAGAAAGGAGCCGGAGGGGGTAAGGCCCGACCCATGTTCGTGCAGTTGGTGCTTGAACCACTTTGGCAGGTTTATCAGACATATTTAGTGGGTGACGGTGATAAGGGTGTCCTTGAAAAGGTCATAAAGTCGTTCAATTTGTCAATACCCCCTCGAGAACTTCAGAGCAGAGATCCAAAATCTGTGCTTCAAGCTGTCATGAGCCGCTGGCTTCCTTTATCGGAATCTGTATTATCAATGGTGGTGAAGCACATGCCTGATCCTGCCGTGGCTCAATCTTTCCGTATTTCCCGGTTGCTTCCAAAACGAGAGGTGTTGAACGAAGGTGTTTGCTTTGATGAAGCAGAAATGGTCAGGAAGTCTGTTGAAGCCTGTGATTCGAGCTGCAATGCACCCAGCGTTGCATTTGTATCAAAGATGTTTGCTGTTCCAGTAAAAATGTTGCCTCAAAGGGATTCACATGGGAAAATTGCTTGCAGTTCAAATGAAGAAGGTGGTGATTATGAATCGGATGAATGTTTTCTTGCATTTGCACGGATATTCAGTGGGGTAATTTCTTCAGGGCAGAAAATCTTCGTGCTTTCGGATTTGTACAATCCACTGAGACCAGAGTTGGTGCAGAAGCACATGCAGGAAGCTGAGTTGCAATCACTGTATCTAATGATGGGTCAGGGCTTGATGCCGGTAGCCTCCGTGAAGGCTGGAAATGTTGTGGCAATCAGAGGCCTCGGGCAAAACATATTAAAAACTGCAACACTTTCCTCCACAAAAAACTGCTGGCCTTTCTCTAGAATGGCTTTTCAGGTCTCCCCCACCCTGAGGGTTGCAATCGAACCTTCCGATCTGGCAGACATGGCTGCACTTGTCAAGGGTCTGCAGCTTCTAAACCGTGCAGACCCTTTCGTAGAAGTTTCTCTTTCTTCCAGGGGTGAACACGTGCTTGCTGCTGCTGGGGAGGTGCATCTGGAACGATGCATTAAGGACTTGAAAGAGAGATTCGCAAAAGTAAGCTTGGAAGTCTCCCCGCCCCTTGTTTACTTTAAAGAAACAGTCGAAGGGGAGGTGTCCAACATCCAGGAGTGCCTACAAATGTTTTCTGGTGGGGCAGATTATATCGAGAAGGCAACAATGAATGGAAGATGCACCGTTCGAGTGAGAGTGACGAAGCTCCCATCTGCACTGACTAAGGTTCTCGATGAAAACTCAGAACTTCTTGGCAACATCATTACAGGTAAGCTGGCTGACTGTGGAAATCCAGTTGAAAAGCTTAAGAAGCATATGTTGGATGCCGTGGAGAATGAAGTTTTGCCTGGGAGTGATGACATGGACAAGGACCAGGCTGATGCATGCCAGAAAACATGGAAGCAGTTTTTTAAGAGGATTTGGGCACTCGGTCCTCGGCATGCTGGCCCAAACATCCTCCTGGTCCCGGATGCCTTGGGGAAAAACCCTGACAGCTCTGTTCTCATTGGGGCTTCTCCACGTGTGTCCGAAATATTAGGATTTGTGAGTGATTCCTCATCATCTGCAACAAATCAAGCACTCCCTGAGAGTCTTGGAAGCAGCGTCGTGTCCGGCTTTCAACTGGCCACGGCTGCTGGACCGTTATGTGACGAACCCATGTGGGGTTTGGCGTTTCTCGTTGAAGCTTATGTAGCTTCCGCTCCTCCTAAAGTTGATGAGCCCGAGCTGGAGTCTGGCCAGCAGCCGGAACACTATGGTATTTTTATGGGACAGGTCATGAGCATGGTAAAGGATGCCTGTAGAGCAGCTGTACTCCAGAAGAGACCCCGGCTCGTTGAGGCTATGTATTTCTGTGAACTGATCACACCTACTGAATATCTGGGACCAATGTATGCTGTGCTTGCTCGGAGGAGAGCCCATGTCTTGAAGGAAGAGATGCAAGAAGGTTCTTTCTTGTTCACTGTGCATGCCTATGTGCCAGTTGCTGAGGGTTTCGGGTTTGCAGATGAGCTCAGGCAATGGACAGCTGGATCTTCAAGTGCCCTGCTGGTGTTCAGTCATTGGAAGGCCATTCTGGAGGATCCTTTCTTCATGCCCAAAACAGAGGAAGAGCTCGAGGAGTTTGGAGATGGTGCCAGTGTTCTCCCGAACACGGCAAGAAAGCTCATTGATGCAGTACGGCGACGGAAAGGGCTTTCCATTGAGAAGGTAGTTCAACATGCGACAAAGCAGAGGACCCTAGCCCGCAAAGTTTGATTCAATAGGGCACATTCTATAACAATTCAAAGGCATGGAAAGCAAGCGGTAAGGATGAAAATGCTCTTATTTTGGTGTCATGGTATCCTGGTAAAATTATGGTCTAGATGATTAGCTATTCTGTGCAATATATTTATTGTATAATTGCGAATTGCCAGACCTTCCATTTTGTACGTGCTTTTAAATTGTCCCTCTGCATAGATGAACATGCTTCGTCTGGTCATTTCTGTACTAGGTCTAATAAACAGGAAGGCTGTAATGGTTTTTTTTTTTATAAAATCAAAATGGCCCTTGAGTCATGGTCGGTACCATAGTTTTTAGCATTCCTTTATGAAGATTTTATCTCATGGAATCTCAGATCATTACCCTTGCATTGTTCTATAATATTTTATCCCTTTTCTACTTTTTATGATATCCCAACCCCTTTCACATGTTAAGATGTGTTTCTTCACTTGTTAAGATGTGTTCCTTCTTATATTCTCGCAATCTCACAGGTATTCAAAAATTAAATTAAGATAAAATGTCAAAGTTTTTTACAATATCATCTCAATGTGAGTGACTACATCATTGACGTGATATGTATCATCCATATTACACATAATGGCTATTATCCTTGAGAAAATGCAATAGGGCATGTATTATCTTTGAATCCTTTACAAAGTCTTCTCTTTTTTAAAGCATGCAAGATTTTATTAAAGCCCTTGAAAAAGGGTGGGGAAAGACCTTTGAGAATTGAAGTAGGCAAAAACATGTGAAATGAAATGACCTCTTCAAGAACCAAATCTTTTGATAGGATCTCACTTTTCATTCATTCCTAGTAATCAAAAAGCATGTGAGAGATTCAATCAAATAGCCCTAGCTCCAATGATGTTGGCACCCTCAGTTCCTTCTTGGGTCCCAGATCCAACTTTAATCCCAACAGAGTCCCAATCGCTCTAATCCCAACGGAGTCCCAATCGCTCTAATCCCATTGACTCTGTAACGTTTTCCTCTACTCCACTCACCCGACATGGAGGATTTCTGATGATAGCTTTTAAAAGAGGTAATTTTATTGGTGGCATCCAAGTTTTGATTCTACCTCGTTGGGAAATTTCTCAAGGGATGTTTGAGTATGATCGCACCAAAACGTTCTTTGGAGCTAATAGGATTTTCACACATCTTAGTGGGGTTGAATGTCGAGTCTAGGGTTATCATTTGATGCAATAATGAGGATGAATTTTAGTAGTTGTGGACGTGTGGTTCATGTAGGGTTGAGGGGTATCAAATATTCATACAGAAATAGTCTCCATTCAACCAAGGAGAGTTTGATTCATTAGTTGCATCGATTTGGATTGGGTTGGTTAGGCTCTCAGTTCATCTGTTTCAAACCGATGCACTGCTTGCAATTGAAAGTGTTGTTGGTTTGCTTATCAAGATTGATTCTTCCACGCTAAAGCTTTCTCACCCTTTTGTTGCTTGGGTATGCATTGAGCTCGACATTTCTTTGTCGTCGCCACACTCGATTCAAATCCAGTACAAGTTGATGGGATTTTTCAACCTATTTTCTATGAAGATTGCACATGTTCTGCGTTTGTTGCCAACATTTGGGGGGCATTCATGCTTTTTAAGCATATCTTAGTGCTCATATCAGTGTTCACGCTGGTGCCTGGGTTGCTAAAAAGCGGTAGGGCGAACCAGGCACTCCCCCTGTGGTTTCTTCTCCTGCTGATCTCTCCTATTTGCTTTCTGGTTCTCGCTTGGATGCTTGGATTCATTGTAAGTGGCCTCAGTCGAGCTTTATGTGTAGAGGCTCAACAAGAGTATAAAGATCTTAGTTGGGGGTCAAGGACTGGAGGAGCTTGGGTCTAGGTCTTTTTCATCGTGGTCTCTTTCTCCTACCTTGGATGCTGCTCAAGAGGATGTTGACTGTGTTGAGGTGTTTCCCTCTTTTCAGGAGACCGCCTTCGACTCAACTTCTCTCGGGCCCGTGTGAGGGGATAACTTCGCTAGTGGTGAGGAGGCTTCAAAGGAGAGGTCTAGTGAGGTACTCGCCTCCACTGTCTTGCATGATAGTATAACCAGCCCCGCCACTGATTCCCCCAAGGAACAACTTGCATCCTCGACTCCTCCCCCATAGGTGTACAATTCATCTGGATTAGATACTTCTAGTTCTGGTGGTCGATCTACTCCACCGGTGGTTTTGAAGATTGCTACTCAAACTATATTTGTTGAGGGGGAAAAGGCTCTTGCGGACAATGGTGGTTTCACCCTCAATGGAAAAAAATCCCACCCCTGTGAAGACTACTGCTCTCTGCTAAGGCTTGTCTCAATGAGGTCAACAAGTAACGCCATGACAGTGGTTGTGCACAGTGACAAAGATCATTAATTACTAGTGCACAGAGCAATATCTTAGTCTAAGGAACAACTCGAATTCCATCCTTTAGCTTGTTTTTTTTAGACTAATTAGCCAGATGCAAAGGTTGGCACAAAAAATGACCCCTCGAAGCTGTTTGAACTATTTAGTTTGGCCTGCTCAAAGGATATCGTACACAACTTGGTCTTTTTTCAAGGCACCAAGGAGGAGGAGATGAGATGGATAGAATATAAGAAGCACCATAGGCATCCCACACGTTTCTCTCAATGTGAAAGGGCGAACGATTGGTGAAGAACTCCTCTTTGAAGTATTTAGGGTTTGCTACTAACAATGATGGAGTTCCTCTATTAGAAGGGCTTATTCTGTGATGCATTGTCTCAATGTTTATTGACATTATCTTCTCAAATCCATGCATGAATGTGAACATAATATTACGTCTAAGAGCACTCAAGCTTCCTAACCCTATTAGTCCTCTTCGCACTCCACTGAGATCTTCTTCTCCAATACAATGATATTTTTAATGAAAATAACCCTTAAGAATATGCAAATTAAATATGGGTTGGCTTCTCACGATGATTATAAAGCTCCCACTCTTCTTATTCTCATGAAGGGACAAATCATTTCTTAACTTATTCATTAATGTCACAACACTCGTGGCGCACCCAACATATCATACCTCTCTGCAAGCATATGTCGTCATAGTTTTCATCAATACATCAACGCATATGATATCCATTAATAATAATCTCAAGTCTAAGGACCTATACGCACATTCACAAATAGAAATATCCAAGGGCACATAAAACATGTGGAATTCCTACTGGCATGCCAGTTCTCATAACCTCATCTCTTGGGGATTATCAAGACCAAACTTTATGAGAAAAAGTCTCAATGTATTATGAGTCTTCTACCCTTGATAGTTTGTATCATCCATGTCCAGTTAGATGATGTCATCCGATCATAGAACATGTATTTAAAAATATTGTTATAACACTTCAAGGTTCTCATCATACTGAGAAACTACTATGACTTTTCGATGTGACATATGATCTAAAGACATTATCACATTAAATGTCATGCAGAAGAACAATCATCACGTGATAAAATACTATTAATATTAAACATTTTGAATATACATGTTATCGAAAGTACAAAGTTTGTTGGTTTTAGAGATCAACTCCAACAGACTCCCATTTGCACTAGAGCCAACCATTAACTATCTAACTGGTTAACCTCATATTATAAACATGCTTCTGCTGACATCTCAGATAATACCATAGTCTAAAGTTCATCATAATATGATTATAATTTATTATCTATGTACAACTCCAAGATCTAGAACAAAATATCGCTAAACCACTTCTTAAGCTGCATCAGAAGCTGCAACTATTTGGTATATGTAGATGCAAAAACCACTGGCTGTAATAAGTTTTTCACTTGTATATTACCTTAGCCAAACCACGATCTTAGACCAAACTAATCTAATAGATGATTTCTAACGGTTTGTGCCTTCCCAACCTGTTACTTTGCCAGTTTTGATGGCTGGAGAGTGTTGTGGGTGCTTTGGAGGAAAACCTCAGAGGGTTCGGTGGAGGTTGGAGTTGCAAGAGTGCGATAGCAGGTGGTTCACGTCGTGAAAAAGATTAACGATGTGAGTTGGTGATTTGCGGCTTGTGTAGCCAAAGAATTCACGGCTTGTGTGTAGCGATGGTGGAATCTATGAAATGGATTCAAATCGTGAAAGTAATTCATGACGCGTAATTAAATCAGGCCGAGGCGACGTGAATTTTGATGGAAGTTGGAATTTTGGGAATTCCCATGAAATTCACATCGTGAACCTAATTCATGATGTGAAAGGTGCATGATCCAGGTTTTGAATCTTTTTGTTTGGCTGATTTTTTTTATTCATTTGGTCGTACACCTCTCTCTTTCGTTTCTGGGTGAACCCTAGGTGATTTTGGAGGCTCTTCCAACCCTCCTGCTTTGATTTGGTGGTTCCGATTGATGCCCATTGTCGTTCCGTAATGAGTTCTCCTCTCTTCCCCATGGGTTTCCTTTCGTTCTTCTTCGAAGATCCGTTGCAGTGGTGAGGTTTTGGTTTGAGTTGTGAGTTGGGCTTCGTTTTTTATAACCCTTGATGCGGTGTAGGTTGATTTGTGGGTTTTGCGTGCGATTGTGGTTTGCAAGCGTTTCTTCTTTGCCCTACGGTGTGCAGCGAGTTGGCAAAAAAAATTTGAGGTAGGAAATCCCTTGTTTCGCACTTTTGTGTATCATGTGGGAGGGGTTTACTCTTGCTTATCTATGGGGGATGGTTTGCGATGACCTAATCAAAATAAATTAACCAGTTAATTGAAATTGAAGGGGAAAGGGGAATGATTCACATGATTTTACAGCTTTGATATTATTATAATATTGTGTTTGTACGGGTTGATTGCCCTGCTGAAAATTGTGGCCGTTGGGGCCTTTTTTTGCGTTGATCTGGCATGAGTTGTGGAACCCTTGCTTGTTGTGATTGTTTGGCATCACCTTAAATAAATAGAAAATGTATAACCTATTATATTTGGCTAATAAAACGGTTGCCCCGAGATTTATGGCTTATATGATAACACCCCTAAAATCCCTAAAATGAAGTGAAATGTGATAAAAACCCATTTGTTAAATTAGTAAAATGATCTTTGATGTGTTGTGGTTTGTTTGGCCGTGCTTTTGGGGCGGCGTGGTGATGGTTTGTTTGACCATGCTTTTGGGGGCGGTGAGGTGATGGTTTGTTTGTCTGTGTTTTTTGGGGCGGTGTGGTGATGGTTTGTTTATCCGCGCTTTTAGGGTGACGAGGTGATGATTTATTTGGTCGTGCTTTTGGGGTGGCGTGATGATAGTTTTTTTTACCGTTCTTTTGGGGCAGTGAGGTGATGATTTGTTTGACCGTCCTTTTTGGGCGACAAGGTGATGGTTTCTTTGGCCGACAACAAGCCGATAGTTCGATGGGGATGATGTGGTGCTTGTGTGAATGGTTGCGTTGTGTTAGATGATGAAATAATTGTTTAATAATGATTTGGTTAATGAGATGGAAATGGTTAATGAGCAAAAAAAATGATGGGTTGTGTGGTTAAATGTGGTTGATGGTTAATAATGAAACGAATGGGCTGGATGATGGAATTGGTTGGAAATGTGAAATGTGACTTGTGGCTTGTATGGTGTCATGCATTTAGAGGTGGCAGTTAAAGTGGGGATGTTGCGAGTTGGTTAGTGCTTTGTTGAGAACCCATATGTTGAGTTTGTGTGTGGCTATTTATATATACTTGTATATTCTCTGTGATTTCTATACGCACCCCACCTATGTTGAGTACTATGTGCTGACACCCGTATATTTACATCGGGGGGGGGGGGGGATTTTCCCAACATCTCGGTGATGATGATGAATGATTGGATACTCGCTCTTTCTCGCTCTCTCTTCCAGGTGAGTAGATATGCACAGGTTGTGATGACCGAAAGTCTGGTAGTGCACTAGGTGGTGGCTTACGTGTCTTCGGACGAGATGTTATATGATTGTGGTGTGGGGCGATGTCCCATGTGTCTTCGAGCGAGATGTGATATGACCGTGCTATGGGGCGGTGACCCAGGTGTCTTCGGGTGAGATGTGATGTGACTGTGCTGTGGGGCGGTGGCCCATATGTCTTCGGATGTGATGTGATGTGATCGAGTTGTGGGGTGGTGGCCCAGGTGTTTTTGAGTGTGATGTGATGTGACTGTGCTATGAGGTGGTGATATATGTTATTCAGAAGAGATGGTAGCACAAAGACGTACGCCGTTGGGATGTGAGAGCGACAAATCAGTATGAAAGCGGTGCAGGGTAGTTAGCTTGCATTGTTTGGTGAACGTGTCTTGGTGAGGTTGAGATGGATAATTGACCCGTTTAGATGTTGTTGGTTCTGCTGTATGCTCATGGTGTATTAGTATGATTCCATCACATGCGCACAAGTGACTTTTCTTTTCCTACTGAGTATACTTGTATGCTCACCCTATGTATATAAACTAATTTTCAAGTTTCTAGGAGGACTACATGGATCATGCTGGACATTACTACCTCGGACCTTTGAACATTTGTTGCATCGTTGCTTTAGCTTTGCTTTTGGGTATTTACATTTGGAGACTTTTATCTGTACCTACTTTATTTATACATGCTTTGTGAGATGGTTTCAGTTTCTTTTTATATTATGTCATGGAGTTTGTGGATGATTCATCTTATCTTCCGATCCTATATTACAGTAAAGAGCATTGCCTCCCATTTCATGATATTTTTATACCCTCGGTGTTAGTCACCAGCCCAGAGTCTACTGGAGGTGTGACTCGAAGGTTCTTATCTCCCCCCCTTCATTGCGATATCATTGGTAGGAGGGGTTGTGAAAAAGTGATATTAGAGTCTAATGGTTGAGAGATAAGACGAAGTTCAGAGATTGGACATAGTGAGGATTGCATGAGACAGTTGGGAATAATGTCAGTCGACCTTGGTGTGTGACATAGGCCAATGAGACCAGTTAGGACACGAGATTTTAGGCCCCCCCATGATCTTGTGCACGAAGTCTGAGCTTATTGAATGACCAAGTGAGGTGGACATGTTTGCAGTGTGGAGACATTGGGGAGGTACATGCATCATGATGACTTACGTTTCTGTTTGAATTGAGTTGTTTTGGGAAAACTAAAATGAATAAAATGAATCTTAATAAAATTCTATACTATTGGGCTTATGAAATTCTTCTTTTCCCTTCAGATATGGCTCCTAGACGTTGTCAGCATGTGGTTCAGGCAATAGAGGTTCAACAGGCTGATCCGGTTGATCGCCGAATGGCTGATCTTGTTGAGGAGGTTGATTAGTGGCATAAGATGTTTTGTGTTTTTCAGCGTCAAGTCTTGGGGAAGTACGAGAGCAGTGTTTCGAATGTGGAGGCAAAGAGCTGGCTGAAGGAGCTTGGGATCGCTTTCAGTTTGATCCGGTCCCGGTGGGGTACTGGGTCCCTTTGACAGTCAGTTAGATGTGGGGAGTTGCACATTAGTGGTGGACGCTGTATCTAGGTGAGCTGAAGGAGACCGGTGTTTTGTGGGTCGACTTTTAGAAAGAGTTCTGAGCAGAGTCCCTTTTATCAACCATGAAGTCAATAAAGAGGCATGAGCTTCTTTTTCTTTAGCAAGGGAGTATGTCAGTGCAGGAGTTGAGAATTAAGTTCAAGGACCTTCTACGTTTTCCCCAGATCGTTTTTCAGATGAGGAGTCTCATGTGAGACGTCTTGAGGAGGCACTCCGTCCTTCAATCCAGTATGCAGTTACTCATTTTATGTTGTTCACGTATTTGAAGGATCAAAAGAAGGTGGAGGTGATCGAACAGATGCACTTGCGAGGAGGTTTGCTGCGAGAGGGGAACCAGTAGCAAGGTTCCTCGAGGAGTCGAGTTGTCAGTGGTAGGTCTCAGGTGTCAGGGCCTTTGAGGTTTCAAACAGTGGGGAGTCGACCTCAACAACTTCCTTTTCGGCCTTTTGGGGATAGTGGTTTTCATGCTTTTCCTGGGGACTTCCGACCAGTGTGTTTTGTCTGTGGGGTTCATGGCCATCGCCAGAACCAATGCCTAGCAGTTCTTCAAGGTCAGTTTGGTGGAGGCAAACAAGTTTAGCGCCCGCCTCAACAGTAGTTGGCTGTGAGACTATTTCAGCAGCAGAGGCAACACGCTTATGCTCTGTCGATGGGAGATGGAGCAGGTAGAGGCCGACCACACGATATTCCTCATGTCCAGGGACCTCGACCCGAGTGTGTTGATGGTGGTGGTCGTCAATAGAGAGGTAGAGAAGCTGGGCGTGGTCAGTTGCACGCAGTTGAGGCAAGAGCGCCATAGGGGCCATAGATTGTTCGGGGTATGCCCAGTTTGTCATCAGCCTTTGTTAGTGCCTTGTTTGATTTAAGAGCTTCACACTCTTTTGTTGCACTCACTCTAGTCCGTACGCAGAGACTAGACGTAGAGAGGCTTCTTGTGCCCCTGGTGTTAACTATGTGAGTCGGAGGTCAGGCCAACTTTTTTGATGTGTGCCGGAGGTGTGGAATGATGGTGAGGCCACATGTGTCTCGACCCCTCCCCCCAAAGGGGTCCCCTCCTGGGCCAACAATGAGAGAAGAGAGATGATGACTGCCCAAGTCCCACCTCCTGCAGGCCCCGGGTTGGTGGCTAGCACTGAAGGTATAATAAACATACATATGAGAGACATTACCCTCTAAGAGACCATGGAGAAGAGAAAGATAAGACAAATACACCAAACAACACCTGCTTAGATATATAAAAGATATCCTAGGTGCAAACATGCAATGTCATACAATACTAAACATCTGAAAGGAAAACCACAAGTACCAAAAGGTAAATGAGACAACAACCACGAAGCCCAAATAACTCCTGCAAAACCATGAGCTAGTAATATCCAACCTGATCTCCAGCTTACTCCTGCTGACCTGAAAACAGTTTATAAACATAAGGTAAGCATAATAGTATACTTAGTAGGATCCTCCCCAGAGCCTCTCGTGTAAAAGATAAAGAAAGCATGCTAAAACATAGTGAACAACAGTGAAACTAACTCGTCACCTAAACGGGTATACTAAGTTCCCAGCCCCACCATAACTAACTCTCACCAAGTATCGCATATAAGAGAGTATATAATATAATAATGAAACATCAAAGGTACCCCGCTCCCGCTTCCCCATTGGTTTGCCGCTCTGCCCCCAACGTCACACATCCTGAACCATCTCTCTCCAAAATAAACCACCCCACAAACACCTGGGCAAGACATCACAACATGCAGCTCATGCATCACATCATCACATAATCACATCATCCCACCCACATATCCGTATATAGTGACCAAGTAGTTTCCAGGAGCCACCACAACCTATATGATGTGTATCATACATCAGGTATTATACCTCAAGCCATCATAGCCCATACATTGAGTAAGTACCTCAAGCCATCATAGCCTTTACATGTCATACCTATAATAATCCTTTGGATACTATATCTGGAGATACATGTGTGAAATAACCACAAGCCTTCACAACCCTCTACACACATATATGGGGAAACTAATTGTCCTGCATACCAACACAAGTAATTATCAAGAGAAGAGAGCGGGGCTTGTGGGGGTAGACAACCATCCATCCTCCAATCGGGATGTTGGGGAAAACATCCTCCTAGAGTCCACTGAGTTTTAGTCACCTTAATCGGTATGGGTGAGGTAGCATATGAAATCAAAAAATATAAAAGATGTAATATAGTTCACAACCACACTATGGGCATAACCTAGTCCTAAGTTCAACTGCAGCTATCATCGCTCAGACACCCTGCTGCCACTGCTAGAGACTAGAAATCCTATAAACACACAAGCATTTAAAGAGCTGCATTAATTAATTCTTTTCTTTTTTATCATTTCCTTTGGTTAATTTATTTATTAGCCATTAAATTAACCATTAACATTATTTCAAGGTACATTTATTAACCACCAATGTGAAGTCCATGCCCTCCAGGCATAATCCAAACAGAGTCCATGGTTTCTCAATATTAACATATTTCTAGTATTTGCATTCCATCAACACCAAACTTGTAGGTTAAGAATTATTTAATCATTATTAACATAATTCCATAATCTAGTCACTCTAGGAAAACCTTCCTAAGCTACCACTAAGAGGAAACATGCAACCAAGCACACCCAGTTGCCTCAAGGAGTTAGGTAAGGAATGCAGGTAAAACAAGAAACCCGACCATCACCCATTAAATAGATTCACGTCGAGCAAACATCCAACTTTATCACATCAATGGGTAAGCCCAACTTGAACCCGTTCCATTATCTTCAGTGTAATCCCTGACACCCACATGCATATCCTAATGCATCTCGCCATCACAGGCATCAACTACTGCCACATCATCCAGGACCCCCTGCCCCATATCACACCGACCATCCCAGGCTCAGCCGTTATAGACTCATAACACATTGCATAGTGAATATAACATCCCGCCTTTTTATCACATAAACTTTCATTACATTTTACAAAACCGAGGATCTTTAAGGTTTAGTGTCTTGGAAACACGGAACATAATACATGAAAAGAACAAAAAAAAACACTCTTTTTAAACACTTGAAAGGCTTCTCCTTAAGTTCATCCTAGGTTCATTACTGCATCTCATAACCTGGGGACATACATCAAAAGAAAGGGTGAGCAGAAGGCCCAGTAAGGGAAACAAGAGAAACATTTTACATGTGAACTTGAGATACTTCAATAAGGACATGAAAAGAACTTTAAGGCATGAGAAATAAATCATGAGATACATCATAATAAAAATAACATTTTTCATAACTTGAAGATGTGGCTACAACATTTAATATTGACAATCGTTTCATTTCACCAAGGTCCATCCCCAAGGTGTCGTTAAAATTACCAAGGTTATTCACCAAGGCGTCGTTAAAAATGGTCATCTCTAGAGATTAAGTCTTTACCCAATGCATTGGAGCGCTATCTGGGCGCACCCTTGACATGTCTTTATTATCATGTGAGCCACATATATCATCATCAATCATTTCATAAACAACCCACATAACATAAAATAAATGGGTTTCATTTCATAATCATAATGTTTTAAAAACTGCTTTAAAGACATGATCTTTGTGTCACTTTAAACCCACGAAAAGGGAAAGCGGGTTTCATGTATGTAAATCTCAGAATTTAAAATAGAACATTTTGATATATATGTGAATACCCCTGTCACACACGGTTTTTTTTCTGTCTTTGTATTGATCCGGCCCATTCCCAGTTTTAAAAACTGAATTTGTTTCTTTTATAACTCTTTTGTTTTTCATCCTTTTTCACCCAATCAACTTCCCACTTGTCCTATACTGATATATTAACATTTATTTATCCTTTTGGACCCATTAGAAATTCATAAGTCGGGTGAATTTGGGTCACTTATTTAGGTATTGGGCCAGCCCATGGGCCTATTTCCTGTTTTAAAAAAAATAATTTGTTTCATTTATATCTTTTTTCATTTTTTAATCTTTTTCGGTGATTCCACCTCCCACCTGAAGCCAATATCCCTATCCTCACCCCCAATATCGTTTTTGCCTCTTTGGAGCTCATATGGGTCGCGTAAGAGGGCGGAACTTCTCAGGATACCTCAAATCGTCCAGATTTGACAAGGTAAATTGTATCATTCATAAATTAATCAATTCGTACTCTTTTGGCCACCAATTTTCTTTCCCTGGTTCGTCCAGATCTTAGGAGTATCTCCATGAATTTTCAAGCCATTTCCTTCCCTCTAGGGTTGCAGATCTAATGGAAGACGAAGAGTTTTCTAGGGTGAAAGGTGAGATTCCTTCTCCTTTCTCCTTCCTCTTCCCCCTCCTTTCATTATTTCTTTGATTTATATTGTACCCTAGTCTTGATCGACCTAGGGTTTTGTTATAAAATGTTTTTTGATGGGTTTTATGTTTGTTTAGGTCTGGTATTTATAGTTTTAGGGTTTATAAGCCCGCGGCGGGTGATTTCGGGTGTGCGTTTCAATTACGCCAAAGATTTGAGGTAGGATATCCCTTGCACATGCTTTTATCATAGAAGTTTCATCATTTTAATATTATCCTATACTGATATAAATGTATATTATTGTTTTAAATCCTTTTTATAATTTTCTTGGTGTGCAAAGTCGTTGTTTAATCACTGTTATGTGAAAGGTAGTGTTGTTTTGTCATGAAAGTAATCAACAAGTGTTTGTTTAAATGTTCCATTATCTTTGAAAATATTTTGTGAGGTTTATAATCTGGTTTATGGTATTTTTAACATGTTACAGTATCTTGAATGAAAATATGACATTCAATTGGTGTTTTATTCCTTTTCATGTACATAAAATAAATTGTTTTGTTTAAAAAGGGCATGACATGTGTTCGGTAAATTGCCCGGTTGGCTTTTATGTGTGATGTGTGATTTAAAAGTTATTTGATTGGATTTATAAAGGAATTGGAAGAATTATAAATGGTATTTTTGGGTACTTATATTGATTTCCAATTTGGATTTGTTTTTACAAACAAGTGGGTTTTGATTTACAACATATTTTGGCCGGAGTTGCCAAAAAAATGGATCGTTTCACATCTTTACGAAAATGGTTGTGTTTTGAATATGTAACCTGAGTATTATAAGAGATTTATGAATGAGGTTTGCAGCCGTAAATGATGTTTATACAGATCCTTAATAAAATTAAAATGCATACCTTCATCAAAGGTTAGTTTTGAGAAAATGTTTAAAGGCCCGTTTGACATTTCCTAGAAACGAAGGAGTGTTTTACTTGTAAATAACAAGTTGTGAAATTGAGATTGTTTTATGGTCCATTAAATGATTTTATTAAATGTTTATTGGGCTGCCAAATATGATTTGGTTTGGTTATGATGTGTGTTTATAATTTAAAGAATATTTTTGAAAGAGTTTTAGCCCTTGTGCAGGTTTCATCTTTAGTTCGATCACCTTGGGCGACTTTTTATCATTGTGTTGGAAAGTGACCAGAAGTGTCACATGGAGTTATTTTTTTCATCGGGATTGTTCAGTTGAGTTTTTGGTTTTGTTCTAATTTTAGTTTCTTGTACAAATAATATTTAGTTCAATTTTTATATAAATTCATTTTGGGCTGTCCGTTTATTTCCGCTGTTTGTTTGATTGTTTATATATGGGCGAAATCGTTCCCTTGTGTACTCTATTGATGCCCTTGGTTCTTGTCACCATCCCGGGAGGATCGGGAACGCCTCTCGGGACTTGTCGCGGGCTGGCCTGGGTGACCGGTTCAGGGTCGACTCGGGCTGGTTCGTGACAAAATGGTATCAGAGGAGGTTGGCTCTTAGCGGACCTTTCTTTTTAGAGTGCCCTTGTTATTTTGGGGATGTCAAGGTAGATGGAGTAGGATTGTTGGGACTTGAGGGGTAAGTGCATGAAGAGCGTCGCGAACTCTTTCTTGTTCTAATCCTCAGGTTTCCAAGGGAGTCCAGTTTTATTAGTGTCCTTTGTTCTGGTTGATTTTTTTTTTGGTGTTGGGATATGACAAGGGGAGTCTGACTAATGGCCTCCGTGAGCTCACAGGGCCTGGCAAGCCATGTGGAGCTGGGGAATGGTCCTAATAAGTCTCTCTATGTTGGTGTTGTGTTTGACATATGACCGCCAACCATATGGTCAAGTCACCCACTGACACTAGTTCCTTTTTTTGGGTCTCTTGAACCTTTCTTGAATTCTGAATTTTTGTTTTTAAAATCCTTGTGTGAGAATTGTGGAAATGAGTTTTAATGTAAGGATTAGATTTTGAAAAGTGAAAAAGGGGGTTTCAATAATTAAATATAATAATGGTTTTTGAAGGTTGTGTTTTTGTGAAAAAAATTGGGGGAAGCAGAAATGATTTAAAGGGATTGGATTATCCATAATCTAAAATTGTGGTTTGTTGAAATAAAATGTTTTGAAATTGTGAATAATTTTAAAGTGATTATGAATATTTTTTTAAATGGGGTATTTTAGGATGTTAAAATGTTTTTGAATTGGATAAATTATTTTTGGAAATTAGTTTTGATCGGTTGGTGTTTTACTAGAAACATTATTGGTCTCAATGGACCTCGGATTATGAAAATATACATTGCTGATTTTTTTTAAAAAAAATAATGTGAAGGGGTTGTTTGGAGTGGCTTGGTTATTTAAAAAGTTTTTAAAAATGAAAAGGGGTAGGTTTTCAAGAAAATGGTTCTTAATTAATTGTGGTTTTTTTTTGTGAAACATGAAAATGTTTTTTGACTTGGTGGTTGGTGTTCCTTTTGAAGGTAAATTGTTTTTTTTTTGAATTATGATGTTTAATTTTAGCCTTTGGTGTTTTCATGGGTGCTCACATGCATGGTTTTATTTATATTTGGAAGTATGGCCTATATGGTATGGTGGTTAGGTGTCAGGGGTGGCATGGAAATGTGCATGTGGGTGAGACTTGATGAAACACCATTGGTGAATGTGGAAACCCACCAAGTTAGTTTGTTTTTTCAAAATTGCTTTGAGCTAAAAATTATGGCCTTTTTTAAAAACCAATGGTTATGTGGCTTGATTTTTCTATGTCTTAGAAGAGTTGTTTATTTGGTTAGCTTCCATGTGATCTAGAATTCATACTCCTGTTCTATCTAGTGATGAGATCTTGTTGGTGGCTCGGTTTTGAAGTAATTTTCATTGGGTTTCTAAAAATGTGTTTGATGTTGTGATGTGGCCATGTATAGTTCTGCGTTGGAAATCTTTCCTACTGATCAACCTAAGGATTCCATTAAAATTTTAAATCCACCTATTTTGATGATGCCTCAACTTGTTTGTTGGAATAGAGAGCTGTTTGGGATCTATTAAAAGTGTTTCTAGGTCATGATAATTCTTTTGGACAGAGCATTTGTGTTCGGTGATGTTGATGTGTTTCGTCGTATTCCTTGTCCATTCTGCCCCTCGTTTGGAGTGAGATAGAATTTTTATATGTATCTATGAGTTCCTATTTAGATTAAGGTTTTTTTTGGTGATCAAATGTGGTTTTTTTGAGTGGTGTGATCCTTATCACCTGACTGCGGTGCAGCAAATGCTTCAAGAATCAGGGCTCCAGCCATAGGCCTCGGAGTGAAGCTTTTCACGCAGTCAGAAAATCGACAGAGGTGTGAAGTGCTCGATTATGACCCTTACACCTCTGTTTTGTTAAGTTATTTTCTATGTCAATGTTTTGGTTCTTCATTTCTATGAATTTCCCTTTGTCGCAACAAGCGTGGTGGACTTAACCCCTCACACAGTGTCTATGGTTATTCCTTCATGGATGTGGGTTTTCAATCAATGTCCCTGTGTGGACCGCCTGTAAAAATCAGATGCAGTCTTGGTGTTACCTATTCATAGGGGAGAGTTTTGGGTAGTTTCTTTGTTTCTTTTGTTGTTTAAGTGGCCAAATTATTGGGTCCCCTTCCCTCTCATCCCCAAGTGACGGGGGTCCAGAATTGTGCTGAATGTGTCGACCAAGTTATTGTCCCCTCCATTCGGGAGTGAGTGGTTTATATGTTCATGTTGTAACTCTATTAACTTGGTATAGTAGGTTTTTTGTAGGAGAGTTTTTTTTGGGCTTGCGTGAGTGAGTCCCAACTCTAGCTCATGTTCAATTCTTGTCTATTCATTGCTAGTTGGTTTCTAATGGTGGGGAGACCCACCATGGGTCTCTTGGATTTTCATCCTAAGAACATTTCTAGGGATAGTTGATTCTTAATGGTGGGGAGTACATTCTGGAATCCTTATGTGTTCTTTTTTTTTCAGCTGGAAAGTGTTATGGCTTTCCGGGGGCGGAAAGCTTTAATGGTGGGGAGAATTGTCACACACGGTTTTTTTTTCTGTCTTTGTATTGATCCGGCCCATTCCCAGTTTTAAAAACTGAATTTGTTTCTTTTATAACTCTTTTGTTTTTCATCCTTTTTCACCCAATCAACTTCCCACTTGTCCTATACTGATATATTAAAATTTATTTATCCTTTTGGACCCATTAGAAATTCATAAGTCGGGTGAATTTGGGTCACTTATTTAGGTATTGGGCCAGCCCATGGGCCCATTTCCTGTTTTTAAAAAAATAATTTGTTTCATTTATATCTTTTTCATTTTTTAATCTTTTTCGGTGATTCCACCTCCCACCCGAAGCCAATATCCCTATCCTCACCCCCAATATCGTTTTTGCCTCTTTGGAGCTCATATGGGTCGCGTAAGAGGGCGAAACTTCTCAAGATACATCAAATCGTCCAGATTTGACAAGGTAAATTGTATCATTCATAAATTAATCAATTCGTACTATTTTGGCCACCAATTTTCTTTCCCTGGTTCGTCCAGATCTTAGTAGTATCTCCATGAATTTTCAAGCCATTCCCTCCCCTCTAGGGTTGCAGATCTAATGGAAGACGAAGAGTTTTCTAGGGTGAAAGGTGAGATTACTTCTCCTTTCTCATTCCTCTCCCCCCTCCTTTCATTATTTCTTTGATTTATATTGTACCCTAGTCTTGATCGACCTAGGGTTTTGTTATAAAATTTTTTTTGATGGGTTTTATGTTTGTTTAGGTCTGGTATTTATAGTTTTAGGGTTTATAAACCCGCGGCGGGTGATTTCGGGTGTGCGTTTTAATTACGCCAAAGATTTGAGGTAGGATATCCCTTGCACATGCTTTTATCATAGAAGTTTCATCATTTTAATATTATCCTATACTGATATAAATGTATATTATTGTTTTAAATCCTTTTTATAATTTTCTTGGCGTGCAAAGTCGTTGTTTAATCACTGTTATGTGAAAGGTAGTGTTGTTTTGTCATGAAAGTAATCAACAAGTGTTTGTTTAAATGTTCCATTATCTTTGAAAATATTTTGTGAGGTTTATAATATGGTTTATGGTATTTTTAACATGTTACAGTATCTTGAATGAAAATATGACATTCAATTGGTGTTTTATTCCTTTTCATGTACATAAAATAAATTGTTTTGTTTAAAAAGGGCATGGTATGTGTTCGGTAAATTGCCCGGTTGGCTTTTATGTGTGATGTGTGATTTAAAAGTTATTTGATTGGATTTATAAAGGAATTGGAAGAATTATAAATGGTATTTTTGGGTACTTATATTGATTTCCAATTTGGATTTGTTTTTACAAACAAGTGGGTTTTGATTTACAACATATTTTGGCCGGAGTTGCCAAAAAAATGGACCGTTTCACATCTTTACGAAAATGGTTGTGTTTTGAATATGTAACCTGAGTATTATAAGAGATTTATGAATGAGGTTTGCAGCCGTAAATGATGTTTATACAGATCCTTAATAAAATTAAAATGCATACCTTCATCAAAGGTTAGTTTTGAGAAAATGTTTAAAGGCCCGTTTGGCATTTCCTAGAAACGAAGGAGTGTTTTACTTGTATATAACAAGTTGTGAAATTGGGATTGTTTTATGGTCCATTAAATGATTTTATTAAATGTTTATTGGGCTGCCAAATATGATTTGGTTTGGTTATGATGTGTGTTTATAATTTAAAGAATGTTTTTGAAAGAGTTTTATGTGCAAAGCCTCAATGCACTTCATGAAATTGTTTTACCAAATATTTAGCGGTTTGTTGATTAGTGTAAGAAATGTGAAGAAAGATTATGGGCTGTTTGTGTTTTTATGGTTTTGGAATGGAATGTGGATGTGAAATGTGTATTTGATAATACGTGTAACTTGATTGAGCACTAAAGGGAATCCCAGGTATCTAGGTGGGCGGACGTGTACTAGTATGCTAGTGATTTTGTGGTGGTTGGCCCCTGTTTCACGTACCAAGTTTGACGATGACAACACTAACTAAACTATGATGATGATGATGATTGAGGACCACTAGGTTATGGGTATGTTCCCTACTAGTGGCTTGTGCACGAGAACAAATATTTATTATGGTTACTTTCACCGAGATACGAGGTACCTGGGGCTCACAACTAACTAGTGCCTAGGGGTATTCCTGTGACTAGTGCCCATTGGCTATTTTGTACTCACTGTCAGCATACGGTGTGTTTGGTTGGTAAATTCAGTAGTATGTGTTATTTATTTGAATGTTAAAATTCTTTAAAGCAGCCCTCTTGAAAATTATTTTCATTTTGAAGTTTCACCTCTTTGAAAATAATTGTTACTTGCATTTTTGTTTATTAAACATGCATGTTTTTGTCTGATAATTATTATAGCATGGAACCTCATTTGAAAACCATACTTTCAAATCTTGAATTTAAAACTATAAATTGATGTTTCTTTTATTTTAAAGTAATGTGCATTGGGAATAGAATATCGAGCTAACCTACTGAGTTTTAATACTCACGCTTATAGTATTCTTCTTTTTTTAGCCCTTGTGCAGGTTTCATCTTTAGTTCGATCACCTTGGGCGACTTTTTATCATTGTGTTGGAAAGTGACCAGAAGTGTCACATGGAGTTATTTTTTTCATCGGGATTGTTCAGTTGAGTTGTTGGTTTTGTTCTAATTTTAGTTTCTTGTACAAATAATATTTAGTTCAATTTTTATATAAATTCATTTTGGGCTGTCCGTTTATTTCCGCTGTTTGTTTGATTGTTTATATATGGGTGAAATCGTTCCCTTGTGTACTCTACTGATGCCCTTGGTGCTTGTCACCATCCCAGGAGGATCGGGAACGCCTCTCGGGACTTGTCGCGGGCTGGCCTGGGTGACCGGTTCAGGGTCGACTCGGGCTGGTTCGTGACAACCCCTGTAGAAATAAGAGCTTTGAGTATTCACTTAATAACATAAAATAATTTTGAGATAAAGAGGGAGGCATTTTGAGGTGAAAACTATGCAGCATAACGTCTACAATACATGGTTTTAGAAAACATTGAAAAGAGAGGGGACATGGGTCACCCACTCAAAAATGATACATAAAACAGTAGGGGAAAAGAATATATAGTATTTAAGATCATGGTAATGAAATTTGAAAGACATACCATATGAAACGAAAAACTTGAAAGGAAGACAAAAATAAGATTTCTCTTATGAGAATTCGGTAGCCTAACGACGTCACTTAAAACTTCCAAAAATGGATTGACGAGATCAAATAGGGTCTCTCATCATATGAACATAAATGATCAGTATGATAGATATAGATATAATACCCCAATACAATAAAAATGAACTTGAAAGACTTGACATGAAATTAGATCTTGAAAACGAGAAGGGTGAAAGAACCCCTTAGAAATTCGGCAGCCTAACAACGCCACTTAAACTTCAACAAAAATGAATTGATGAGATCAAATAGGGTCTCTCATCATATGAACATAAATAATCAGTATGATAGATATAGATATCATACCCCAACATAATAAAAAGGAACTTGAAAGACTTTACATGAAATGAGATCTTGAAAACGAGAAGGGTGAAGAACCACTTAAAAATTCGGCAGCCTTACGGCGCCACATAAAACTTCAAAATACTGAATTGAAGAGATCAAATGAGGTCTCTCATCATATGATCATAAAAGATCAGTATGATAAATTTAGAGATCATACCCCAACATAATAAAAAGTAACTTGAAATACTTTACATGAAAATAGATCTTGAAAAATGAGAAGGGAGAAAGAATCCGTTACAAAAATTTCGGCAGCCTAACGGCGCCCCTTAAAACTTCATAAAACGAAATAATGAGAGTAAGAGGGGATCTCTCATTATGTGAACATGAAAAGGGAAGTAAGAGGAGTATAAAAGAACACCCTTTAACATAAGAACATGGAGCATAAAAGAAATTACATAAAAGAGATTTCTTGAAAAGAAAGAGAGAGATCAGATCCCTTACCTTAAAACGTAACTCTTAAAACTCAAAGGTTTGGGCCTTGAGGGCTTGGGGGCACCTTGGGAGGACTCCTTGGGAGGTAATGAGACCAGAAATTCGTTGGGGGAGAGTGGGGAGTCGAAATGGATGAGAGGATGGCTTGGTATTTATAGGGAAAGTGAGGGGACAAAGCATTAATGGCCAAGGGACACCTCAAAAGTGCTTTTCTCAAAACCATGTGCTCTCCCTTGGCATTTACCATGGAGTTAGGCCACATGGGCCCCCCAAAACAATAATTCATCACCCTTGGCCGACCAACCCTTAAAATATCTCATGACATCATCATGACACAGTTATGATGTCATTAAACATACGGAAACCCTAAAACTGTATTTTTACTATTCACTGAAAATTCAACTTTCTCAGAAAGATCCCAAAATTTCACCTTAATCAAATATCAATGCTCTGATTTCAAAAATGAACTCCATTTTATAAAAATAATTTTCTAAATATTTTTAATCTATTTTTTAAATAATTACACTATTCACCGAAAATTCATTTTTTTCAGAAAAAACCCCAAAATTTACCTTAACATAATATCGATGCTCTAAGTTCAAAAATGAAATCCATTTTATAAAAATAATTTTCCAAATATTTTTAATTTAATTTTTAATTAAAAAACACTATTCATCCGAAAAAACTAATACTTGAATAATAATTTATGAAACCGTTATTTAACCATTTTATTGAATCACACTACTTAATCAAGGTGCCTAGATTATATTAATACTTTCTTTAAGTGAGATTACTAATCCATTTGGTCACATTACTAATCCTAAGCATAAAATCACTATTCATAATTTATTATTCATCAAAAATTAAGTTGATCTTATTAGACTCTAAATTTCGTACTAAACATAATTGTAGAAGACCATTTTTCGAAAATCATTACACATTTTTAATTATTTAAGGTTTACATAAACATTTTTAAAATATCCTTTTTCTAAAATTCATTAAAAATATGCATACTGTATTTATCCGGACATTAGAAAATTCATAAACTTCATCATAAGAAGAAATCCCAATTTTTATTTAAAACAAATGATTACACAAGGCAGTTACGGTATCCTTACATAGCCCCTTATCACACCATCATAGGACCTAAGTGTAAGGTGTGCTAAGGTGAGAGAATCTGAGGGAGACTCGGCCAACATCACACGAGTAGTAATTTTTATCAGTTTGAACTTCTCGCAAAGGCGATTCCGTTCTACCTTCACACGATGAAATTCAGCTTGTGTTTGGTCCAGAGCAAAGCCCAGTGGTGCTACCTCCTTCCCAAGTTCTGTTAGATGGGCTTAGATCGGTCCAAGACTACTGGGTGAGGCCATCAAATCTTCTTTCTATATTAATTAACCAAGATTACTTGTATTTAGAGACAATAATCAAAACGTTTAGTTTCCAGCGGTCATATTGACCAATGGTCATATAACACTCAAAAACCCAACGGTCTCATTTTAATTATACTCATATTATCAAATGAAAAAAAAAATTGTTGAGTATATAAAAAAAATAAAAAAAAATAAAAAAAATAAAATAACACACAAAATTAGAAAACAAGATTTATTCAAAATTTCGGGTCGTTACAATCTTCCCCCCTTAAGAAATTGCGTCCTCGCAATTTTTAAAATTGGGTTTTGAAATTTCATTGAAAGTCCCACATCGGAAAAGGAGTCAATAAAACTATTACTTTAAAAGAAATAAAGGGAAGTACAAAGGTCACCCGAGTTAACCCACACTAGGATTCTATGTAGGAAAACATGGACATGGAGGAGAGAACAAAGGGTCATGTTCTGAGGGAGAGTGATAGAGAACATGATTAGGAGAAAGTTAACCATAAGAAAATCCCAAACTTATGATGTGTGTAAATGGTCTTTGATTACCTAGTAGGAAACGTAAACCAACAACGTTTTTGTTTTACGTTCCTTTTCATAATTTTGAGGAATTCATTTACAACATAAAACAAAAACATAAGAAAATATACCTATCTTCATGCAGAGTTTCATCCTTTAATAAGTTTGTACCCAAAACTAATCTTTTCTCCAAACTATGAGCATTCAAAACTACTTGGTCTCATCAAAACACAAGAATCATCTTATAGAGAATCACATAATCCACAAAAGATTAACTATCTATTTCTTCTATCTTTAAACATTATCCCAAAAACAGAAAGGGTAAGGTAAAACAACTCTTCAAAAAGAAAGAATCCCATAGGAATGGAAACTACTTTTAAATCTTCAAAGTTCCATGGTACTACCCATAGTTCATCATTGACCATTCCATAAATAACGGTCATTAAGATTCCTCAAAATAAACCAAACTAATATTGAAACCCAAATACAAGAAGGATTTGATAACAGTCTTCCAAAATAAACTTCATTGTTCATCTCCAAACAACATCAACCACTCCTAACATCTTATAACAAAAGTAGCTAACCTAAACATATTTTACCCAAGATAGGTTAATCATTTCCATAAGTAACGTAAATTACTATAAGTCCAACTTAAATTCATCAATTCTTCAAAATATAAGATAAGTCAACCTTACTCCTCAATGAAAATACCGTAGTAATCTATTTGCCTTGATCATATAGGGTCCCCAAAATAGTGAACGTCTTCCAAAATAATAATCATATTTTAATCCCCTAATCATCCCTGTCATATTAATACGAAAATCATCGCATTTCCTATCACATTGATTGTTGGGACATGTTCTTCCATTTCCCGCCATTAACTAAGAAAAGAAACTATAATTAGGGGCTTAAATACTTAGCCAATAATCATGAAAAGGAACCGAAAGCATATAAGGATAACTTGTAGAAGAAACGTATACCCTAACTTGTGATCCCCTAGGTTCCCATCTAGGTTATCCATGATCATATATTCTTATGTGAATCTTTATTTTATTTTATCTTTGTTTATTTAACAATAGTTCATACTAAGCTTATGAATTTACCAAAGCATATCCCCCGGGAGTGTCGTAACCAAGAGTGTAGCAAGGCCTGTTGTCGTGTACCGGTTCCCGTTCGAGTCTAGCTCAAAACGGTGTTTTTGGGTTTTACCCCTATGTACATCTGTGCCAGAGCCACCTCTACCTGCTCGTATCCAGGCAGGGATGTATTTGCTTGGCAACCCCTTACTCAATACTCACCAAAATACCAGGAAGATTTCCTATATTTTAACTTTTCTATAGGCTTCATCCTAAAGTTTTCATATCCTAATTTCCACAAATAACTAAACCATCCTTTGATACCAACTATAACATCCCGCCTTTTTATCACATAAACTTTCATTACATTTTACAAAACCGAGGATCTTTAAGGTTTAGTGTCTTGGAAACAAGGAACATAATACATGAAAAGAACAAAAAAAAAACACTCTTCTTAAACACTTGAAAGGCTTCTTCTTAAGTTCATCCTAGGTTCATTACTGCATCTCATAACCTGGGGACATACATCAAAAGAAAGGGTGAGCAGAAGGCCCAGTAAGGGAAACAAGAGAAACATTTTACATGTGAACTTGAGATACTTCAATAAGGACATGAAAAGAACTTTAAGGCATGAGAAAGAAATCATGAGATACATCATAATAAAAATAACATTTTTTATAACTTGAAGATGTGGCTACAACATTTAATATTGACAATCCTTTCGTTTCACCAAGGTCCATCCCCAAGGTGTCGTTAAAATTACCAAGGTTATTCACCAAGGCGTCGTTAAAAATGGTCATCTCTAGAGATTAAGTCTTTACCCAATGCATTGGAGCGCTATCTGGGCGCACCCTTGACATGTCTTTATTATCATGTGAGCCACATATATCATCATCAATCATTTCATAAACAACCCACATAGCATAAAATAAATGGGTTTCATTTCATAATCATAACATTTTAAAAACTGCTTTGAAGACATGATCTTTGTGTCACTTTAAACCCACGAAAAGGGAAAGCGGGTTTCATGTATGTAAATCCCAGAATTTAAAATAGAACATTTTGATATATATGTGAATACCCCTGTAGAAATAAGAGCTTTGAGTATTCACTTAATAACATAAAATAATTTTGAGATAAAGAGGGAGGCATTTTGAGACGAAAACTATGCAGCATAACGTCTACGATACATGGTTTTAGAAAACATTGAAAAGAGAGGGGACATGGGTCACCCACTCAAAAATGATACATAAAACAGTAGGGGAACAGAATATATAGTATTTAAGATCATGGTAATGAAATTTTAAAGACATACCATATGAAACGAAAAACTTGAAAGGAAGACAAAAATAAGATTTCCATTATGAGAATTCGGTAGCCTAACGACGTCACTTAAAACTTCCAAAAATGGACTGACGAGATCAAATAGGGTCTCTCATCATATGAACATAAATGATCAGTATGATAGATATAGATATAATACCCCAATACAATAAAAAGGAACTTGAAAGACTTGACATGAAATTAGATCTTGAAAACGAGAAGGGTGAAAGAACCCCTTAGAAATTCGGCAGCCTAACGACGCCACTTAAACTTCAACAAAAATGAATTGATGAGATCAAATAGGGTCTCTCATCATATGAACATAAATGATCAGTATGATAGATATAGATATCATACCCCGACATAATAAAAATGAACTTGAAAGACTTTACATGAAATTAGATCTTGAAAACGAGAAGGGTGAAGAACCACTTAAAAATTCGGCAGCCTTACGGCGCCACATAAAACTTCAAAATACTGAGTTGAAGAGATCAAATGGGGTCTCTCATCATATGATCATAAAAGATCAGTATGATAAATTTAGAGATCATACCCCAACATAATAAAAAGGAACTTGAAATACTTTACATGAAAATAGATCTTGAAAAATGAGAAGGGAGAAAGAATCTGTTACAAAAATTTCGGCGGCCTAACGACGCCACTTAAAACTTCATAAAAAGAAATAATGAGAGTAAGAGGGGATCTCTCATTATTTGAACATGAAAAGGGAAGTAAGAGGAGTATAAAAGAACACCATTTAACATAAGAACATGGAGCATAAAAGAAATTACATAAAAGATATTTCTTGAAAAGAAAGAGAGAGATCGGATCCCTTACCTTAAAACGTAACTCTTAAAACTCAAAGGTTTGGGCCTTGAGGGCTTGGGGGCACCTTGGGAGGACTCATTGGGAGGTAATGAGACCAAAAATTCGTTGGGGGCGAGTGGGGAGTTGAAATGGATGAGAGGATGACTTGGTATTTATAGGGAAAGTGAGGGGACAAGACATTAATGGCCAAGAGACACCTCAAAAGTGCTTTTCTCAAAACCATGTGCTCTCCCTTGGCATTTATCATGGAGTTAGGCCACATGGGGCCCCCAAAACAATAATTCATCACCCTTGGCTGGCCAACCCTTAAAATATCTCATGACATCATCATGACACAGTTATGATGTCATTAAACATACCGAAACCCTAAAACTGTATTTTTACTATTCACTGAAAATTCAACTTTCTCAGAAAGATACCAAAATTTCACCTTAATCAAATATCAATGCTCTGATTTCAAAAATGAACTCCATTTTATAAAAATAATTTTCTAAATATTTTTAATCTATTTTTTTAAATAATTACACTATTCACCGAAAATTCATTTTTTTCAGAAAAAACCCCCAAAATTTACCTTAACATAATATCAATGCTCTGAGTTCAAAAATGAAATCCATTTTATAAAAATAATTTTCTAAATATTTTTAATTTAATTTTTAATTAAAAAACACTATTCACCCGAAAAAACTAATACTTGAATAATAATTTATGAAACCGTTATTTAACCATTTTATTGAATCACACTACTTAATCAAGGTGCCTAGATTATATTAATACTTTCTTTAAGTGAGATTACTAATCCATTTGGTCACATTACTAATCCTAAGCATAAAATCACTATTCATAATTTACTATTCATCAAAAATTAAGTTGATCTTATTAGACTCTAAATTTCGTACTGAACATAATTGTAGAAGACCATTTTTCGAAAATCATTACATATTTTTAATTATTTAAGGTTTACATAAACATTTTTAAAATATCCTTTTTCTAAAATTCATTAAAAATATGCATACTGTATTTATCCGGACATTAGAAAATTCATAAACTTCATCATAAGAAGAAATCCCAATTTTTATTTAAAACAAAGAATTACACAAGGCAGTTACGGTCTCCTTACATAGTCCCTTATCACACCAGCATATGACCTAAGTGTAAGGTGTGCTAAGGTGAGAGAATCTGAGGGAGGCTCGACCAACATCGCACGAGTAGTAATTTTTATCAGTTTGAACTTCTCGCAAAGGCGATTTCGTTCTAGCTTCACATGATGAAGTTCAGCTTGGGTTTGGTCCCGATCAAAGCCCAGTGGTGCTACCTCCTTCCTAAGTTCTGTTAGATGAGCTTCGATCGGTCCAAGACTACTGGGTGAGGCCGTCAAATCTTCTTTCTATATTAATTAACCAAGATTACTTGTATTTAGAGACAATAATCAAAACGTTTAGTTTCCAGCGGTCATATTGACCAATGGTCATATAACAGTCAAAAACCCAACGGTCTCATTTTAATTATACTCATATTATCAAATGAAAAAAAAATTTGTTGAGTATATAAAAAAAATAATAAAAAATAAAAAAAATAAAATAACACACAAAATTAGGAAACAAGATTTATTCAAAATTTCGGGTCGTTACAGTGAAGCTCACATCCAGAGCTCCTCACAAGGAAACAAGAAAGAAACGTAGTCAATAGGACAATCTAGGCCTTAAAACAAGACATCTAGCCTTCACACAAAATGAGCTCTCATAGCTCCAATCACAATACACTTGACATTCTCAAGCAAACAGACAACTCATGTCCTATCAATTATCTTTATCACACAACTAGTTCTTATTCCATCTTGAATTAACCGATTCATTATTCACAGGTTCCAACCACGTGCAACCTAAGACATCGACTATAACATGATATCAAAAGTTAAACAAGCTCTTAGCATTAAAATCACTTTCAACAAACTTAGAGAAGTACCATTCTCATTAACATGTCTTTTCATTTCAACATTCTCAGCAAGCATTATCATGATTCACATTCTTTATTAATTCCGGTATCATGGAAGAACATATTTAATTAATCATGCACATTGCATCGATTTGATTACCATCGAATTATAAAAAACACCAGATTCACTACAACACACATCTTCTTTAATTCTTAAGCCCATTAATCAATTAATTTCAGCTTTAAGTTCTTTATCAATTTCCATCATGAACAACATGCTAATCCATCACATAACAAGACCTGCTAACAAACATAACATCGATAACACACTATCTAGTAAATCACGAGGAATACCGTTATCACGGTAGAAAGCAACAACACGTAATCGCTATAACCATTTTTTTACTCTAATTCAATAATTATTAGGTTAATTTCATTGTCATTCAAAGGAATAAATCATTCTAACTTTACGATTGCACGCAAATAAATAGGAGAAGCAATGCATCCCCTACCTTAAAGGCATCAACGTTCTTCAAATGAGAACAAACCAACGTCGTAGATCCCAATCACCCCTCTCGCAAGAGTTGCATCCTTCTAAGTATGTCGCGTCACAACCACACCAACAAACAACCAAGAAAACTCTATTAGATTGACGAAGAGAAACTGCCATCGCATGGGAAGCGGGAGGAACCAGATCGAAGAACTACAAGAGAAGAGGTAGAATGTACCTCAGATTTCCATAGATCGAAGATGGAAGGCTGAGATTAATCCCCACCAAAGGGATTCCATAATGCTAGAATTGAGCATTGTAGATCGCCTGGAAATTGAGAGAAAGGCTGTAGGGTTTGAGAAAACCCAAGGCGCTATAACTTATATCGGCGCACTGTCTAATGGATTTTCACGGTGTGAACCTGTTTTACATTGTGAAAGTGTTAGGTTTTAAGTTCCACTGAAAACACGTCACCTCGAACCATTTGGCCTCAAATTAATTCACGTTGTGAGGCACCCCGTGAACCAGCCTCACACAATCTGTGAATGGATTTCAGGTTGTGAATCGGGCTCTCACCCAAGCTGTGAAGTACACATTCACGATGTGAAACCCTTACACATCACGAATTCTCCATGATTCCATCTTTTAGCGGCCAAACACCTCTAGAGATGCCCTAGGCCTCCTCTGAGAACCGTGGGATTCTGAAACACGTAAAGGGTTAGACCACATGGATATGAGTCCTTACATCAGATATTTCTCAAACAATTCTCATCCTCGAGAATCCAAAACCAAACCTAGAGGGGAAACAAAAAGAGGTCATTCGAACAACCACCCCATGAGATATCTCTAAAGGATCTCTCCATCACAGGAGATTAACCCTCTCTCATAGAGGAAACAAGCGCAAAACCACATAACAACAACAAACAGCTCTGAAACACTCTCCCAGGGGAGATACCTCTCAAATGAGAGTAAAGTTATCAACAATCAACAAGAGGGAACCATCTCATAAACCAAAAAGATCAACATCCACAAATGGACAACGTTACAAGAGAATAGATAAACATCAAACAACTCGAGGTACTAAGTGTGCATCTAGGACTCATATTCCCAGGTACTCTCCTCCACACTACTATGCTGCCACAAGACACGAACCAAGGGAAGAGCATGCCTGCATAACACTTCCTAGCGGTCCTGGATCTCCACAGTTCTCTCCTCAAAGGTTGCATCATCGTCAACATCGATCTCATACCAATCGATGACTTGAGAGTCATCATGAAGATAATGACAGAGCCGTGACATGTGAAAAACATCGTGTATTCTACTCATATGTGGGGGAAATGCTATCTGATATGCCACAACTCCAATACAAGCCGACATCTCGAAAGACCCAACAAATCAAGGAGAAAGCTTACTCTCACAACCAAACCTTCACTGCCCATGATGAGGAGTCACCTTCTGGAATACGCGATCTCCAACGCCGAACTCCAGAGGTCTCCTCCTATGATCGACATAGGATTTCTGAGGATCCTTCATTGCCTTCATCCTCTCATTAATTACCTAAACCATCTTCATTATATTCTACACTAGTTTCGGCCCGAGAATTGTTGCATCTCTGACCCCGGTCCAGCACAATGGAGAATAGAAAGGCTGACTGTACAAAGATTCAAACAATGTCATACCAATGGTGGAGTGAAAACTATTGTTGTAAGCGAACTTGACCAAAGTAAGATGCCTCATTCACGAACCTCCAAAATCCAGGACACAAGAGCGCAACATGTCTTCAAGAGTTTTGATGGTCTACTCCGTCTGACCATCCATTTGCGGATGAAAAGCAACAATAAGGCATAATTGAGAGCCAAAAACATGTTGTGGACCTCTTTACACCCTATAGGTAAAATGAAGATCTCAATCAGAGATGATTGTCCTTGGGACTCAGTGGAGTCGCACCACCTCCTCCAAATACTACCTCAAAAAACCTATACTGATCTTGACTCCCTGATCATTATAAATTGGGCTGATTTAATCAAACATTCCACTACCAACCATATAACACCATAGCCTCCCTGAGATCGTGGTAAATCGGCAACGAAGTCCATCAATATGTCCTCCCACTTCCACTGGGGAACATCTAATGACCAGAGAAAACCAATGGGAACACAGTGCTCGACCTTTATCTTCTAACAGACCAAACATCGAGACACAAACTCCACAACTGTATTCTTCAACCCAAGAAACCAAAACTGATCTCTAAAAGCTCGGTACATCCTTTTCATGAT
Source organism: Viscum album (assembly GCA_963277665.1). Classification (NCBI taxonomy): domain Eukaryota; kingdom Viridiplantae; phylum Streptophyta; class Magnoliopsida; order Santalales; family Viscaceae; genus Viscum; species Viscum album. The sequence goes on from OY728161.1 coordinate 1,396,287,703, forward strand.
GGGATGTACTGCCAAAGGCGAGCTATGAAACTCATGAAAATACATCTCACACATCGTCGAAGGAACAAAAAGCCTTCCTTGGAACAACACCCGATGTTGTCTATCCTCAGACCAACCACCAGGGGCATCGCTAAAGACAACTCGGTCTCTCCAGAATTCCACCTCAGAATCCCCTAACTAGGACTCGTCCACCCGCCGCACCAAATATGACTGTATAGTCATATGGAAAAGTCAACCTCTTCCTTTAACCTCTCTCATATCTAGATGCATCATTGAGAGTTCTTCCATCACTCTCTAGAAATATCCAGATTCATGTAAGGCATCACTACGTGACTTCCCACTCAGCGTATCAACAACGACATTTCCCTTTCCTTGTGTATATGAAATCTCAAAGTTGTAATCCTACAAGAATTCATTCCATCATCACTGATGCAAGTTCAAGCCACACTGAAATAATACATACATCAGGCTCTTATGATCGGTAAAAACCTCAAAACGCTCTTCAATGAGGTAATGTTTCCATAAATTCAAAGAAAACACAATTGCCATTAACTCAAGATCATGAGTGACATAGTTATGCTTATGGGGATGTAATTTCTGATACCCATAAGAAACAACCGATCTCTGCTGCATCAGAACACAACCTAAGAAAAGACGTGTAGCGTCACAAAAAAACCTCAAACTGAACTCCTTCTATTGGAAAACAAAGGACTGAAGTGCTGACCAATTTCTTATTCAAGTACTCAAAAGTTGTCTAAAACTGGTTAGTCCACAAGAATGCCTAATCCCTTCTGGTCAAAACTTTCAGAGGAGTCGTAACTCGAGAGAAATAGGCTACGAACCTCCTGTAATAGCCTGCTAGATCAAGGAAACTCTGTACCTCTACTATTGTCGTGAGGGCTTCCCAAGAAACAATCACCTCTATCTTCTAAGGACCCACAACTAATCTCTATTGGAACATGACATGCCCTAAGAAACGGACTTCACGAGCCCAGAACTCACACTTCGAAAACTTCCCGAACAGCTGCTCACGCTGAAGAACTCCCAAAAAGGCACACAGATGCTCTACATGCTCCTCCTCAAACACAAAGTATACAAGGATTTCGTTGATGAAAACCACAGTGAACTTATCCAAGAACTCTCTAAACACTACGTCCATCAACCCTATGAACACAGCTAAAGCATTAGTCACACTGAATGACATCACAACGAACTCATAATGCCCATGATGACAATGGAAAACAATCTTCTGAATATCCTCATCCTTCTCCCACAGTTGATGATATCCTGACCATAGATCAATCTTTGAGAACCAACTTTCTCCCTTCATCTGATCAAATAAATCATCAATCCATGAAAGAGGATAACAATTCTTTACTGTCACTTGGTTCAAGCGACGATAATCGATACAAAGCCGAAAACCACCATTGAACTTCTTCATGAACAAAATTGGTGCACCCCAAGGTGACACACTTGACTAAACAAAACCTCACTACAATAGATCATCAAGCTATACCTGCAGTTCTCATAACTCAGAAGGCACCATCCTATACAGAGACATCGAGATAGGAGACACACATGGAAGTACCTTGATCCCAAACTTGATCTCCTGTCGAGGGGGTAATGGTAAAACCTCCTCTAGAAAGACACCATGGTACTCTTCTATGACCCTGGAAAACACCGAATGCTGAATTTTCAATGAACTCAGCATTAGCTCGTCCATCAAATATAACAAGAACGAAACACGCCTTCAACCTGTCCGAGGGTCTCGCTCACCAACATTGTTGGCTCTCCATCAGTATCATAGAACACAATCTACCTCATGAAACAATACACTATATCCTATACTAAATACAACCAATCCATGTTGAGAATCATGTCATATGGATGTATCCGTAAACATAGGAATTTTCCCCAAGTGTGGTGCTGCCCCAACACTAGCTCACAGTCTCTACATACTTCATACAAGTCATCTCAACCTCCAACTGACATAGTTAATGCTAAGGGAACTGGAAGCCTCTCTACCTCAAGTCCCAAATCAAGGACAAGGGCATGTGATATGAAGGAGTGCGTAGCTCCTGAATCAAACAAAGCATGCACCCATGTAGAAAAAAAGCTAAAGGTGCCTCTAACGATGTCTGGCTCACCCGGTGCTGACATCATTAAAGTATGAAGCTGACCACGACCTACTCCACGGCCTCCCTGACCCCGATGATGACTACCTCCATGGCCGCACTCTGCTCTCTAAGGACAAGGAGTGTCTTGGGGATGTACTCTGCCCACCTCATATCCTCTCTACGGATCCCAAACCAGAATGCCCTGCTGTTGTTGCATCGGTTGAAACTATCCCAACGGAGGAACCTGAAGCAGAACACCTGGCGCACACTGACTGCTCAGAAATGTCTAACACTCTCATCGTTAATGACCTCAGCCTCCACAATAAAAACATGCATCCGATCCCTTGGCATAATTATGAGAGTCATCGCCCCCAGAGAAACAAGATTTGGAGGGATGATACCTATCCCCAACTGACTGAAAACTCTTCTATATAGGAAACTTGGAACCTTGGGCCACAACTCTACTTCATGAGAAATCATGATGACTCCCCTTTCACGATGACCTAGTTTTGGACAACGCCCTTCCAACAACCTCTACTTTCACAAGCACCTCAAGATACATCTTCAACATAAATGGGGTGACCTGGTGTAGGATATCTGGATGCAAAGCCTCTTCAAAATGATTCTCTTTGGCCTCCTCATATGACAATAGGTTTGAAGCATATCGCAGAAGGGTCTTGAAACGGATCTTGAACTCTCGCATGCTTGAACTCCTCTATTGAAGGGTAAGTAGCTCCTGCCAATTGGCTACCTTCACAGCCGATGAAAGGGACTCTACTCAAAACTGGTCTCAGAACTTATCCCATGAGACTGCCGAATCCTCGCGATCTCTGAGGAATAAGAACCACCACTGCCTCGCTGCTCCATACAACATCATTACAGCCAACAGAACCTAATACTCCCTTTGAGAATGTATTGAACTAAAAGATATCACAACCTCTTCCAACAAGTATTCTATGACTGAATCTAAAACAGAGCCCTCATACTTCTACAGACTATGACGCTAAAACCCTCGAAGTGTCCTCTAAGTGTCGTCGTCACCAACCTCTACTCCACGGTGATTTGCTGGCACATCCTACTGAACATCTTCGGTGCGAACCTGACGAGGACGTCGACTTGAATCCATGCCTACAAAAGAAAAAAATGGTTAGACTATTAAACATGGAATATGGAATACTTAACATTAATCAATCAATTAATTATCTTTATTTCATTTAAGGTTTAACTTATCCAAAGGTCTACCCATTTCAAACACAGACGCAAAGAATAATGATGCATGATCCTTTCCTAGGTCTCTACCCCACAACCAGTATCACTTTATTTAGTAGGCTCAGTAAACTTAAATGTCTGTGCATCAAATCTCAAGGGGGCCCTAAATACCCATGTATCATCCAGTCTCCCATGTTCACATCACTCACTAAAATTAGATGACATTGTTTCCCTACCAACCCATGCAATCTTACCCGTTCCTAACTCCAAACTGCATCCTATCCCTTAATGTGAACATTTGATACCACTCTGCTATGACCCCCCAAGGGTACCCCTCTTAGGCTGACTTTAAGAGAAGGGAGATGGTAACTGCCCTAGTCCTACCTATAATAGGCCCTAGGTTGGCGAGTAACATTGAAGGTATAATAAACATACATATGAGAGACATTACCCTCTAAAGATAACATGCAAAAGATAGAGATAAGACAAATACACCAAACAACACCTGCTCAGATATATAAAAGAAATCCCAAGTGAAAACATGCAATGTCATACAATACTAAATAACTGAAAGAAAAACTACAAGTATCAAAAGGTAAATACGACAGTAACCACTAAGCCCAAACAACTCCTGCAAAACATGAGCTAGTAATATCCAGACTGATCTCCAACTTGCTCCTACTGTCCTAAAAATAGTTTATATATATAGGGTGAGCATAACTGTATACTCAGTAGAATCCTCCCCAGATCCTGTCGTGTAAAAGATAAAGAAAGAACACTAAAGCACAGTGAACAACAGTGAAACTAACTCATAACATAAACAAGTATACTATGTTTCCAATCTCATCATGGATAACTCTTACTAAGTATCACATACAAGAGAACATATAATATAATAATGAAACATCAAGGGTACCCCACTTCTGCTTCCCTATTGGTTTGCAGCTCTACCCCAACATCGCACGTCCTGAGGCATCTCTCTCCAAAATAAGCTAGCTCGAAAACTGTCACGACCCGTCCCTCGGGGTCCGTGCCGTGACTACCCCAAGCCCGCCTTTCATAGGCTAGGGGCTGGCGACTATCACCGAAAGGCGTATTCCCTAAAAATCGGGAAGGCATTGCCTTTTTAACCGGTAAACACACGCAACCAAGCACACAACAAGATACGAACACAAGTAAACTATATAGTAAAAGGAGTGTGTATAGTAAGAAAAAGGAGCCAGAATACAAGCCCAACTGGAAAGTACAAGAAAACTGAAAAGTACAAGTAAACTGAATAGCTCCTATGAACTCTCTCCAAGGACCCTACTTAAAGGGTAGGTACAGCTCTCGAACGATCGTCTCTGCGGCACGCCTCATCTAATGTTCACCTCCGAGCTACCTCCAGTCCTGGTACTCTCGTCCTCAGTCAGTGTTGTCCGTCGTTTGCACCAAACACAACAAGGTGCGGGCGTAACCCGTGCAGGGGTGAGTATAATGATACTCAGTAGGGACCCTGAGACCCTCGATGGTCTCACAAAACCCACAAAGGATAACCACAAAGCATGAAAACATCTGACAACCCTACTTAGGTATATGCCCATACATATACCTAAGTTATCAAGTATACCCATCTCATTCAAGAGGAAACTCAAGGCCAAACTCCTTAGCCAAAGTAGAACTGTTCCACGAAGGAAAGATTACCACGAAGGTAAGTACCACACAGGTACGCCACACAGAAGAATACCACAAAGGTAACACCACGAAGGTAAGTACCACACAGGTACACCACACAGAAGAATGCCATAAAGGTAAAGTCTCAGCTCACACCAGGTATAACTTAGGTACAATAGTAGAGATGATTAGATGTAACTACTAATTCATCTTACTCTGTTAAGAGGCATACCCATGTAGGATCCTAAATCATCATCAGACCCACACATGATCCTAGTACATCATCAGACCCACACAGGATCCTAGTACCTCGTCAGACCCACACAGGTTCCTAGAACATCGTGAGACCCACACAGGATCCTAGTACATCGTCAGACCCACACAGGATCCTAGTACATCGTCAGACCCACACAGGATCCTAGTACATCGTCAGACCCACACATGATCCTAGTACATCGTCAGACCCACACAGGATCCTAGTACATCGTCAGACCCACACAAGATCCTAGTACCTCGTCAGACCCACACAGGATCCTAGAACATCATCAGACCCACACAGGATCCTAGTACCTCGTCAGACCCACATCGTCAGACCCACACAGGTTCCTAGTACATCGTGAGACCCACACAGGATTCTAGTACATCGTCAGACCCACACAGGATCCTAGTACATCGTCAGACCCACACAGGATCCTAGTACATCCTCAGAACCACACAGGATCCTAGTACATCGTTAGACCCACACAGGATCCTAGTACATCGTCAGACCCACACAGGATCCTAGAACATCTTCAGACCCACACAAGATCCTAGTACCTCGTCAGACCCACACAGGATCCTAGTACATCATCAGACCCACACAGGATCCTAGTACCTCATCAGACCCACACAGGGGTCTCAATGCAACAGACGGTGCGTCAATCGGACACTCGATCTATAAGTTATTGGCCTTTTAGTCATGAGGGCCCAGTTGGATTCGTGTACGATCCAACCCGGTCGTAGGTCGGACCCAGCCCGCGGGATCTGACCCGACCTGCTAGGTCTGGCCCGACATGCTGTGTCTGGACCGGCCCGCGGTGTGGCGGCCCGTGGCTGGCCGGATGGCCAGTCCTTTTTCACGGCGCAGTCGCGCGCCGCACCCCCACTGGCGGTCAGCACAACCGGCCTTCCCTCCATCACCGTCGTGGCCTTGCACCGCGACCCCTGCACGCCGGGCGGCGCGGACGCACGCCGCCACCGTCGTCACGCGGCCGACCGCTACACCAGCCACCACCCTTGCTCCACCGCGCCCGACGGGCCGCGACCTTCTCATCATCCGGTGGCGCAGACGCGCGCCACCCTTCCTTCCTCACGGTCGGCCGGGTGCCGACCGCCGTCTCCTTCCGCGAGTCATTGTGGATTCGTTCTAAGCCTGAAAAAATAAACGATCGCATATTTGCGATCCTTGCGTCGAGGGATTTGCGTCCATATATCACGCTCATCAAATCTCCGTGTTTCCAGCGCCAATAAATATTTGGTTGCCTCCTTCCACGAGCCATTGCGGCTTCGTTATGAGCCCGAAAAATTAAACGATCGCATATTTGCGATCCTTGCGTCGAGGGATTTGCGTCCATATATCGCACTTAAAAAAACTATGTATTTCCAATGCCAATAAATATTTGGCATTGGAGAACGGATGCAGAACGCGTCAAAAACCACAAAGATTGCGGAGAGGCCGGGTCGTGTTCGTTCGGCCCACACCCTCCGTGTTAGAACGGTAGCAAGCGGCTTATTTGTTCTTGAATCAAGAAGAATATAAATATTCTTAAATCGAGATGAACGTCAAGAACGGGGAAAAAAATAATTAAACAATAATCCCTACCTCGGTTTTTCTGTTGGAGGTGGCGTGAAGAAGTTGACGAAGTCTTTGAAGGGAATGTCGACATTCGTCGCTCTCGCAAGACGCTTCTGTTCTGGGCTCTGGTGTCGGTTCCTCGTTCATCACCTCCCGTTGGTACTGGCTCCGTCCTCCAAGGGTTTGGCGTCACTGCACTTTGTCAGCACTTCGTTGCTTGGCGAAGCAATGCCGATACCTCTCCCCAAACTCTATATAAATAGGAGAGGGGGAGGGCGTGCAACGTTCGTGGAATTAATAGAGGTCCATTAATTAGGAACCTTCCCAATTCACCAATGGTGCAGTTACTTAGAAAGAAATTTCAAGCCATTAATTGGCTTGACACGTCGTCAGTCCCACGTTGCCGCTTGTCCGTTGGAGGGAAAGAAAGAAAATAAAAATAAACTAAGTTATTTTTATTATTCTTTTAAAAGTCTCAAAAACTAATTTTTTCTCCAGACCTACTGCGGTCAAAGTGAAGCCTCCCTTAAGCGAATCCTGGCGCTGCGGATTTAACGGTGCCCTCAGATTTCAATTCCGAGCACCGGTTCAAAAGTTACAAAACGCCGCTCGCGCGTTTACTGAACATACCCAAAAAAAAGTTCGGAAAATTAATAACAGTCACCCTCGACTCGTGCCGGTCAAGGTTAGGCTCTACCTAAATGAAACATACCCCAACGAACCCAACGAACCTAATGGTACTCTCGGATTTCCAATCCGAGTTACCGTTTAAAAGTTATGGATTTTACAATAAAATAATTGTCACTTAATTATTTTATTTATGACCAAAAACTAAATTTCACTGGTGGCCCGTTCCGGCCAATGTTAGTATCTACCTAAAGAAAGCATATCCTCACGAGTTCAGTGATGATCTCATATTTTTTTAATCCGAGTCATCGTTTGTGAGTTATAAGCATTTGAAAAATAAAATAATTTATTTAATTATTTTATTTACGTTTGTGACATTTTGGGTTTTCTCATAGGAGGCTCGCGCCGACTAAACTTAGGTCATGCCTAGGGTAAACCCGCTATCCTGAGCGCAACGGTGCCCTCAGATTTCTGATCCGAGTAACCGTTTAAGAGTTATTCCACTTTTTCAGGAAAACTGCTTACGCGCGTTAATTTAAGTTCAACAAAACTTCGACGGATCATTCCGGGCACTCCGGGCCTCAGAATCGCGCGCCGTCAGATTTTGCGGTCTCTAAATAATTCTATATATAAAAAAACATTATATGTAATTTTTGGTACATTACACAAACACCTAGGAAAGACATCACAACATGCACCTCGCACATCACATCATCACATCACCCCTTCCACATATTTGTATATAGTAACTGAGTAGTTTCTGGGAGCCACCACAACCCGTATGATGCGTATCATACACCGAGTATTATACCTTAAGCCATCATAGCTCATATATTGAGTAAGTACCTCAAGCCATCACAACCTATACATGTTATACCTATAATAATTATTTTGATAATATATCCGGAGATACATGTGTGTGAAATAAGCACAAGTGATCACAACCCTCTACACACATATATTGGGAAACTAACCACCATGCATACCTACATAAGTAACTACCAAGAGAAGAGAGTGGGGCCAGAGGGTGTAGTTAGCCATATATCATCCCACCAAGATGTTGGGGAAAACACCCTCCCAGAGTCCACTGGGTGTTAGTCACCCTAACCAACATGGGTGGAACAACGTATGAAATCACAGAATATACAGGATATAATATAGCTCACAACCACACCATGGACATAAACTAGTCCTAAGATCAACTGAAACTATCATTGTTCGGAAACCCAACTGCCACTACCGGGGACTAGATATCCTATAAGCACATAAGCATTTAAAGAGCTACATTAATTGCTTATTTTCTTTTTTATAATTTCATTTAATTAATTAATTTATTATCCATTAAATTAACCATTAACATTATTTCAAGATAAATTCATTAACCACATGCGTGAAGTCTATTCCCTCCAGGAATAATCCAAATTGAGTCCATGGTTTTTCAAGATTAACATCTTTCCAGCATTTTCATTCCATCAACACAAACCCCGTTGGTTAAGAATTATTTAATCATTATTATCATCATTCCATAATCCAGGTACTCTAGGAAAACCTTCCCAAGCTACCACCAAGATGAAACATGCCACCAAGCACATCCAACTGCCTCAAGAAGTGGGGAAATGAATGCAACTAAAACAAGAAGCCCGACCATCATCTATTAAACAGATTCATGCCAAGAAAACATCCATCTTTATCACATCAATGGGTAAGCCCAGCTTTAAATCGTTCCATCATCTCTGGTGTCATCCTCGATGCTCACATGCATATCTTGATGCATCTCCCCTTCACAGGCATCAACCATTGCCACATCATTCGATTCTCCCCAACCCATATCACATCATCCATTCCAGGCTCATGACATCATCCAAGCCTCCCCGCCCCATATCACATCACCCATCCAAGTCTTAGCCATCCCAGACTCATAACACATCACATAACGAATCTCACATCCATAAATCATCACAAGGCAGTAAGAAACATATTCAATAGTGCAATTTAGGCCCTGAAACAAGTCATCTATCCTTCACACAAAACGATCTCTCACAACTCCAGTCATAAGAAACTTGGTCTTCTCAAGCAAACAAGAAACTCAGGCCCTGGTAATTATCTTTATCAAACAACCAGTTCTTATTTCATATTGAATTAATCGATTTATTATTCAAAAGTTCCAATTACGGGAAACCTAATACATCATCTATAATAGGCCATCAAAAATTAAACATGCTATTAGCATTAAAACCACTTTCAAAAAACTTAGAGAAGTACCATTCTCATTAACACACCTTTTCATTTCAACATTCTCAAAAAGAATTACCATGCTTCACATTATTTGTTAATTCCATTATCATAGAGAAGATAAAATTTAATTAAGCATGCACATTGCATCAATTTGATTACCATCAAATTATAAGAAACACCTGTCTGACTACAACATGCCTCTTCTTTAATTCTTAAGCCCATTAATCAATTAATTTCAGATTTATGTTCTTTATCCATTTCCATCAAGAAAAAAATGGTAATCTATAGCATAATAAGTTACTCCAGTTAAAAAATTATTAGGTTAATTCCATTTTCACCCAAAGGGTTAAACCATGCTTACTTTACAATTTTACTTAAATAAATAGGAGAAACAACAAATCTTCTACCTCAAAGGTATCAACGTTCTTCACATGAGAACAAACTAACATCGTAGATTCCGATCACCCCTCCCGTAAGAGCTGCATCCTTTAATGGATTCCACGCTATATCCACAATAATAAACAACCAAGAAAAATCCATTAAAACGATGGAGAGAAACTTCCATCACATAGTAAGAAGATGTGTGAGGAATTATATTGAATAACTACAAGAGAAGAGGTGGAACGTACCTCAGATCAATATAAATCAAAGATGAAAGGATAGGATTAATCCCCATAGAAGGGATTAAAAATGCTAAAAGAGAGCATCATCGATCACCAGGAAATTAAGAGAAAGGATGTAGGGTTCGAGAAAACATGAGGCACTGTAACTTATATCGGCGCACTGTCCTGATATTTTCAGGGTGTGAACCTGTTCCACATAGTGAAAGTATTAGGTTTTAGTTTTTGTCGAAGAACACATTGCCTCAAACCATTTGGCCTCAATTTAATTCACATCGAGAGGCACCCCATGAACCAGAAAGCACAAGATGTATATGGATTTCGGCTCGTGAATTGGGTTCTCACCCAAGCCGTGATCGGCACATTCATGACATGAAACGCTTACACGTCATGAATTTTCTCTGCTTCCATCTTTTAGAGGCCAAACACCCCCAAAAACTGCCCTAGGCCTCCTCTGAGCACCATGGGCTTTTAAAACACGCAAAGGGTCAGACCACATGGATCCAGGACCTTACAACATCATTCCCATGGAGATATTTTCTTACTTCAGATGTAGTAGTATGATGTCATTCTTGGCATTGACTAGTTGTATTATGTATATGATGTTATTGAATGCTTTTAGAGTAGAGTAGTGTTCTCAGATGTGGATGGTTAGTGTGTTGTTTTCGTTGGTGAGTGGGGTTTTCAGATGGGCAATCGACGTATGAAGACCCTTCTTTCTTTGATTGCTGAGTTGTTTGTGGAATTAGTAGAGGCTAAGATGGTGGAGGTTCCTAGGGTTTTTGGGGAATTTTTGGATGTTTTTCCTGAGGATGTTGTGACGCTACCCCCTCGACGTGATGTTGAGTTCAAGATTGAATTGCAGCCCGATGTTTCTCTTATTTCGATGAATTCTTATCAGATGACACATTTTGAGTTGCGGGAGTTGAGGATTTAGATTGATGATATGATGCTAAAGGTTTTTATTCGGCCTAGTGTGTCGTCGTGAGGTGCTCCAGTGTTTTCTAAAAAGGAAGATGGTAGTATGAGGTTGTGTATAGACTACCAGAGGTTGAATCAGGTAACAGTCAAGAACTGTTACCCTCTATCAAGGATAAATGATCTTTTCGACCAGCTAAAATGGGTGGGTTGGTTTTCTAAGATCTATTTGTGGTTTGGATATCACCAGTTGAGGGTGAATTAGGGTGATATCCCAAATATTATCTTCAGATGTTGGTATGAATATTTTGAGTTTGTGTTCATGTCTTTCGTTGTCACTAATGCACCAACTATCTTCATGGGGCTCATGAGCTATGTGTTCTAGTTCATTGTCATGTTCATCGATGACATATTGATCTACTCGAAGTCATAGGAGGAGCGTGCTGATCATATCAGAGCCGTTTTATGGGTTATTTGATACCATAAACTATATGGAAAGTTGTCCAAGTGTAATTTTTGGATATGAGAGGTGCATTTCCTTGGGCATGTGGTATCTCAACAGGGCTTGATAGTAGAACCGTCAAAAGTTGAGGCAGTTGTTTCTTATGAAGAACCTAAGAACATGGTAGAGGTTCGCAGTTTCTTTGGTTTTGTAGTCTATTATAGGTGGTTTTTTCTCAATTTATCTCAATTTGCAGCCCCATTGACAACATTGACTAGGAAGGACCAGACTTTTGTGTAGAGTGATCAGTGATAAATGCCAGGAAGTGTTCAATTACTTGAAGGGGAAGCTGGTCAGTGCTCTAGTGCTTCAGTTTCCTGAAGAGGGTGTGATATTTGATGTGTTTTGGGATACTTCCTGCATGGGATTGGGATGCATGTTGATGCAGCAGAGAGCGGTGATCTCTTATGGGTCTAGGAAGTTGTGCCCCCATGATTGTAACTATGCCACCTATGATCTAGAGCTAGAAACAGTTGTGTTTGTGCTGTAGTTATGACGACATTACCTCATTTGGTAGTGCTTTGTAGTCTTCACGGATCACATGAGTTTAGGTATATATTTTCTCAATGTGATCTGAATTTGAGGTAGAAGAGGTGGATGAAGTTTCTTCAAGATTATGATTTTGAGATCTCCTAATCCTTAGAAAAGGGAAATGTTATGGATGGTGTTTTGAGAAGCAAGCTATAAAAGGATGTTGTTAAGGAATTTGGAGATATTTGGAGAGTGATGAAGGAGTTGAAAGCCTTGCACATAGATGTGAGGGTGGTTGATGGTGGAGGTTTCTTGTTTCTGATGATGGTACAATCTTCTCTAATATAGTAGGTGGAGGAGTCTCAGTGGGGAGACTCAGAGGCATTGGTGATGCAAAATCGTGTTGGCCATGGTGATGCTTCAGAGGGATGGTCATAGGATGGTCAGATGTGGGGGACTGTTCTAGAAGTGATGTGTGGGGGAGTCCTTTTCAAGTTTCACAGCTCACAGTTAGTGGTACACCCGAGAGTTTACAAGATGTACCATGACCTGAGGACGTAGTTTTGGTGGCCTGAGATGAAACAGGTGGTGGAAGAGTTTGTGGTGAGGTGTTTAGTTTTCTAGTGGGAAAAGACTGAGCATCATGTTCCTGGTAGTTTGTTGCACCCTTTGGATGTTCCTGAGTGGAAATGGGATGACATCTCAATGAATTTCATCATAGGGTTACCCTGATCTTAGGGAGACTGTGATGGTATCTGGGTGATCATGGACCGATTGAAGAAATCAACCAACTTCTTAGTGATCAAGTAGTCGTGCACAATGGATTATTTGGCTAAGAGGTATGTGGATGAGGTTGTGCGGTTCCATGGAGTTTTGAGGTCCATTATCTCGGATCAGGATTCACGTTTTACCTCACGAGTCTAGAGGGGATTACAACATGATTTTGGCACTCAGTTATGCCTCAACATTACTTTCCACCCTTCGATGGATGGATATAAAGAGCGGACCATCCAAATGCCGGAGGACATGATGCAAGCATATATCTTAGACTTTGATGGATCTTGGGTGAAACATTTTCCTTTGTTTGAGTTTTCTTATAATAATAGCTATCATTCGTCCATTGACATGACCCTATTTGAGGAGTTTCTCAGGTGGTCGTGTCATTTTCCGTTGTGTTGGATGAAGGTTGGGGAGACAACAATTCTTGGTCCCAATTTGGTGAAGAGCATGATAGAAAACATTCAGTTGGTTTGAGAGTGGATGAAAATAGCGTATGGCTGAAAAAATGCCTATGCCAATCTTAGGAGGAAGCCCTTGGAGTTTGAGAATGGAGACCATGTGTTCTTGAAGGTATCCCCTCAACGTGGGCAATAGAGGTTTAGTAGGGGGAGTAAGCTTTCTCCCAGGTTTGTTGAACCCTTTGAGTTTCTGGGGTGAATTGGCAAGGTGACATATCAGTTGGCATTGCCACCATGACTGGAGAGGATCCACAATGACTTTCACGTCTCTCATCTTTGTCGGTATCTTCATGATGACTACCATGTCATTTAATGGGGATATTTTGATATTGAGGATGATGTTACATTCATGGAGTGACAAGTAGGGATCTAGGTTCATCAAGAGAGGGTGTTGTGTGGATGGATCATTTCCTTGGTGCGTGTGTTGTGGAGGCATAGTGGCCTGGAGGAGAGTACTTGAGAGCGAAATATGTAGTTGCGTGCCCAGTACCCAAAGTTGTTTTGAGTTTTTTTGCTCTATTTTGGTTTTTCTTGGATGATGTGATGTTTGAAACCTTATTGTTTTATCTGATGAGCTGTTTCACCTAATGTGTGATGTGTGAAAAAGTTCCAACATATAAAAAGGGGTATACATAATTCCTAATCGAGATGCATTATACCAAAACGCGATTAAACCCGTGTGGGTGAGTCAGTGCCACCCAAAGAGGATAGTATCTTGACACGGAGGATGTAATTCCCTGATTCGTATGTTCAGGGCAGTGCGGTTTTTTGGTTGTAGCAGTTTCTAGTTTGAACTGCATAGAGGTTGAGATGGTTGTGCAATGGCTGTGTGGTGTGTGGTAGTTTGTGGATGGTACCAGATGACTTGGTGTTGTGCCCAGTGAGAGGTGGTGATGCAGTTGTGTGGTGGAGCGGTTACGTGGGTAGTTTTGGGTGTTTTAGTTGGTGAGTTTGGCTAGTGGTAGTGTTTGCGGTATGAAAAGATCCTTAAGAGGTATCTCATGGGGTGGTTGTTCAGACCCCTTTCTTTTCCAATTATGGTTTTGATTCTCGAGGATGAGAATCATTTGATAGGTATCTGATGTGATGGTATATGCCTTCCTGACCAATTTCTTTACTAGTTTTGATGGTTGGAGAGTGTTGGGGGTGTTTTGGAGGAAAACCCTAGAGGGTTTGGTGGAGGTTGGAGCTGTAGGAGTGCTATGATAGGAGGTTCATGTCGTAAAAGGGATTAATGATGTGATTTGGTGATTCGAGGATTATGTAGTTTATGAATTCACAACTTGTGTGCAACGATGGAGGAATCCATGAAACAGATTGATGTCGTGAAATTAATTCACAATTTGTAATTAAATCCAGACAAGGTGACATGAATTTTAGTGGAAGTTGGAATTTTGGGAATTCCCATGGAATTCATGTCCTGAACCTAATTCATGACATGAAAGGTGTGAGATCTAGGTTTTAAATCCTTTTGTTTGGACTATTTTCTTATTCATTCATCTGTAGCCCTCTCCCTCTCTCATTTTCGGGAGAACCCTAGGTGATTTTAGAGGATATTTCAACCCTCCTTCTACTTTGATCCATTAGTTCCAATTGATGCCTATAGACAATCCGTAGCGAGTTCTCCTCTCTTGCCTATAATTTTCTTTCCATTCATCTTCATAGATCCACTACAATGGTGCATTTTTGGTTTGGGTTGTGAGTTGGGATGTGTTTTTGATAACCCTTAACACGATGTAGGTTGATCCATGTGTTTTGTATGCGGCCGTGGTTTGCGGTCATTTCTTCTTCACCCTGTGGTACACTGTGGGTTGTAAAAGCTTCTTTGAGGTAGGGAATCTCTTTGTTTCTCACTTTTGTGTATCATACGAGAGGGATTTTCTATTGTTTATCTATGGGGGATGGTTTGTGCTGACCTAATCAAGATAAATTAATCAGTTAATTGAAATTTAAGGGGAAAAGGGAATGATTCACATTCTATTATAGTTTTAATATTATTATGATATTGTGTTTATACGAGTTGAATGCCCTGCTAAAAATTGTGGCCATTGGGGGCTTCATTTATACTAATCTAACATGAGTTATGGAACCCTTGCTTGTTGTGATTGTTTGACGCCACGTTACATAAATAGAAATTGGGTAACCACTTATATTTGGATAATAAAATGGTTTCCTTGGGATTTATGGCTTGTGTGATAAAACCCTTAAAATAAAGTGAAATATGATAAAAATGATTTTGTTAAATTAGTAAAATGATCTTTGATGTGTTGTGGTTTGTTTGGTCATTTTTTTGGGGAGGTATAGTGATGGTTTGTTTGGTCATGCTTTTGGGGTGGCAAGGTGATGGTTTGTTTGACCGTGCTTTTGGGGTGGCGTGGTGATGGTTTGTTAGTTGTTCTCTTGGGGTAGTGAGGTGATGGTTTGTTTTCTTGTTTTTGGGGTGGCATGGTGATGGTTTGTTTGACCGTGCTTTTGGGGCAGCGAGGTGATAATTTGTTTGGTTGTTCTTTTGGGGCAATGAGGTGATGGTTTGTTTGGCCATGCTTTTGGGGTAGCAAGGTGATGGTTTGATGGGGATGATGAGATGCTTGTGAGAATGGTCGCATTGTGCTAAATGCTCGGGTAACAATGGAATAACTGTTTAATAATGATTGAAATAGATGGGGTTTGGTTTGGATAATGAGATGGAAATGATTAATGAACAAATAAATGATGGGATGTGTGGTTAAATATGGTTGATGTTTAATAATGAAATGAATGAGATGGATAATGGAATTGGTTGTAAATGTGAAATCTGCCATGTGGCTTGTGTGGTGTTATACATTTTGATGTGGCAACGAAAGTGGGGATGTTTTGAGTTGGTTAGTGATTTGTTGAGAACCCATAGACTAGGTTTGTGTGTGGATATTTATATATACTTGTATATTCCTTGTGATTTATATATACACCCCATCCGTGGTGAGAAATATGTGCCGACACCTGTATATTCACATGGGGATGTTTTTCCCAACATCCCGATGGTGAGGGTGGATGCCTGGCTACACACTTTTTCTCGTTCTCTCTTTTAGGTGAGTAGATATGCACATGCTATGATGACTAAAGGTCTATTAGTGCACTAGGTGGTGGCCTAGGTGCCTTTGGATGATATGTGATATGATCATGCTTTGGGGTGGTGACTCAGGTGTCTTTTGGCGAGATATGATATGACCGTGCTATGGGGTGATAACTCATGTGTCTTTGGGTGAGATGTGATGTGACCGTGCTGTGAGGCGATGTCCCAGGTGTCTTTAGGCGTGATGTGATGTGATAGTGCTATGGGGTAGTGGACCATGTGTCTTTTGGTGTGATGTGATGTGAATGTGCCATGAGGTGGTGGTATATGTTATTCAGAAGAGATGGAAGCGCTAGGACATACAACATTCGGGTGTGAGAGTGAAAAATTAGTGAGAAAGTAGTGCAGGGTGCCCTTTATCAATATGTATCTTTTTATGTTATTATAGTTGGCTTTCATTATTTGGTGAACATGCCTTGGTGAGGTTGAGATGGATAGTTGACCTGTTTAGGTGCTATTTGTTCTACTGTTTACTCATGGGTATATTAGTATGCTTCTTTCACATGTGCATGAAAGACTTTGGTTTTCCTACTGAGTATACTTGTATTCCCACCCTCTGTATATAAATTGATTTTCAGGTTTCCAGGAGGACTATGTGGATCATGCTGGACATTACTAGCTCAGATCATTTGGACAGTTGTTGTGTCACTGTTTTAGCTTTTCTGTTGGGTATTTACATTTGGAGACTTTTATCTGTTCCTATGATATTTATACATGCATTGTGGGATGACTTTGGTTTCTTTTTATATTATGTCATGAATTTTTTTATGGATGATTCATCCTATCTTTCGATCCTATGTTATTATAGAGGGTAATGCCTCCCATATCATGAGATTTTTATACCCCCAGTGTCAGTCGCCAACCTAAGGCCTACTAAAGGCGGGAATCGAGGGTCATTATCTCTCTCGCTTCATTGCGGTATCATTGGTTGGTGGGGGTCTTCAAAAGATTAGTTTTGTATCCCCTTGATAACTAGTATTCTCATTTCTCTAATTATCATGAACTCGTCTAAGTTTATTTTATTAAGTACAATTGTAGAGTTATGACTGATAGACTTGTAGTTCTCTTGAGTTTGCTTGATATCTACCTACCTTCCTCAAGATATAGGAAACATCAAGCTTGGAACATAGCATGTCATATGTAACATACCAACCCATGTCAACCAAACCATACACCCGAGCCAGCCATCACATGGTGAGGTGAAACAAGAAAACAGAACAAGTCTTATATATAACGAAACAAGACATACAACCAGAGTACTTTGCAGAATAAAAAGATACAACCAGTTCAATACAATCCAATCCAAATCGGATAAACTCGAAAGTATGAATAAATCAAGACCAACAAGTCTCCATGTGACCAGTAGTCACCTACAAACTATCCCATTATGAAGGCAAAGACAAAAGGAGGAGCCTATATACTAAAAGATTCCCTTCAATTTACCTGTATCCTACAATACACCATCTACAACCACCCAAAGACAAAAGTAGGACATGGTCACAAAGCACAGTAAGATACCACCATAGTGTCTATACAAGGTCAAATATCAAGAATGCAATAGTTCTAGTTAAAAAAATAGCTTTACAAATCATTTTCATAAATCCAATTCACTTTCAAATCATTTTCCCATTGGTTTTCATAAAATCATTTCATATTATCAAAACTAAAAATATGAAAAGTAGAAGTGATATAAATAGGAAAGTATATCCATGCATCAATAGGTATACAAGTAAACACATATCCATGAAATAACCTATTATGTGAAGCTATGTGATACAACATCATATAAAACCTATGAGCAATAATCCATGATAAAAACAACCATGAGGTAAATAATTGTAAATGAAAAAGAACCATATATTGGGCCCTAGCCTATGCAACAATGTGTACTAGACACTCAAGAGCCTAAACACACATAAAATTGGGTCCAACCAATTTCAAGTCCTAACAAAGTCTATCAATATCCAAAAGGTTACCTCTTAATAGTTCCACACACACTAAGGCTACCCGTTTCTCTTTATCAATGCACCCAAGGTTCCCAATGTTCTAATTGTCAAAATAAATTTTCAAAACCATGCTCACAATTTTATAAAACATTTTCAAAGAAAAGATGATTCACTTCAGTGTTTGAAAATCAATTTCCAAATCATGAAATTCTATTTTCAAAGAAAAACCTCTTTAAAAAATTTTCCTATCAAATCAATCCTTTGAAAACACATATGACTTCAAAGTAATGAACAAACCAAATAAAATTTACAATAAAAATAATAAATTCATCAAATTAAACCATTATATAGAAACACCTACCTCAAAACGGGGTAAACCTACCTGCCTTCAACAATGGTGATTTGAAACCATGAAATAACCTTCGAAAGAATAAGCTTGACAAGAAACTGAAATGGATCGATAGAAACCACTATCCAATAACAAATCCAAACAAAAACACAACCAAAACCAATGAAGAACCATAAGGAACACTTACCCAAAGAAAGGTACCACAACCACAATAATGATCAATCGCTGAATGAAATGATCCGGAAGGGTCAAAGGTCTCAAAAATCACCCTTGAGATCTTATAAGTCGATAGGGAGAAGGGATGAAAATGAATGAAATTAAAATCTTCCATGAAGCACCCTAAAATCCCAACTCTCGATAATTACATGATGGTAATCCCATTACACGTCATGTAATCAATAAAGCTCAAGTACAATGAAAAACCCCTCACCTTTTTATTAAAACCCCAATTTTTATAGTACACGATTTGAACCCTGTACAGGGCATGTAAAAACTTCATACCCTAAATTCGTTTCATGAAATCCAATTGGAAAACATTAAATAATGCGTAATTCCTTTACACTACATGTAATCTCCCATTAGATTTTAGAAATTGTAGGTTTTAAGCATAAAAACTCAAAGATTACACTCCGAGCATTCTCTAAACTTGGGAAGAACCCTGTTAATTCATTGAAAATTTTATACTTAGACTAGATTAATACAAATAAACATACATCTATGAACTTTAGGTAATTTTCCCTATCAAAGGATCTCCATCTCAACAATCCCACACAATAAACAATGAATAAATAAGGGAGTACTTAAAAATTATAACAAGATGTTACAATCTCTCCACCATAAATTATTTATTCCCTAAAAATCCCTCAAATTCCCGAACTCACAAAAAGTGAAGGCCACTGTTATCTCATCAACAATTTTCTCTCCCACATCTTGTGGATATACTATCCACACTGTCATAGTACTCGGACCAGAGGAATCATTTTACCGCACAATAACTTCTCTCGGTGATCTATAATCTAAACTGGATTCTCAACCAAAGTGGGGTTGGTCTCAAGACCAACATCCTCCTATACAATCACATAGGAAGGATCTGGTATGTACCTCCTTAGCTAGGATACATGAAACACATCTTGGATAAAATTCAAACCAGATGGCAAGTCCAATCAATAGGCCACCCTTCCCAGTTGTCCAATGATCTCAAAGGGCCCCACAAAACTTGGTGATAACTTACCCAAATTATCTAACCGATGATGTCCCAAGTGAGGTGAAACTATAAGAAAAACCTAATCACCAACCTAAAACTCTATCAATCACTGCAGGCGATACACATCAGATTTCTAACAACTCTGTGCAAAGATAAATCTTCTCTGGATCAACTACAACATCTTCATCATCTTCTGAACGAGACTCATCCCAACCAAGGACCGCTCTCCCAACTCTACCCAACATAAGGGAGATCTACATGGATGCCCGTACAAAGACTCAAAGGGTTCCATCCTAATCAAGGACTGATAACTATTGTTATAGGAAAACTCAAACAAAGGCAGATTATTTTATCAAAATCCTCCAAAATAAATCACACAACCCCAAAGCATATTCTTAAGAACCTAGATAGTCCTCTCTATCTTCTCATCCGTTTGCAGATGATAAGCTACGCTCAATCTAATCTGGGAACTCATCACTTCCTGCAAACCTTTCTAGAACCTAGATGTGATCCTCAGGTCCCTATTGGATAAAACTGTAGAGGGAACCCTGTGAAGTCTCATAATCTATTGGACATACAAGTACCCAAGATGCATCACCTTAATCGTCTCCTTGATAGGGAGTAAATGTTCTAATTTCTCAATTCAATCAATGATCACCCAAATTTTATCCTTTCCACTAGGATTATGTGGAAAACCAATGAAAAAACCAATGAAAATATCATCCAACTTTAATACCTGAATGGTTAAGGGCTGTAACAAACCCACAAGTCTCTGGTGATCCACCTTAATTTTCTAACAAGACACTGAGATACGAAATACATAATAGACCACCTCATCCCCTGCCACCAATACCGACATCTCAAGTCATGATACATCTTGGTATCCCCAGAGTGAATGGACCAATAATACCGATCACCACTATCCAAAAACTCACGCCTTAGGGAAGATAGAACAACCAACCTACCACAGAAGAAAAAAGTGCCATTAGGAGACCGAAACCACTCACCAGAGGTCTCCCCAACATAAAGGATTTTACCAAAGCATGATGTATGTCACCTTATTGAGCCAAAGTAGCTCATCCAAAGATGATTCATCTTCCATCGAATCCAATAACACCCATCCACTAACGTCTTCCACTCCCAACCTCATCTAAACAAACAAACTCATCAGAGACCATTACTCAACCGATTCCTTCACGACTTGTGTTGGAAATTTTCTTCTCAATGCATCAACAACCACATTTTATTTCTAAGGAGTGTAGGTAATATCAAAATAAAAAGCATAATGATACTCTACCCAGTGTCACTGTTACAAGTTCAGATCCCTTTGAGTACAAATATATTTTAGGCTCTTATAATCTTAATACACTATAAACCGCTCCCCAAAGAGATAGTGACACCACATTTTGAGTGCATGTATAACCTCTTCCAACTAAAGATTATGGGTAGGGTATTTATTCTCATGAGGGCATAATTGTTGTGAGCCATAGACTGCCACCTATTTCCCCTACATCAAGACACATCCCAAAACCATACCAGAAGCATCATAGAAAACATCATAACCCGAACCCAGTTCTGGAATAATCAAAACTGGTGCTGAATTAAACCTCACCTCCAACTCCTCAAAATATATTTGATAATTGTCATTCCACTCAACCATTACACCATTACAGGTTAAATCATTCATTGAAGATGCGATCTTTGAGAAATCCTAAAAAAATTGTCTATAGTAACCAGCCAAACCCAAGAATATTTGGACCTCAAACACATTTCTAGGATGCTCTCAAAACATAAGAGCCTATATCTTTTAGGATCCACTAAGACTCCCCTATCAGATATCACATGCCTAAGAAATTTCACTTCTTGGATCCAAAAATCACATTTGGAAATCTTAAATTATAGATAATGTTCCTTCAAAGTTCTAATAATGATATCCAAATGGTCTATATGCTCCTCCTATGAATTGGAGTACACCAATATATCATCAATGAACACAACAAAAAAAGAGAGTCCAAGAATTGATGAAAAATACAGTTCATCAAATCCATAAACACCACAGGAGCATTATTCAGATTGAATGGCATAACCAGAAGCTCAAAATGACTATACCAACTCCTAAATGCCGTCTTAGGTATATTCTATTATATGAACCTCAATTGGTGGTACCCTGACCATAGGTTAATCTTTGAAAACCAACATGCCCATCTAATATGGTTAAAAATATCATCAATCCTAGGAAAATGATATTTGTTCTTAACAGTCTTCTAATTTAACTTCTGATAGTCAATAAAATGTCTAAGGATTCCATCTGACTTATTAGTAAAGAGGATAGGCGAAGCCCATAGTGACATGTTATGATGAATAAATCCTTTAGTTTCTAGACCCTCAATCTAGACCTTAAGTTCCACTAACTCAGTAGGTTCCATTCGATAAGATGACATAAAAATGGGCATCATACCAGGGAGAAGGCCAATAGTAAACTCGACCTCTCTCCTTGGCAGTAAATCAGAAAAATCATTTGAAAAGGCCTCAGTGTATGCACTCACCATTACAAGAAGTCAACCACCCAAACAAGGGTTAACTGCATCAATAAACATCTCTAAAAACTGACATAATATTACTTTGACATAAGGAACAACATGCCCTAACCTTCTTGATATAGAGTCCCATTGACTCTGGAAGACATGAGGGACCTCATCGATAGATAAGAACTATACCCATTGGCGATAACAGTATATATGGGTCTTAACAATTATCATCCAATCCATGCCAATAATCAAGTTGAAGATGCCAATATCAAGAACCAATAAGTCCCATTCTACCTCAAAGTCAGCTATCATCACCTGAAATGTGGGACACTTGAAACCTTATTCAGACCTATTTCCCAAAGTCAAGGAAAGATACAATAAGTACAACATACGTCTTGATCACAAGACCAATATGTCAACTAACATCGATGATATAAAATAATGAGTAACACTTACATCAAAAAAAATCTAGCACCATAGAAGAAAAAATAAACATCATACCTCTAACAATAGATGTACCTGCTTCAGATTCCTCTTTACCATACTTAGTCACATAAAGATGTCTGGTCTTAGCCACATGAATATCCCCCTTGGCCTGAGGATTTGACCCACCACCCTTGGAAGAATCAGTACAAACCTTCAAACCCTTGGTGAGAGTGGATCCTGCCTTACTACCCCGATATATCCTTTCACAAAAACACTTCAGATGTCCTCATAATATGTAATGATGAAAATTCCTAGGATCCTTCGTACAATTAGGTGTGGTATGACTAGACCACCCACATTAATATAAAATAACATGTTGCTACCCTGTCAGAGTCCCTAGAATAGATCTTGAAGAAAACTTACCACCATTATGCTTCCTCTTCTGGATAGAAGATACACTTTGGCTAAAAACAACACCAACTGAAGCTCCACCAAAACCCGTCTTCCCAGCTATTTCTTCCACAACCAAATCCTCCTTTTTAACTACCTCTACAAATTTTAGAAGACACATAATAATCAACATCGACATAATATCAGGCCTCAGTACCAACTCAAACCTCTACGCCTTAAGGTACTCATTAGTGACAAACTCTAGTGCTAAATACACCAACTCAACAAAATAGGTAGAATAATCTAGAATGGTATGCTCCCCCTACTCCAAGGTCAGAAACTCCCAGGTCTTTGCCACATGTAATGTCTCAGGGTAAAACTAGTGATTAAATATTTTATTAAAAGAAAACCAGGTAAGGTCCTCATGAAACTTAGCTTGCACAATAGATTCTCACCATCTCCTTCCCGGTCCTTCAATAATGTATGTGAAAAAATTGAACTTTGATTCTTCAGGAGTATTAAAGAAATTGAAGATCCTATCAATCCATTCAAGCCAATCCTCAGATTCCTATGGTCCTTTTTCACCATGGAATATGGGTGCATGCTGCTTAGTAAACTCAGCACCATGATCCACCATGCATCCTAGGTTTTCAACACCCACATAACCCAAAATCTGAATAGTATGAATAATAGATTCAACCAAAGAAGGGACTATTGGAGGATTAACCCACAAAACCCATCTCATAGCTTCCTCTCTTGGATTTGGAATATCTCTTCTCAGATGCATTGTCTAATAAACACATGAAAATAACCAATTAGATCACAATCATATTAAAAAAATATTAGGACCAATTCTGTAACTGAAATCGAGTTACCATGGGTGGTTAGAGACTTTTTACCAGGTTTGAGACTTGGGGTTTGGGTTCATTTGAATGAACTATATGGGAAATCTATTTAAATAGTCCTTTTAATTTTGGAAATATATTTAATTAACATACCAACCTGGGTAAACCAAACTATACACCCGAGCTGACCGTCACATGGTAAGGTGAAGCAAGAAAATAGAACAAGTCTTGTTTATAATGAAATAATACATACAACCAGAGTACTATGTGTAAGAAAAAGATACAAATTGATCCATACAATACAATCCAAACCTGAAAGTATAAATAAATCAAGACCAACAAGTCTCCATGTGAACAATAGTTACCTCCAAACCACCCCGCTACAAATACAAAGACCAAATGAGAATCCAACATGCTACAATATTCCTTTCCCTTTACCTGTATCCTATAATACAACATCTCCAACTACCCAAAGGAAAAAAGTAGGGTTTGAGCACAAATCTTAGTAGGATACCACCACAGTGTCTATATAAGGTCTAATATCAAGAATACAATTGTTCTAGATTTTAAATCAAATCAGTTTTACAAATTATTTTCATAAAACCAATTCATTTGTAAATCATTTTCCCTTTGGTTTTCATAAATGCTTTTCATATTATCAGAATAAAAAATATGACAAGTAGAAGTGATATAAATATGAAAACAAATCCATGCATCAAGAGGCTCATAATTAAACATATATCCATAAAATAACCTATCATGTGAAGCTATGTGATGAAACATCATATAAAACCACTGAGAAACAATCCACAATGAAAACAACTATGTGATAAATAATCGTAAATGAAAATGCATCTCATATTGGGCCCTAGCCTATGAGAAAATGCATACAAGATACTTAATATCCTAAATAGGAATAACATTGTATCCAACCAATATCGAGTCCTACCATAGTCCATCGATATCCAAAATGTTACCTCATAGTGGTGCCACACAAGCTAAGGCTACCTGTTTCTCTTTCTTGATTTACCCAAGGTTCTCAATGTGCCAATTGTTAGAAATAATTTTCAAAACCATGCTCACAATTTTATAAAACATTTTCAAATCCAAGACAATCCTCTTCAGTGTTTGAAAATCCATTTCCAAATAAAAAAGATCTATTTTCAAAGAAAAACATCTTTAAAAACATTTTCCATTCAAATTAATCCTTTAAAAACACATATCACTTTAATGAAATGAACAAACCAAAGTAAATTTACAAGGACAATAATCCATTAATCAAATTAACCCATTGTATAGAAAAACATACCTCAAAATGGTATAAACCTAGCTGCCTTTGACAATGGTGTTTGGAAACCATGGGAACGGCCTTAAAAAGACAAGGCTTGTGAATAAACTGAAATGGATTGATAGGAAACACTCTCCGATCACAAATCCAAAAACAATCACAACCAAAACCAAAGAATAACTAGAAGTAACGCTTACCCAGAGAAAGGCACCATAATGACAACAATGATCAATCACCGAATGAAACAATTTGAAAGGGTCAAAGGTCTCAAAAATCACCCCTGAGATACTCTATGTTGAGAGGGAGAAGGGTTGTAAATGAATGAAATAAAAGTCATACATGAAACACCCTAAAATTAAAAATCACGATGATTAAATGGTGTGTAATACCACTACATGTTGTGTAATCCATGATGCTCAAGTACACTGAAAAACACATCACCTTTTTATTAAAAACCTATTTTTTATAGTATACGATGTGAACCCTATAAACTACATATAAACCCTTTATGACTTGAACCTGTTTCATGAAATCTTACTGGAGAACATTACATGGTGTGTAATGCATTTACACGATGTGTAATAACCCAAAAGACTGCAGGAATTGTAGGTTGTAAGCATAAAAACTCAAATACCCCCACTCCAAGCATTCTTCAAACTTAAGAAGAACCCTGTTAAGTCTTTTACATGTTTATATCTGGGATCTGTTAATTAAAATAAACATATATCCCTAAAAATTAGGTCATTTTACCCAAAAAGGGTTCTCTATCCCTGATAATCCCACAAACGTAACCAAATAAGGATGATAAACACATCATAAACAAGGGAGTACCTCAAAAGTGAAACAGGGTGTTATATCATACATGATAGAACCTATCACATAAGATTAAGGTATTTAACTCATCCCTTCTCTCTTCTATTTTTCCTAAGGACACATTTTATTGGAGAGGTGTATACATATGACATTGGAACCAATCCCATCTTGGATTTTTCCATACTGAATCTTTTAAGTATTTGGTCAAATTATGTCCCCTAACTTAATGCAAACAACCTCTTAGATCTACCATGAATGATATTGATATCTAAAATGTAGGCTTCTTCGCCCAAGTTTTTCTAGGAGACACACTTCTTAAACCATGTATTAAATAACTGTATGATTAATATCTTGTTTCCAATGAAAAGGCACGTTGACCTATCCTTCTACTCAACAAAGAGGACCAGAGAACCCCATGGTGAAGCACTTGGGTGTATAAACCCTTTATCCAGGTTCTCTTATAGTTTATTATTCATCTCCTCAAATTTAACAAAGACCATTCTATAAAAATTATTAGATATTAGAAAAGATCTAGGTATAATATTGATTGATAATTCTACCTCACAGCTTGGTGGAAGACCATGCAGTTCTTCGGGAAATATGTAATGACCTATCTTTTCAATGAAGGTACGGATTGTTAGTTTTTCAATTTTAATACCTTAAACAGCCCTAATAAAGATTGATAATCAATCTATGGAGGTCACGGGAGCATACAAGGATCGTTCGGATCCCAGAGCTCTGAAATCGGAAAAACATATTGGTTTCCATGGTTTGTTTGCAACTGTGTGACCCAGAGTGAATGGTCAGGCTGCCAGTTTCAGATATGGGATAGAGAAATTATACACGTTTTGTGCATGGCTAGTCAAACCATGCACCAAACTATGCGGTGTTCCCCATTTGTAGTGAAATGAGCATGGTTTTTTCATATTTTGGTCAAAATGGGTGGATAAACTGTGAACTTTTATATTTTGTTTTGAAATTACAATTTTTCCCTCATTTAACTATTAAAACTTTTTTCCTTTTCTTATTCTCCCTCCAATTGCTAGAACCCCTTATCTTCCTTTTTTGAGCTAAATTTACTTTTAACCTAGGCATTTAGAAATATCCTTCGTCTGGTGTCCATTTCTCGATCCATCAGAAGCATTGGATCTATCTTAGTAAGCTCCCCTAGTCTCTAAACTCCTATCAATGTTTATATTTCCATCTATTGAACTATTTAGGTGCATTATCATAAGCCATATTTTTAGGAAATTAGACCTTTTATCATATCTCTTCCAACTTACTCTGAATATGAGGCTGATACTAACCAAGAAGTCATATATGGCCTTGAGGTAGGTGGTCACATTGTTCTCCCTTCGAGTTTTGGATGTTTCGTAATTATGTCATTGTGTCATATGTCTTCGTTTTCCAAGCATCTCCTTTATATTGATTCCTTCATGTCTAATTGACCTTTTCACCTAGATATATGATCATCAATGTTTGTTTGTTGGTTTACAGATCATACATACCTTGTATGGTACCCCCATGGGTGTGCCAAGTGAATTTGACCATTATGGATAATTGTGGCTAAGTGAATCAATTTCCTAGGACTCCTAAATGGATTCTTCTTAGTTTCTAAATGATTTTAACCCTAATATATGATTGTTTAATTGTGCTTCATACCCCATCTAAGGGTTTGGAAAACCTATTTTTGGAATTTCCCAAGTAGGAAATTCCTTTAAATGACCTTTGAGCCTCATAAATGGTATTGGCATGTTTTTAGTAAATTGAATGAATTGGTTATGGTAAATGGATTGTATAGTATGGATTATGAAAGTTGGAGACTTTCTTTAAATAAATTGTCCATGACACCTCCCAATTGACACTTGATCCTTATAAGTAAACTTGCCATTTTTGGTAAATTGAATGGTTTGATTTAAATGAAATGTCTATTACATGATGGGTTGTTTTTTCTAAAATGAATCAATTGGTTTTAAATGTAATGATCCCAAATGATGGAAATCCATGCCATTTTAATATGCTCTCTAAAATGATCATATGAATTGTAATGACTTAAAGTTAATTACTCTTGGATAATGGAATTCATAAGAGGTTATGCCTTATGTATTATGTTATAAATGATTATGACTTGATTATGTATATGGATAGATAAAAGATATGGATGGGAGGTATTACCCCATGATAGTTATAATTATAATATGGATTTATAGTGGTTGTGTACGATGGTAAGGGGTGTCGAACTGGGAGGGAAATCACACTCCCTTGCATCGGGTGTGAAGTATGACATCTCACACCAGTGATATGATATGGGAATTGGGATTTACGCACCACATACCATGATTTTAGTGTTTCCATGAAGGTTCACTCTCCATCCCAAGTTTTTTTGCATGATGTCTCTCACTCTTCTTGGGATGTAGGGAATGTACCATATTGCATGATCTTTTAGGCTTGTTAGACCAGTTATGGATGTCTGAGTTACGCCCTAGTCTAGTCCATCACTAGCATTCTAGGTATATGTACATTAGGTGTATGCAAGCACTTGGTTCATTTATGTGGATGAAATTTAGAACTAAACTATATATATACATATTGTTACTATTTATATATATATAGTGACATGGTCAGACACACATTCCAGGCATGAGCTGAAGTAGGTAGACCCACCAAGTGTCCTATAGGAAACTGAGTGGGCTAGCTATTTATTTTAGCTTTGTTTAATTTTTATATTATACATGTACATTGTTTAGTTATTAGCACTACTCAGATTATATGTAGACATCGTTGGTGGTGGCCTACTAATATTTTTATCTCACACCCTACTCAGACTGCCTTTGATACCCAAGAAGACTATATTTCTTCAAGTATTGATAAGGGAAAATTCCCTGCTATAGGTTTTTTATTTTCTTACCTATTTAGAGGTTAGGAGTAGAAGATCGGGTATAGGTTCGAGATGCTTATAGAGTTGTTTTTTCCCTTTTTTTATTTTTTTACCATTGTGTAGCATGATTTTATCTGGATGTTCTTTTTTGTATTAGAGCATGCCATGCATCCATATATCAGAAACTTCCTTAGAGTATTTTTTTTATTATATTCTGTTATTTAGTTTATATATTCCTCTACTTATACATCTTGTATGTTTGTTTACACTTTCTTAGTTTATTAATTCTAATTGTTTATATTATGCTTCTACTATTGATTATTAATTATGGTATCTATTGTGCTACTCTGACATGATGGTATAGTCTCCCCGCCATACCACCTTCAAACCTTCGCTACTATTCTGTAGCCTCTGGCATATGGGGAGGCCTGCTTGAGGCCATGTGACCCACCAGCTTAGGGCACGGGTTAAGTGGATCCTGGGTCAGGATGTTACAAAGTGGTATCAGAGCAGTTTATTTCTTGATTTAATATTTTTAGATAGTAGATTGGAGATTGTGGATGCTTGTAACTTGGTTATAAGTTGTGCTTTGGCGTCGCTAACCCATCTTCGGGGTAAAGGCTGAGTTGCCTGAATTATAATTTTTGTTATGTTTTCTCCTGTTATGGTTGATACGACTTAACCATTGGGTGACGCACTTGAGTTATGATGTTATCATTATAAATTTTATTGAAATGTGATTTATTTATCTATTCCTGATGAAATGAGGAATTTTCATTAGTACATGCATCATTATTAGGCACACTAGGACTAATATTCCATGCATTTTTCCATGTCATGTCTATTTTTAGTGTTCATTTTCCTATTTAATATTATTAGTACCTTTATTATATTTAATTGTACCAAAAATTTTCATATATTAGAAAACATAATTTATACTTAAAGTGTGTACCTTAACCTAACAATGTTTTCCTAAATAGGTTAAAACATACACCTTAAGCATTCAATTATGGAATGTTGAGCTATAGACCATCGGTCACATAATCTGAAATGTGTTATGGTGTGGGTCAAGTGGATGTAGTATTTTGATTCATAGGTATTATGGACCCTTATGGATTGGAAAGTGGTATATCATTTGATTCAACCATTATTAGTGATTTAAATGTTTACAATAGCACAAATTCAAAATGAATATGACTTTTAAATTGAAAAAATTAATCTTACATATGTTTTACATAGAGAATTGGACTCGATCTTGGCCTTAGTAGTGGGTAGTGGTTATCTCTTACGTTCTTATGGCCTATTATGTTCTATTTCTACAATCTAGACCTAGATTTTGAAGTAGGAAGAGAGGCGTGATCATTCTCATATGAAGGATTTACCCCTTTACTAGTTTCTTAAATTAAACCATCTAAATTGATTAAATATCTTTTGAGGAATGAATTTTACATTGTAGTTTCATGCCACCATGACATCCTCTGGCTGCATGCCCTGAAGGTGGCAATGATCATGTTCCTAAGGTGGTAGGTCATGAGCTTCCAGTGATTCCTCCTATGGATCCACCTGTGGATCCTATTCCAGATCCATATATGGTCACTGATGCCCAATTCTGAGAGGGTTTTATTTTTATATTTCAATATATGAAAGGTGTAGTTTGACCTACCCTGAGCATGGAATAGTTGACTCATGAGTTTCAATAGCAACATCCTCCCACCCTTTCAGGGGATGGCGGACCACATGTAGTGGAGTCTTGGCTCGAGGTGATCTTATCTATATTTTAGAATATTGAGATGCCTCTAGATTAGAGGGTCAATATAGCATCCTATATGCTACAAGATTCATTCAAGTGGTGGTGTTATGTTATCACTCTGGTTGGTCGATAAAGAGATATGGTCTGGGCGGATTTTTATATGATCTTTTATGACTATTTCTTTCCCCAAACTCTAAGGGCTGATAGAAATATAGAATTCATGAACCTATATCAGGAGCGTATGTCAGTTATGGAATACTTATCCTGTTTCATGGAGCTATAGTGGTTCTCTCCTGGTCTAGCTACTGATGATCTTATGATCGCTAGACAATTCGAGGATAGGCTAGTTTATGCCATTCGGTCACAAGTTAATGTGTTCAGGTTGACTACCATTTCAGAAATCATCAACCAATCCCTAATTACATAGATGAATTTGAGGGATCTTGAATGTGTGAGTCAGGGTGGTTCAACACCTGGGGATTCTAGTGGTTCTTCTTCTGGGAAAAAGAGGCATTTTGAGGTTACTCACAGAGGTAGGAGCATTCAAGATCCCCATGAAGATAACTTTATAATTTTTCACCAGTGTGGGAAGCCATGAAACATCAAGTCTCAGTGTCCCTAGGATCCAGTCAAGTGTAGAGGCTACCGCAGGATGGTGCATATCCATCGCTTTATAGAAATTTCCCTCTAGTGCCAAGCGAGCAATGATCTACACATACTCCTTGGTCAGGAGTGGGGACAAAAGGATTACATTAGGAAGGTAGCTGGAATACCACTGTCTGATCAGGCCAAGATGGAAGTTGAGGTAGAGGCAGTCAGACTTATGATTCTTAGTTCCTGTAGAGTGGGATTGATTAGGGTAGTTAGGAAGTAACTCTGGGTTGAGGTATAGGCCAGTTGCATACAGTCTAGCCTACGCCATAGGAGTAGATCGCTGGACCTTTTACTATATGTGGTACTATTCTATTAGCCTCAACTTTAGTGCCTTCTTTATTTGACATAGGTGCATCTCACTCTTTTATATCTGATACTTTTATAGGAATTCTATGTCTCAAGATTAACCAATTTCATGTAATTTTGATGCTAGATGCATCATTAGGTATTTATTCAGAGGACGTTTTCCATTTTAGGGATTGTCCCCTTGATATAGGTGGCTACCTTTTTGTTTGGAATTTGTACATCGTCGACATGAAAAAATTTGATTTAATCATCGGGATGGACTGGTTAGTTCCCTATCGAGCCCATATTGACTTCTATCATCATAGAGTGATGTTTAAATCACTATGGGGTGTTAGGAATGTTCATAAGGGTGAATGGGATATTAGTGAGACATGATCCGGACCTAAGTAGTAGAGGTTGTATAGAGACCCTCTATTTTCATAAATTAACATTACATAACTTCTATGCAAACATGGAATCATAAGCACCGATACATAAGTGAGCTACATTATCTCCCACTAGGTTCTCCATGACTAGTACCCTTTCTAGACACATCAAACATAATACATATTTTCATAACCTGGGGAAGGAAACATAAAAATGGGTGTGCTCGTATGATTAATAAGGGTAGCCAAGCGATATATGTAAGCATAATCATGATCATATATGAAATATAACGTGATCATAACATTAGAATCTCATACTCTGCATATTATAAGATCACAAACATTAATCATGGCATAAAACTTGGAAGTTCCTAATACATGAATCATAAGGAAATAAATAATATAATCCATGAAATCATATCATAGGAATAAGAAATTAAATTTTAGAATACATAAACACGTGATATCATTCCCTATAAGTCAAAACACAAATTTATAACTTATCAAGGCACTTCATGGGAACTTCTCCTATTGGGAGGGACACACCATTATCCCCTGTTGCAATTATTTACTTATAAGGGATTGGGTTTCCTCATATTCCCATAATGTATTGGGTTTCCCTATCTTCTTTCTTCATGGTGACTAGACCTACTGAGTAGGACACACCACCATCCCCAATTATATTCCTTTCCTTTTACGGGATCGGGTTACCCCATCTTCCCATAGTGGAACAATCACATTGAATTGATTCCCATTATTATCTCATTAGATATAAATCTTTATCCAATGCGTTGGAGGGAGATATAGGTCCCACCCATATCATAACAAAATCATTCATACATGTTCCACAAGATACTAAAACTTCCATCATATCATGACCCATAAAAATATATTGGTTCTATAAACACCAAATCATAACCCATGAAATGAAATGGGTATCATTAACATTTAATCACATCATAACCTATAAAAAATAGATATGTTTCATAATTATTTCATCAAAGTATAACATGTGAAAATAAGTAGATTTCAAAAGCATATAACCCATGAAAAAGAAACTGGTTTTATAAGAATCATTCCATAAAAATGTAAACCATTCAATAAATAATATTATTGGAACCCTTGGATCATTTTATAGAATGGAATAAGTAATATCAACGAATATTATCTTAGATTGAAAATAACTTGAAAGGGTATTTTGAAAAAAATTCTTGAGGTGAATATTCTTTCTTCTTTGAAAAATTGTCTTTAAAACATGAAACCTTTTGAAAACCATTTTATTAAAAATAAACTTGAGAACTCATAAATAAATATTTGAAAATATTTTTGAAACCTTTTTTTAACATATAAAGAGATATTGAAAACGTTTTGAAAAACCTTTTTCTTGAAAACATCTTTGAAAACTTATAAATAATTATTGAAAACATTTTGAAAACATTTTCTTTAAAAATAGTTTGAAAACTAATAATGATTTTTGAAAAACCTTTTGAAAACCTTTATCTTTGAAAACACTTAAAAATTTATAAAGAAATCCTGAAATCCTTTTAAAAACCTTTTTATTGAAAATAGCTCTAAAAACTCATAAATAAATATTTGAAAATCCTTTAAATCCTTTTACTTTGAAAATAATCTTCAAGGATCATTTAAAAACATTCTTTGAAAACATTTTTTAAAGCATGATTTTTTGAATAAAACTTATTTCCAACCAAAAAGAGAATTGTTGTCACATTTTCTTAAAACAATTCTTAAAGATTGGTAAAATGGTACCATTACATGGATATTACATTCATATCCATAGGGTAAGAAACTTTATGATATTTCTTGATGAATGGGTTATAATATTTCATCAATGGAAGAATAATCATAAATAATCTCAATAAATTATGAGATTGTTGCAATAAACTATTACCATTTTGGTAAATTTAATTCATGATAGAAAGAATAAAATTACATGAATCTTAAACTATCATTAAAATAAGGTGATTATTGATATAAAATTTCAAAAGAAGGTATATATACCACATAGAAAAATATAGGTGCATGACATGGTGTGTGTCTCAAAGAAGGAAAATTGAGACAAATTTAATTTGCTGATTTGGTACCTTTTGAAACATAACCCACATGAAATAAATATCATAAAATAGATATTTAAATACCCATAAACTAAATAATAATAATCATATAATACATACATGGGAAATATACACACCACACAAATGAAATGGGTGGTGATTAAGGCATGTATCTCATAGAAATAAAAAGTGAGATGAAGTCCCCTTACCTTGTGTCTTGACTCTCTTAGTAATCATAAAAAACTCCTATATAATAAAATTAATTTTATTATACACATTTTATAGAACCATATTGTAATATATAATACCATATATTTTCTTATTATGACTTTATATTAACCATTTTTAACAATTTCATGTTAAGGTTACGCTTCGGGTAATATTCTCTTTGTTTTTCACTCGTGTCTTAATTTGTTATATCTTTGGTTCTTATAATTATATCATGATTTTAATAATGTAAATAATGATATAAATATAATTTATATTCATTATATTTTTATTATAATAATCTATAGAATATATAAGTATGAAATGGAATACACAGTTTATGGAGACGGTAGGTCGTACGAACGGATGAATGTTGCTTCTGTTTTATTGAAGTATTAAAAGAAAAAAAGTAAATGAAATATATGTATATGTATATATGTATATAATATAATTAAGTAGAATTATTATGTCATATATATCATATAGTTACAATAAACATATCCTTAAGATATTCCATGTACTGTGTGAACGAATCTCATCGCTTTGAGGGGGGCGGTAGTCCACACTACCTCAAACGAAATTATTATATTTACATGAGATGGAAATCATAAGGGTATGTTATAAATAAAAATTAAATGAGAATAAAGTCATTATAAATCTAATATATATCATATATAAATATATTTTCCATCATAATATCCACCATGAGAGGCATTAAAGGAAAAATGAGCAATCGTTGATTTGTGAGGTGGTAGTTCACCGTACATGTAAACAGTGTGTTTGTTACTCATTAGATGGAAGTGTGTGTAAGATTATGTATAAAACTTAGCATAAAAATATCCTCGTATATTGAGGATACTATTTTTTTATAAAATAATGTAATAAGAATATTTTAGGGAGTGGATAATGGAAATAAAAGAAAGGATCTTGAGGAGGGGTATTACCTCTTAATCGGGTAACTCCTTTTAGTTTGCACCAAAGGGATTCCTTAGAAGTATTTATGCCAAAAGGGAGGCTTAAAAGAGTAAGGTAAGTTTTTTGGTAATTTTATTGTGTAGATATTTTCCAAAAAATAAGTGGTTTTAGAGGTTTGAGGAAGTGGGAGAGATGGTGTCCTTTTATAGGGAAGGGAAATGACACACTTGGCATTTTTTTAAAAAAGTTAGTTGTACACACGTTTTTACCTAAAAAAAGTCATAAAAAACCAAAAAAAAATAAATAATGGAAGTTTTATGGCCGAAATATTTCCAACCAATTGGTTTTGGACAAGTTACTATGTTATTTAGGACCTTAAATTTATGGTTTATTCCATTGTCAAGCTTAATTTTACCTTAATAACTGTAATTAATTTTAACTACATTCTCTAATATTTTTGGTAAAAAACTATATTGAACTTATTAGAAATTAGAAATTATTATTATTACAGATATGGAATCCATTTTTCTAAATTCCAAACACAAAAGTGGCAGAAATTAATTTAAAATTAATCCCGCAGACGGGAAGACAATGCGGGTTTTAAAAGTAAAAAATGTCCAAAAGTTTTCTAAGTTATTATACCCAATTTCAAAGTGAAATTGATTATAATGACATAAATTAGATTAATTGATAAAATTATTATTTAATTAAACTTTTTAACCAATTTAAAATATAATTTAACCTTATAAATAAATTCGATGAAAAAACAGTTTTGAATTAAAATTTAGTATTTATAACTATTAATTAAAAAATGAAACCTCGCAGAAAAATATCAAAAAATTATCATAACCTAGTTTTTATGTTTATATTTGAAACATGAAGTTTATTTTGATGTATTAAATCTATAAATGTTTTAAAAATTGGATTTTAAATGGGTTCTCCATTAAAAGGCAGTAAAATTACCTTTATAAAAATATAGGTTTTTAAACATAAAATTGGGTTTGTTATTATCTTATATCTATCAAATCTATTAGATGATTATCAAAAATATATTTTTTTTGAATACATAACATATAAATTTAATTAATATCATTCACTAGTAGTAATTAATTTAACTTATTAAGATAAATCATTATTTTCAAATTAAAAAAGTCTTTTATAAAATTATTCCCTTTATATTAATTCGGTTTCTATATTATTTTATAATTAATAGGTAACCAATGAATTCAACAATATATATTCATAATTTTTTTAATCATATCATATTTAATTTAATGGCCATGTTATATCTCATTAAATAATAATATTTTAATAATGAATTATTTTTCGGTAACATTCGGTCTTGAATGTTACGCAAGCCATCAAATAAAGTCAGTCTTATGTGTAATGTAAGATAACCTCCGTGTTCTGTGTAGAGAAAGCTAAAATTTATGTTTCGTGTAGTGCATGATTAAATTGTTTTTTCCTATAAAGAAATCCATAAATAGTGACTTAATATAAAATAAACTATTTTTAGTGTTGTGTGAAATTAAAATTATCAAAAAGATTAAATTAATTTGAAAAAAAAATCATAAAATCTCAGGTTGTTACATTATACCCCAATAAAATGAGTCTCACCCTCAAAATTCATATGTGTTTTCAAAGGTTTAATACTTGAAAGTTCCTTTCATATAAACCCACATCATAAAATTGAATCCTAAAACTTCCTTTAAAAAAGGAATGTTGGAAACATAACAGTTACCCAAAGTAACATATAACTAGGGTTCCACATAGGAGAACATAGGTGGAAAGTGAAAGCATGAAATTGGAGGTAAAACATAAATATTCATAGGGAGGGATTGAGGTCATCAATCACAAACAAGTGAATGATAAATGAAAATTTCAAGGACTCAAAGTCACAAAATTGTGTTGATTTAAAAGGATATTGATTCAATAAAAATTAAGGTATTAGGAAAACACATTTTTTTTATCATTATCATATCTTTGAGTAATTATTTTTTTGAATAAGAATGTAAGTAAATATATTTACTTGATATGTTTCTATAAACATTATTTAATTATTTTATTGTGCTTTTATCTATTTCTAATTCATTCATTACTTCGAGAAATGGATGTCCAGAAATTAACTTTGATGCCCAAATCACTAAAATACACTTTTAACAGATCTTAAGGCTCATAAAAGAATGAAAAATATAAATATTTGTCTCTAACAATCCTTAAAATAAATATGGATAATAAATTAATATCTTAACATAAAAAGTAAAATTTTTGTTTCATCATAAATATTTATTCATAAAAAATAATTATACATTAACCAGGACATTTCGTAGGCCAGTGGTAAGCATGAAACCCATATCATCCTTCATTCAAGGGTTCAAGACCCACAACCTTGTCGAACTTGATTGGTTGTCACCTGACATACATGATGTCCTTTTATAAAACCACAATAATATAATTTCTAAAATATGAAGTACATCCTTGAAATAAGTTTAATCATTAAATATACTTTTAACCAAGGTTTTCTATATAATATCAATACATAAATACTTGTTAAGTCAAAAGTTTCCTTATAACTTTTTTCATTCCTTTATGTTTTGTAAATCACAAACACATTTCCTTACAAATACTTTCTAACTATAAAGAAATTTATATGCATGTTATTTATATTTTTATCTAAGTATAACATTATTTTATTAAGAAAATATAGCCACTAGAAAAAATTGTTTCCTTATTGAAACTCATAATCCTTCACTTTCTCAAATCTGATTCTCTCATAATTATGAATCTGATTCATGTTTCTCAACTCCAATTCACCTAAAAATTCAAATCTGATTCATCATGTTTCTAAAATATGAATCGAATAGAAAATCGAATCTGATTCACTTCCTCACATCCGAATTATCCATAATTATGATTCT
This sequence comes from Viscum album, assembly GCA_963277665.1. Classification (NCBI taxonomy): domain Eukaryota; kingdom Viridiplantae; phylum Streptophyta; class Magnoliopsida; order Santalales; family Viscaceae; genus Viscum; species Viscum album. Next base: position 1,396,326,093 of record OY728161.1, read on the forward strand.
GATTCTACATGTTTCTTAATTCTGAATATCACAAATTTTTTATTCTGATTTATTTTTCTCAATTTTGAATCTCACAAATTTGTGAATCTGATTCTCACATTCTCAATTCTGAATCATCTACTTTTGTGAATCCAATTTACCATGTTTCTCAATTCTGATTCTCAATAATTTTTAGATATGATTCTCATATTTCATTCATGTATTGTTTCCTTAACTTTCTAAAACTTACCATATTTCCTTAAAGTAATGTTTTCTTAACTTTCATAAAGTTACCTAATTTCATTAATGTAATGTTTTTATAAATTTCTTAAAGTTACTATATTTTCTTAACATAATGATTTATATAAATAGATTCATATACACTTAGTGTTTCTCATGATATTTTCTTAAAATAAATGATGTCTTCCAATCAGTTATTATATGACCATTGTCAGTTCCAGTTGTACAGGTCCCTCTGAAATTTCAGTAAAAATATGACTGTTAGAGGGAAATTTGGCCGTTGGAGATCTTGCCTATAAATACCCAGTTATTTGAAAGAATTCAAAGCTGTGAACTTTTGGGATAATTGATACTTTTCAAGAGCTCTACCAAAATTTCCTTGTGCGAAAGCCTTGAAGTGATCAAGTTGTGAACAACTTGTTCCACATACTTAAGATCTTAAATAAGATTTGTTCTTTTTTGTGTGACACCGATTGTTGGTGATTACAATTAAGGGATTCCAAGTTAAAGGAATACAGAGGTTTATATTAATTTCTTAATTGAGGGATTCTATCTAAAGGAAGACCGAGGTTTTAATCACCTTACAGATTGAGGGCTTACAGGAATAGCAAGAGTGATACTGATCTTCGTATCGAGGGCTTAACCTGGTGTAGGTAAGAGAGGCTTTATCAAAATTATAAGTCAAGGGACCTTTATCCAAGGTGTTTGGATACTCTACTCTTTGGGTTAAAATATTTTTACTCTTTTATATGTACATTTAATTTCCTCTACAATTTTTAACAATAAGAAAGTGTTTCTTATACATTCTCTTTTATTGTAACTATGATATAAGATTCTATATGATTTAAGTTATAATATTGTTTAAGTAAATCTATTTAATTATTTAATTACACTTCTTTATCAAACATAAGTTAATTTTTATTAACCTTACAAAATAGGGTTTAGTGAATTATATTTTTTTAACTTTGTTAAACAAATATTTCCTTAAGGTTAAAAATGAAAGTTTTTAAACTTACAATTCATCTCCCCACCCTCTTATATCTGAGCATCTACATACATATTTTAATCTTACAATTGGTATCAGATAAGCTCTCTGTGATACTGATACTAACACTTAGTATCAAAGTATCATTTTCACTACTTATTTGACTTACTCTTTCATTTCTTCTGCAAGTTGTTTATAATTTATTTTATAAAATTTTTGTTTATAAATATTTACTACACTAAATTGTGTTGTGGGAAAAGAAATTTTTTTATTCTAAGATAGTAGGAATGAATATCAGATCCTTAGATAATATGAACCCTAAAAGACCACCTATATTTGAAGGAAATGATCATGAATACTGGAGAGACAAAATGAAGACTTTTTTTATCAATACTGGTGTGGATAACTTTGTTATGCTTACTGGAGATTACAAGATACCTAACAAGGAAGTCATAAATTTTACCAATCAAGAAAAGAAAGAATATCAGCTAAAATATAAGGTAAAAAATACTTTTCTTTGTTCCATGACTAGGAATATATACAGCCAAATATCTTCTTATGAAGTAGCTAACAACATTTGGAAGAAACTGGAAGTTACACATTTTGGTACTTCTAAAGTTATTGAAACTAGAAGATCCATGATTAGAGAATATTATCATGGTTTTGTTTTTCCTTATGGAGAGCCTGTAGTTAAAGTACAATAGAGATTTATGACTATCGAAAACAATCTACAGTCAATGGTATAAAAAGACCTAGATTATGATATTCTTGTAGATAATATTATAGACATCATGCCTAATTAATGGGAAACGAAGAGAATTGCTATTGATGATTCAAAGAAATTTACAATCATTAATCTTGATGAATTATTTGGAAATATCTTAAAACATGATAACATATTAAATGGAGATGATAAAAATATAAATAAGAAGAGTGGGAGTGTTTCTTTTACTACTACTTCAAACCAAATGACATCCAAAACTCCTGATAAAGTTATTAAGTCAACACAGTCTAAGAAAGACGTTATTCAGTCAGACTCAAGTGAATTTGAACAATGATAGGATGAGTTAGTTAATATTGATCGAAGGATGAACAAGATTGTTAGAAAGAAGTATTTCCAACATATATAAAAGAAAAAGGATAGAAAAGATAAGAAAGAATCTGAAGTCACATGCTATGAATGCAAGAAAGCATGACACATTAGAGCTGATTGTCCCAGGATTAAAAGAAAGGACATGAAAGAAAGAAATTCTAAGAGGAATTAGAGAAGATATTTCAAGACTAAAGGAAAGAAAGTATTGAAGGAAAATTATTCTTGGAGTGCAAGTGTTGGAGACTCATCTAATGAATATTCAAATAACGAATCTTCTAGACAGAAGAATATTAGTCTTATTTCTAGAATACCTATTGAAAACCATTATTTCATGGATAAGGAAAACATTATTGAATCATTAACCAATATTTTGTTAAATTATAACTATCCTAATGAATATAGATATATTTCTTTGGATGAAGAATCTTCCTTAGCAGAAGATACCTTACCTTCTTTTAAATAAGTATCAAGATTTTACAAGTTGCTTGAAAATGAAAATAGTAATATCAATAAGAATATTAACAAGGAAAAATCTAAAATCACTATTTTAACAAAAGAAGTATTAGATACTTCTAAATATATTGATGAAAAATCTTTTGAAATTATTTCTATTTCTAAAAACCTTTAGGAAGTTAATTCTGAAAAGGATAAACTTTCTAAGGATCTTGAAAATGTTATTTCTAAGAAAAATGTTATAGAGACAAACTCCAATCCTAAAAAAAATAACTATGAGGATAAGAATTTAGTCATTAGACTAAAATCTGAAATACTTTCCTTAAATAAACTTTTATCAAATTTTACTTCTGTTAAAGAAAATTTTGATAAAAAGTATTCACAAATTCTTTCTCTTATGGATAGTTCTAGAATTGGTTATTCTCACTCAAAACTAGTTTTCAGTCACAAATATTTTTTTCCCTAAAAGTGCCCCATTCGGCACTAAGTTTAAAAGTGATAGACACTAGGATAAAAAAATTCTTTAAATAAAATTAAATCCTTATGATTTCATAAATCTCACTTTTCTAAGAAAATGTGGATTCCTAAGATTTTACTTTCTAACATTTCTGGATCCAAGAAAATTTGGATTATGAAAACCTAACTATCTTATTTTCAAGAAAACAAAGGAAGTACCAACAAAAAGATATGGTACATGGATAGTGGATCTTCCCAACACATGTATGGTAACAAAAACATCTTTTAAAAGATAATTAAGATGAAAGGTGGAAGAGTCACTTTTGGAGACAATGCTCAAGGAGAGATTGTTGGTATATGAAACATCATTCATATTGGAAAATTATTAATTTAAAATGTTTTATTCATTAAAGTTATTAAGAAAAAACTTATAAAAACAATAAAATTATTTTATGAAGGTTACCTTGTAAATTTTAGGAATGATAAATTCTTAGTTCACAATTCCAAGGATGAGTTCATTCTTTCTACCCATCAGTATGAGAATGTTTATACACTTAACTTAGAAGACCTTAGGATCAAAGACATACCTTTCCTTAGTGCAATGGAAGTCCAATATTGGTTATGGAATATAAGACTAGGACACTGTAACCTAAGAAACTTATGCAAGATATCTAATAAAGGACTTGTTAAGGATCTATCAGATCTTAGATTTGATTATTCAAAAGTCTATGAACCTTGTTAATATGGAAAGTAACATAAGTCAAGCTTTAAATATATAATGGAAGTCTCAACTTATGATGTATTACATCTAGTGCACATTGAATTGTTCGTTCCTACACAAACTGGAAGTATTGGAGGCAAATTCTCGTATTTTTTAGTTGATGATTACACTAGATTTACATGGATCTATTTTATAGTAAAGAAATATGAAGCCTTTTATTATTTCAAATCCATTTAATCCAAAGTTAAAAATGATAAAAACATTATATTGATAACTATTTGTAGTGATCATGGTGTAGAATTTAAAAATTCATATTTTGAAACTTTTTTTAGTAAGAAAGACACGACTCATAATTTATTATCCCTGAGAACTCCTTAGAAAAATGGTTTTTTTGAAAGAAGAAATTGAATTATTTAAGAGATAATAAGAACCATGTTGTGTGAATACCCAATTTCTAAACATTTTTGGGATAAATATATAATTACTTATTTTTATACTATAAATTGAGTTTTAATCAGACCATTTCTTAATAAAACAACTTATGAGTTATGGGCAGGCCAAAAAACAAAAGTTTCATACTTTAGAGTATTTGGATGCAATGTATTCATTTTGAATACAAAAGATAACTTACACAAATTCTCACCCAAATTTGATGAAGGTATTTTCTTAGTCTATTCCACTAATTCTAAGGCTTATAGAGTTTTCAATAAAAAATTTGGTACTGTTGAGGAAATAGAGCATGCTAAATTTGATGAAACTGATACCTTTGTTTTTAAACAACCCAGACTATATCTTCTAATGTTTTTTCCAAAAATAATTATCAACCTTTGAAAGATTACTCTTATAATCATGAGAATACTCAAGAAAATGTTTCTGAAATATTCACTCCAGAAGACTTTCTACCCTATTTTGATGAACAGGTTTTACAAAACCCAAGTAAGTTGTTTCTAAGGAATCATCCTAGTGATAGTATCATTAGTTATTTAAATCAAACTATAAGAACTAGAAGTTATTTAAGAAATTAAGTATAGAATCTATCATTTTTTTCTGAATTCGATCCAAAAATTCCTAATGATTCTTTAGGTGATGAAGATTGGATTAAAGCTACACAAGATGAGATAAATGAATTCAAAAGGAACAAAGTCTGGACCTTGGTTAAAAGACCTCAATAAACCTCTGTTATTGGAGTAAAGTGGGTCTTCAAAAAAAAAGTGATTAAAATGGAATCATTGTAATAAATAAAGTAATATTAGTTTCTAAAGGCTATAATCAACAATAAGGAATGGACTATGAAGAAACCTATGCTCTAGTATCTATACTTTAGTTTATTCAAATTATATTTGCCTTTGTAGCATTCTTTAACTTCAAAATTCTTCAAATGGATGTGAAGTTTGATTTTCTTAATGGTTATGTTCAATATGACATTTATTTTGAACAACCTCCTAGTTTTGAAGACACAAAAAATCTTGAACATGTTTTTAAACTTACTAAAAATTTATATAGTCTTAAAAAATCCCATAGATCCTAGTATGATAGACTTACAGAATTTTTGTTACAAAAAAAATTATGTTAAGGGAATTGTTGATCCAACCCTTTTTATAAAGGAAGAAAACAAAAATATTTTGGTTTTTAAAATTTATATTGATGACATTATATTCAGATCAACTTATTAATCTTTAACTAATTATTTTTTGAATCTTATGAAATCTGAGTTTGAAATGAGTATGATGGGTGAGTTAACATTTTTCCTTAGTTTTAAAATTTCTCAAAAACTAGAAGGAACCTATATATCTTAACATAAGTATATTAAATATCTTCTTAAAAAGTATGGATATTACAACACTAAAAGTATAAGTACTCTAATCAGTACCTCTAATACTCTTGATCTTGATGAATCTGGGAAACCAGTGGATCAAACATCTTTTAGATGTATGATAGGAAGTTTACGATACTTAATAGCTACTCATCTAGACATAATGTTTTCGGTATGTTTATATGCAATATATAAATATAATCCAAAATAATTCCATTTAAAATTAGTGAAAAGAATTTTTCACTATTTAAAGGGAACTATAGATTTAGAACTTTTGTACTCTTCTAGAAATTATTTTGGTATGAAGATTTTTTCAGATGCTGACATTGGTGGTTGTAGAATAGATAAAAATAGTACATCCAGAACTTGTCATTTCTTAGGAGATTCATTAGTTTCTTGGTCATGTAAGAAAAAACATTTTGTAGCACTTTCCACTACTAAAGCTGAATATGTGGCAGTTGAAAGTTGTTGTGCTCAAGTGTTGTGGATAAAACACACACTCACTGATTATGACATGAGTTTTACTAAAACATAGATACTATGTGATAACACTAGTGACATATCCTTAATAAAAAACCCTACACATCACTCTCATGAAAAAAACATAGATATTAGTCATCACTTCCTTAGGGATCACACACTTAAAGGAGATATCATTTTACAATTCATCAGAATGAAAGAACAACTTATTGACATTTTTACAAAATCATTACCTTCTGATATATTTAAATACATTAAACAAAAGTTAGGAATGATAAAAATAAGGTAATAATTCATATATACTTTTTATTTAAACTATCTTATAACATTAACATAATCCTTTTCATAGTGGGAGTACACTTTATTTCCATAATAATTTTTTTTCAGAACCTAAAAAAGTTTTCAGAACCTAATAAAAAGTTTTTAGACTCTAATAAACTTTTCAGAATCTAAGATTTCTAAGAAGAATCTTATAAAACACTAAAAAAACATCTAAGAAACTCTGAAAGGTACATTTTATTACCTATTATATCTTAGTTTCAATTCTGTATGTTGGCATTTTAATCATGTTTTAAGAAAAGTTTTATCAGATTCATTTTCCCTTAAATCCAATTTATTTCCTTAAAACCTCAAAAGATAATAACCTATATAACTTATTTTAATTAATCTAAACCGTTAGATCAGATCTATTTTTTGTCAACCATTCGATTAATTCTTGAAAGATGAACCATTATTTTGACGCTTATAAAAAGAAGGGGACCCCCACCCCCTGTTTCCCACATTATTTTCCAGAGTTTTTCAACTGAGTTTCTACCGCCCTTAAAAGTACATGTTCTAGTTTTGATATCTATTTCTTAAGTTCCAGATACCTTTATTAAGTTATGGATGTCTATGTTGATATATTATTAGAGTTCAATGTCTTCCAAATAATTCAAGGATTGGTTCATTTTTAGAGAAAGGTTATTTGATTATAATTTCTACCTTAGATATGATTCGATAATAAGTAAGATTATTAAGTTTCAAGGCTGGGAAAATGTTTGTATTTCCAAAAATAAGGGTGAATAAGGTCCAATATATTTGGATGTGTTGTTTGATTTTTATGAGTCAGTTGAATTCTTCAATGAAGGTGTAAAGGATAAGTTTTAGTTTAAGATTTATGGAAAAACTTATTATATGCCCTATAAAAATGTTGTAGATATTCTTGGGATACCATATGATGGTGAATCTTACTATCCATCTCATAAGTTTTCATATTCGGAAGGATATTTTGACAAAGTTAAAGCTATTGATTTCTTAGGTATTTAGGGAGTAAAAAAGACCAATATTTCCAACCTTTCAGCTAACTTCAGGATTGTGGCATTATGGATGCAAGGTCTTTTAATACCAAGGAAAGGAGAAAAGGACACCCTGAAAATAACGAACATCTTCATGATGGATTTTCTTACTAATATAAGGAAAATTAACCTAGTCAAGTACATATTTCTATCAATCAATAAGATTAAATATGGGACCATAAAGTCATATATTCTTGTGTTTCCAGCAACACTATCCAAGTTTATTGTATGTTGTTTAAGATTTTACAATATCCCTTATAAGTCGAAGCTGAAAAACTTCAATATTATTATTTTAAGTGATGACACACTTAAAAGGATGAAATTTTATTTTAGTGATAAGAAAAATCATTTTTTTATATATCTGGAAAATCAGTGGAAGTTGGAGAAAGCTCCAAGAAACAGTTAGTCGAGAAAAGAAAGTCAATGTTTTGGAACCATAGAAAAAAATTTAAGATTCTAAACCACTAAAGACAAAGAAAAAAAAGTCTTATATAGATGAAGTTGTAGAAAAGTGGATACAAGAAAAAGAACTAAGGAAATAATGAGATGTAGTTTTTGTCTTAGATTTGGTTGAAGTTATAGCTTTAAAGATCCAAGAAGCTCAAGAACTTGAGAAACAAGAAAAGGATAAGAATATTAAGAAAAAGATAACTGAAGTATAGATCATTTAGAATTTTTTAAAAGATATAGAAAAAACATCAGAAAACATTCAAGTTCTGGAGTCCTTTTTGAAAGAAACTAAACTTCCACAACAATCACAACAAATGGTAGTAAGGCTAACCCAATAGAAAAATGAAAATAAGTTTTTCCAGGTTCAGTTCTGATTATTCAAGAACCGTATCAAGAATAAGAACAAGAAGAAGAAAATATCCAAGATAAATAAATTGATAATGAAATAAAAAAAATTAAAGAAACTTAGAGGTAGATTCAATCTGATAAGTTATCAATAAGAACTTCTCAAGATTCATATTCTAAACTTGATTCAGTAGAGAATTCATCTCAAAAAGACAATGTTGTTGATACTGAAGTGCATCAAATTCCATAAGATGGTGATGTTAATGTTGGTGATGATGGTGATGTTAATTTTAGTGATGATGGTGATAATGAAAATGATGAAGAATAGTATGGTGATGATGATGATTATGATAAAATTATTCAAGTTTCTGATGAAAGGAAAGTAAATTAGAGAATAGATAAATTAGTCTTAGTGAAATAAAAAGGGAAGAAAGAAGATGTTGGCACATCTAAGTAAGATGAATTGAAGTCAGAAAGATCTCCATCCTCTATAGGAGAATATTTTGTTGTTCAGTCTTTAAAGAAGTTGGTGAACTCCATTCCTTATTTCCTGAACCTTGAGTCAAGATTTTAGCTTATTTAAGATTCCATAAATCATAAATCAGACTCAACAACACTTTTCATGTAAAAGATCATAAAACTTGAAGTCGATTTCAAAACATTTGTGTAAAATTATGATTCTTATAGGAAGTCTTGTAGATATATGAAAAGATGTTCAAATCAGATCAATATTGATCTTAAAACTTTCAATGATATGTTTGAGACAGTAAAGGGTGCCTTCAAAGAATCGTAAGTCAAAATAAAAACTCTTTCAAACAACTTATCATAAAGGAGAAATGAAGAACAAGATATTAGGTTACAAGAAGATAGGAATTTATATGGTAAAATGAATTCTATTACTCAATAAGTGAAAAGAGTTAAATCTTAAAAATATGAGGTGGAAGAGAAGCTTAAGTTTCAGTAAGAAATAATTAAGAAATAACAAGAAAAGATTCAGAATCTTGAGATAAAGAGTCGGGATTAGGAAGTACTCCTAGTGAAGTTTCAATATGATCATAAGGATCTCAAGAAGTTCAAGGCCATAGTTAAAAACTTCCTACCAAATAAGGATTGGTCTTTCTTATATTTATGATATTTTTTTTGTAAAAAAAATTTCAATATCAAATTATTGTTATTCTTTGTTTTGTATAGTTTGTTTCCTAAATTTTCAGGTAAAATTTACTTTTCCCCATTCCTTTTTTAAAATCTCAAAGAGGGAGAAGAATGTTCTAAAAATAATATTAGTTTAAGGAGGAAAACATAATATTGAGAATACTTAAATAATGCATCCTTAAGTAAGGGGGGATATTTCTTCAAAAAATAAAGATAAATATATAAAGTCAGAATATGATCCTTAAGTGTATTTCTTAACCTAAGGGGGAGTTAGTCATATTCATATTTAGTCATAAACTATGGGGGAGATAATTTTTCTTTTAAGTTAAAATATGATGCCTTTCAATCTTAATATTCTTTTCTTAAATCGATTGTTTGTTCTTTCAAAAAATGGGGATATTGTTAAGTTAAAAGTTTCCTTATGATTTTTTTCATTACTTTATGTTTTAGAATTCACAAACACTTTTCCTTACAAATAATTTCTATCTATAATGAAATTTATATGCATGTTCTTTATCTTTTTATCTAAGTATCACATTATTTTCTTAAAAAAATAGCTACTAGAACAAATTGAATCCTTATTGAAACTCAGAATCCTTTACTTTCTCAATTATGATTCTCTTAGAATTATGAATCTGATTCACGTTTCTCAATTTTGATTCACCTAAAAATTCAAATTCGATTCATCTGGTTTCTCAAATCCAAATCGTACAGAAAATCGAATCCGATTCACTTACTCAATTCCAAACCATCCAGAATTTTGACTCCAATTCTTCATGTTTTTTAATTATAAATCTCATAATTTTTTTATTCCAATTTATGTTTCTCAATTCTGAATCTCACAAATTTGTGAATCTGATTCTCACTTTATCAATTCTGAATCATCCAGTTTTGAAAATCTAATTTACCATGTTTCTCAATTCTGATTCTCAATATTTTTTAGATCTGATTCTCATATTTCCTTAATGTATTGTTTTCTTAACTTTATTAAAGTTACCATATTTACTTAATGTATTTTTTTATAACTTTATTAAAGTTACTATTTTTCCTTATCATAATGTTTTATATAAACAATTTCATATACACTTAGTGTTTCTCAGGATATTTTCTTATACTAAATGATGTCGTCTAATCAGTTATTATATGAATGTTGTAAGTTCCATCTGTACAGGTACCTCTGAAATTTTAGGAAAAAATATGACTATTGGGGGAAAATTAGACCTTTGTAGATCTCACCTATAAATACCCAGTCATTTGAACGAATCCAAATCTGTGAACATTTAGGAGAATTGATACTCTGTGAGAGCTCTGATAAAATTTCCTTGTGAAAAAGCCTTGAAGTGATTAAGTTGTGAATATCTTGTTCCACATACTTAATATCTTCAATAATATTTTCCCTTCATTGTGCAACATCAATTATTGGTGATTATAATTGAGTGATTCCAAGTTGATGGAAGATAGAGGTGTCGATTACCTTTTTAATAAAGGTCTTTTAGCTAAAGGAATACAGAGGTGTCAATCACCTTACATATCAAGGGATTTTAGGGATAGAAAGATAGATATTGATCTTAATATTGATGGATTACCCTGGTGTGGGTAACATAGACTTTTTGGAAAGTATAAATCAAGGGACCTTTATCTAAGGTGTTTGGATACCCTACTCTTTGGGTTAAAATATTTTCACTTTTTTATATGTACTTTTAATTTCTGCTACAATTTGTAACAATAATAAAGTGTTTATTATACTTTCTATTTTGATGTAACTCTAATATAAGATTCTACATGCCTTAAGGTAGAATCTTGTTTAAGTAAACCTGATTACTTATTTCATTAAACTTCTTTATCAAACCTAAGTTAATTTTTATTAACTTTACAAAAGAGGGTTTAGTAAATCCGATTTTTTTAACTTTGTTAAATAAATATTTCTATAAGGTTAAAAATAAAAGTTTTTAACTTAAAATATTCATGAATGGTTAACCTTATAACCCTTCTAAAAAATGAAAATAAAAACCAGTAGAAAGAATGTCACGAAATCATCTTAACATTGATCCCCCATATATCACAAAGTATCGCTTGGTAGTTACATTCCAAACATGTGAATATCCTCATTGTATATTCTATTGAAACATGGTAATTACTTGAATTACCATAAATATTATTGAAAACATGCATGTTTCCTTATTCCAAAGTATATTGGAAATGTTCCTTAAATAATAAAAATGTTTTATTCTCCATCCATGATAGTATAAACCACTTGTCAACAAATATTTTATCAATTCCAAGGTGATCAGTATTGTCCAATTTACTTATCCATATCCAACATATATTTATCCAAACATCATCATCTCAACATAAGGAACAAATTAAGGGTTACCTTACCTTAATAAAATTATCACATTTCCATGAAATCACATTTCTACCTCACTAGCACAATTAAACACATCCTTTAAAATTCTAAAAGAAGTTATTCTGAAAATAATTATATATTTCATGATTTCTATAGTATAATATTTAAATTTCATAACATATACACTTCAATAATCCAAATTTATTCTCAAACCATTACCCGGTCTTTATCAACTTATTCCTTAATACTTCTTTCCAATAATATGAAATAAATATCATGTCTTAACATTTATCAAACTCAATTTAATCATTCTTATCAATAATACTATTAAAACAACACATAACTTTCATATTTCATTCATGGTCTCTTCATCATCAATAGAAAAACCATTACTTGTACCAATTTGTTGATTCTCTTCACGAGCCTTCCATATAGGACATTGATTTTCATAATTCCTATACTTTCCACATTTAAAGAAATCATCAATTAATAATACCTTAGGTAGCTGACATTCTCATCCATTACGTTAACTGAACTCTTCATTTTCTCTTTGTAGTTACTTTCTTTATGTCCTTATTTTTCGTAGTCAAAACACCTTCTTATTCCTCTAAGACATTCACTTAGGGGATTAATTCCACATTATTGACACACAGGAAACCAAATCTTATTTCTTCCATAGTCTCCATTACCTGAACTCTCAGTAAACTTATTCTTTTTCTTATTTGGTGTGCCTGAGAGTTGGTTAAGGTATGTTTTGTTGATCATGTTCCTTGAAAACTAATTAGTCATGATCACAACATCCTTCACTCTAGTGGTCATTATATTTGACTTCTCGTCAACAGATTTTTCCATCACATTCAACATTAATCATGTTCCTTTTGATTCCCCCAATTGGCTAAAACCAAAAATCATTGAATAAGAAATTATTTTCATAATTAGGAACCACATAATCATGAAAAGTAACTAATAGGATGTCTAAGTTATGATAACTTCCTTAATATATGACACCTTATTTTTTTCCTAGGTTATTCATAGTCATATTCAATTCAAAAACTTCATAATGGTTAATGAAGAGTTTTTGAATTTCCAAAGTATATCCCCCAGGAGTGTCAAACCAGGTGTCCAAAAAAGCCTTTTATCATGTACCAAATTACCCCGAGTCCAGCCCGGAACATCTTTTTGGAGTTGTTAATCCTAGATACATCTATGCCAAATCCACAACCACTTTTAGTATCCAGAAAGGGATGTATTTATAAGAAACCACCTACTCTATCCTTTACCAAAATTCTAATACATTCTCCTATAATTTTCCTTATCTTTAGACTTATCCCGAGACATGTCCTTAGGGTTCTCAATAAGGTTTTATCATCTTAGATTCCAAAGGTTAAATAAACCTTTTCTCTAATACCAACTATAGAGACCCTCAATTTTTATACATTAACATTACATAAATTTTGTGGAATACTTAAAACATTATAAAAACTGATGCCCAAAGACTGTACTAGTCTATTGTGTTTGGAAACATGGAATTATAAACACTAGTATATAAGTGATCTTCATTATCTCCCACTAGGTTCTACATTACTAACACCCTTCTTAGACACATAAAACATAATATATATCTTCATAACCTAAGTAAGGAAACATAAAAAATGGGTGATCTCAAATGCTCAATAAGGGTAAATAAGGGAGACATGTAATCATAAACATTATCATATGGGTAAGAGAATGCGATCATGACATTAAAATATTATATCATGCATATAATAATATTATAAAAATTAATCATGTAATAAAACTTGGAAGTTCATAAGACATGAATCATAATGAAATAAATAACATGAAATTTTGGCATAAATAAACATGTGATATCATTCCCTATAAGTCAAGACAATTAGTTAGAACTTATTAAGGAAATTCATGGGAACTTCACCTACTAGTATGAACACACCACCATCCCCAATCATATTTATTTCCTTATAAGGGATCAGGTTTCCCCATATTCCTATAATGGATCTGTTTTTCCCATTTTCCATCTTCATGGTGACTACACCTACTGGGAAGGACATGCCACCATCCTCAATTATAGTTCTTTCCTTTTATAGGATTATATTTCTCCATCATACCATATTGGATAAAGCTCATCATCTTGATTCCCATCATTATATCATGAGATATAAATATTTACCCAATGAATTATATGAATATATAGGTTCTAACCATATCATAATAAAATCATTCATTCATGTTCCACAAGAAAATAAAACTTTTATCATATCATGACCCATAAAAATAGATGGGTTCTATGAACATCAAATCATAACCCTTGAAATAAAATGGGTATCATTAACATTTCATCACATCATAACCTATAGAAAAGAGATAAGTTTCATAATAATTTCATTGAAGAATAACTCATGAAAATAAGCAGGTTTCAAAAACATCTAACCCATGAAAAATAAAAGGGTTTCATAAGCATCATTCCATAAAAAGTAAACCATTCAAGAAATAATATGATTGGCACCTTTGGATCATTTTCTAGAAGGTCATGAGTAACATCAATGAATGTTATCTTAGATGGAAAATAACTTGGAAGGATATTTTGAAAAAAAAATTAGTTAAATATCCTTTCTTCTTTGAAAAAGTATATTTAAGACATAAAACCTTTTAAAACCCATTTTCCTGAAAATAAACTTGAAAACTCAAAAAATAAATATTTTAAAATATTTTGGAAACCTTTTTATTTGAAAACATATAAAGAGAGATTGAAAACGTTTTGAAAAACCTTTTTCTTGAAAAAATCTTTGAAAAATTATAAATAATGATTTAAACCTTTTGAAAATATTTTCCTTGAAAACAATTTGACAATTGATAATGATTATTTGAAAACCTTTTGGAAACCTTTTTCTTCCAAAACACTTGAAAATTTATAATGAAACCCTGAAAACATTTTGAAAACATTTTCATTGAAAATAGATTCTCAAAAAAAGTAAATCATTTAAAATAATTTAAATCTTTTTACTTTGAAAATAATCTTCAAATATAATTTAAAAACATTCTTTGAAAACATTTTTAAAAACATGAGTTTTTTAATAAAACTTATTTCTGACTAAAAATATAATTGAGGTCATATTTTCTTAAAAAAAATTTATTAATTATATTAAGTACCAATTATTGATAAAATGGTACCATTAAATGTATATAACATGAATATCCATAGGGTAATAAAATTCATAAGAGTTATTGAGAGATGGATCATGATATTTCATCAATAGAAGCATAATCATAAATAATCTTGATAAATGATGAGATTGTAACAATAAACTATTAACATTTTGGTAAATTTAATTCATGATTAAAATAATAACATTACATGAAGCTTAAAATATAATGAAAATAAGTTGAATTTTGATATAACATTCCAAAAGGTATTATATACACCTCATATAAAAATATAGGTACATGACATGCCATGTATCTCAAAGAAAGAAAATTGTGACAAAGTTACTTTACTGATTTGGTAAATTTTGAAACATAAACCCCATGAAATAAATATCATAAAATGGATATTTAAATACCCATAAAATAAATTATAATAATCATATAATACATCCATGGAAATTATACACACCACACAAACGAAATGGGTGGTGATTAAGGCATGTATCTCACGAAAATAAAAAGTGAGATGAAATCCCATTACATTATGTCTTGAATCTCTTCATAATCATAAAAACCTCCTATTTAATAAATGTAATATTATTATACATATTTTAAATAACCTTATTATAATATCTAATACCATATATGGTTTCATTATGACTTTATATTACCCTCTTGTTAACAATTTCACGTTAAAGCTATGCTTCGGGAAATATTCGCTTTGTTTTTCACTTGTGTCTTAATTTGTTATATCATTGGTCCTTATACTTATATCATGATTTCCAGAATGTAAACCATGATATAAATAAAATTTATATTCATTATATTTTTATTATAATAATATTTATAATATATAAGTATGAAATTGAATACCCCGTTCATGGAGACAGTAAGTCGTACGTACGCATGAACGTTGCTTCTGTTTTATTGATGTATTGAAAGAAAGAAAGTAAATGACTTATATGTATAAGTATATATGTATATAAAATCATTAAAATAGGATTATTATTTCATATATATCATATCGGTTCACTAAACATATTCTTAATACATTCCATGTAGTGTGTGAATGAATCACATCGCTTTGAGGGGGTGGTAGTCCACACTTCTTCAAACAAAATTATCGTATTTAAACAAGATGGAAATCATAAGGGTACATTATGAATAAAAATTACAGGAGCATAAAGAAATTATAAATATCATATATATAATATATAAATATAGTTTCCATTATAATTTCCACCATGATAGGTGGTAAAGTAAAAATTAACAATCATCATTTTGTGAAGCGGTAGTTCTCCGTACACGTAAACAGTGTGTTCATTACCCATTAGATGGAAGTGTGTGTAATTTTAGGTCAAAAACTTAGAATAAAAAATCATAGTATATTTAGGATACTTTTTTTATACAATCATGGAATAATAATGGTTTAGGGACTTTAGAATGTAAATAAAATAAAAGAGCTTGAGGGAGGGTGTTACCTCTTAATCCGGTAACTCCTTTTGGTTTGCACCAAAGGGATTACTTGGAAGTATTTATTCCCAAAGGGAGGATTCAAGGAGGAAGGTAGGGTTTTTGGGAAGTATATTTTCCAGATCTTGTCTGAACCTAATTGGTTTGAGAGGTGTGAGTAAGTGGGAGAGGTGGTGGCCTTTCGTAGGGAAGGGAAAGAACACCCTTGAAATTTTTGAAATCAAGTTAGGTGTACCCACATATTTACGTAAAAAAGGTCATATAAAACCAAATAATCAAGAATGGAAGGTTTATGGATAAAATATTGGCCTCAAATGGGTTTTGGAAAAGTGTATAGGTCATTTGGGACCTTAAATTTAAGGTATATTTCATTGTTAAGCTTAATTTTACTTTAATATCTGTAATTACTTTTAACCGCATTCACTAATATTTTTGGTAAAAAACTAATTTTAACTTATTAGAAATTATAAATTATTCTAATTAAAAATATGAAATCAATTTTTTCAAATTCAAAACATAGAAGTGGTATAAATTAATTTAAAATTAATCCCACAGATGGGATGACAATACAGGTTTTAAAAGTAAAAACATCCAAAAGTTTACTAAGTTATTATACCAAATTTCAAAGTAAAATTGATTCTAATGACCTGAATTGGATTAATTGATAAAATTATTATCTAATTAAAATTTTAAACAAATTTAAAATAGAATTTAACCTTATAAATAAATTAGATGAAAAACAGTTTTGAATTGAAATTCAGTATTTTTAACTATTCATTAAAAAATGAAACCTTACTGAAAAATACCAAAAATTTATCCTAACCTGATTTTTATTTTTTTACTTAAAATGTTAATTTTATTTTGAAATATTAAATCTACAAAAGTTAAAAAAAAATTGATTTTAAATGGGTTCTCTATTAAAAGGTGGTAAAACTACCTTTATAAAAATAAAGGTTTCTGAACATAAAATTGGGTTTGTTATTATCTTATATCTATAAAATATATTGGATGATTATCAAAAATATTTTTTTGAATATATAAAATATAAATTTAACTAATATAATTCAATATTAGTGATTAATTTAACTTATTAATATAAATCATCTTCTTTAAATAAAAATATTATTTTATAAAATCATTCCCTTTATATTCATTTGGTTTCTATATTATTTTCTAATTAATTGGTAACAAATGAATTCAACTATATATATTCATAAGTTAGTCAATCCTATAATATTGAATTTAATTTCCATTTTATATCTTATTAAATAATAATATTTTAATAATTAATTATTTTTCATTAACACTCGTTCTTGCGCGTTACACAAGCCATCTAGAAAAATCAGTCTTGCGTGTAATGTAAAATAACCTTGGTGTCCCTGATGAGAAAGATAAAATTTATGTTGTGTGTAGATGATTAAATTTCTTTTGTGTGTAATGAAATCCATACATAGTTATTTAATCTAAAATAAAATATTTTCACTGTTGTGTGAAATAAAAAATTATCAAAAATATTAGATTAATTCAAAAAAATCACAAAATCTCAGGGTGTTACTGGATGGGTGGTGTGAAAAGTTAGATTTCAAGTATTTTCCTTGATAACCAGTGGTTATGAACCACTATTTTTTCTCCTACATTGGAGTTTTATAGAGACATATTTCTTAACACACTACCTGGTATACCTTCGGTATGAGAGGTAGAGTTTACTATTGAGATGGAACCTAAGGAGCTTCTGGGGATCAAGAAGCAATTACATGATCTGGAGTCTAAAGTTGTTATATGCCACAACACTTGTTGTTGGGGTTCACTGGTCCTTTTCACCAAGATGACACATGGTACCATCAGGCTCCGTATGGATTACCATCTTTTGAACCAGATCATAGTAAAGAATCAGTATCCACTACCTAGAATAGCTGACCTCTTTGATCAGCTTTGAGGAGTGAAAGTGTTTTAAAAGATAAATCTAAGGTCGGGATATCATCAGGTTCATTTTAGGACTTTAGATATACCTCACATATATTTTGGGAGTATTCGTGGTTTATATGAGTACCTGGTTATGTTTTTCAGACTCATGAACGCATCTGCAGTCTTTATGGATCTTATGAAGCAGATTTTCTACCCACATCTAGATTCATTTGTGGTAGTCTTTTTTAATGATATCTTGGTGTATTCATGCTCCAGACATGATCATACAACTCATCTTGAGATCGTTCTGAATACACTGAGAGAGCACCAAATATATACTAAGATCAGTAAATGCCACTTTTGGATTGATAAAGTCCACTTCTTTGGCCACATTATCTTGGAATTAGGAGTTTCAGTAGACCCTGAGAAAGTGAGAGCTGGAGTCTTCTAGGAGCATCACAATAATATCTCTGATATTCATAGTTTCTTAGGGATATATATATATTATAGATGATTCATCTAGGATTTCTCACACCTTGTAGTGCTACTTACAAACATGACAAAGAAGGTTGGGAGATTTCTATGGTTAGAAGCTTGTGAAATGGCCTTTTAGGAGTTAAAGGGAAGATTGAATTCAATGCGATATTGATTCTTCTAGATCCAGGTAGGAGCTATAATGTATAATATGATGCATTAGGTATTTGTATTAGAGCTATTATAATTTAGGATGAGTGATTCATCATGTATAGGTCTCATCATTTAAGGCCTCATGAGTGGAATTACCCAATGTACATTCTCAAGTTCACTGTTTTAGTTCATTCCTTATGTTGTTGGAGACACTATTTACATAGAGAGAATTTTTTGGTATTCACAAATCACAAAATCCTCAAGTATATATTTACATAGTAGGATCTTAGTCTCAAACAATGCAGTTGGATTGAGTACCTATAGTTGTTTGATTTTGAGGTTTCCTACATGCCTGAAAAGGGGAATTCAGTAGCCGATGCTCTGAGTTGAAAGACTCAAACACAGGCAATTCAAGAATCCAGTGGAGAATGGAATCTTATGAACTTATTCTTAGAGATTCAAATTTAGGTTTAGTAGGACCATGTTTATGTTGGAGTTTGTGGCCTAGAACCACCTACTTTGTACTTTATTCATTAATAAATTCCTTATCACATATTGATTTTTCTTCTGCGTGACAATGCATGTGATAATGTCCTAAGGACAGCTGTTGCATTAATGGGTCATAGCAGATCCCTGCTATGATGAGAACCCGGAAGTTCCATAACACTATTCTTGAATATATGTTCTATGGCCGGATGATATTATTTGAGGGGCACAAATAATACAGGTCATTAGGGGTGAGGACTCATAAAACTTTGAGGCACCTTCTCATGGTGTGCGCCCTTGGTAATATCTAGGAGGATATTATGAGAACGAGACCCACCAGTAGGAAATCCACATTTCATAGTGTCATTGGATGTTCCTATCTGTGGACGTGTGTATTGTTCCTTAGACTTTAAGATTATTATTAATGGGTATTACAACACGCTCACTTAGATGTATTGACGAAAACTGTGATGACACACTGTTCGCAATGAGGTAGGATACGTTGGGTGCGTCACGAGTAATACTGCATTAATAGATAATGCGAGAAATGATTTGTCCCTTCTGTTCCATAACAGAAGTAGATATCTTATGCCCTTTTATGGAATTGATATAGCCTAAATAAATACATGGCCATGGTAAGGTATGGGCGAGTTCAATTCCGGGAAGTCAAAGAAAGAATAATCGAGCACATGGGTTGATGGCACTAGCATGCAACCCGCTTGATTGGAGATATCGAGACAAAGAGATTATATTACACAGTAAGCGTTCGTAGGAGGTGACATGTCATTGCGGCGTTAAATTCTTTCTCTATGGGTGATTTGGCGTGTTTCTAGACGCTAACCTTGGACTTTAGGCAGGCTCCGCCTAATGCCACTGAGAAAGACGGCTAGAGGGTCACACACTAAGTGTGTCCATGTATCTCAGTTAAATATTAATTTAACAAGTTAAATAAATATTATTCCCGAATGTGGTTTAATAATTATTTAAGGATTCCTGATCGCATTTATTTCAACACTAGTTATTCGAGAGAATATGTTGTGGGTGAAATAATATATATATTTATTAGCGAGTAATGCATTTACATTTATTTAAGAAATAAATAGCCATTAATCAAGGTCTAATAAATATGGTGGAGGAAATAAATAAAATGAAAAAATAAAAGTACACGCCATGTATATTTATATACACGCCGTGTAGTTTGTTTTTTCAGGATTCATGAGAAAAATATTTTTTATTTAATTAAATGATATTAAATGTAATATGTTGGGTGCATGTCAAGTAATAATGATGGTCAACTATCATTATTAAGACATGGGGTATTACTAAGAATTAAATGAAATGATTAAATGCTTTTGGGCAATTAATTAATTTTATTATTCTAAGTATTATAATCCCAAATTACATTATTCTCATTGAGGAGAGCCATTTTTTGTGCACAACGGATCTGGAAATACTCTCAAGCCAAGATAGAATTCCCTTTCCACCAAGAAAACTTTCAATTTACGAAAGCAAGATCCTCCACCGGATCAAGGCGGTTGAAGGCGGACATCGCAAGAAAAGGCTCTTCCACGCTAGCACCCGGAGATCCCTTCAGCGACGTCCAGAGATACGTGGAGCACGTGTGGATCACCGCTAGAGTAATCCTATACTTGGATTCTACAACGCAACGACGGATCATCGGATCATGACCGGAGACTCCAACGAAAAAAGAATTCCATCGAGGTAATTCTTATGAATTAATTAAATTAATTATAATCAACATATGATGATCCTATCTCAAGGGTTCTGGGACTCTTCTTTTCTTTTTCATTCTTCGTTCTATTCTGAAGATTCAATGTTTTATATCATGACGGATCTCGAATTGAACATTGTTTAACGTTAAAATTAAAGTTGGGCTAACCCACCAACACGCTTCTACTGCGCCCGGAACCTACAAGTGGTATCAGTGGGGTCATATCGTTGATTATAATTATTTAGTTTTTCATTGGTAATTTACGCATTTAATAATTTAGTTATTTCAATTCAAGTTTAATCATTCTGGAAATCTGAATATCGAGATCTGTTCCTCCTCCCTCGTTTCTCGTTCACCTCACAGAAACGATTTTTTCTTTTAATTTTGATTAAAATAAAATAGAAGAACTCATCCGGAGGAGCCAAACATTTTTTGGCCGTATAACACCAGAATACATGGCGTGTATTCAGAAGTACATGTCATGTAGTCTAGGTTCAATGCATTGACTGATCCGCCAAATCAGGTCGTGTATTAGATTCTTTCTAAGAATTTAAGACACCGTGTGTTGACCAGCAACAGCTGGAACACGGTTTCTGGAATAAACGCCATGTGGTCCAATGAACACGGCGTGTAGTCCCTTTGGGTTAGGGTTGGGCCGTGTACTCCGTACACAGCCTGACCGGCTGGAAACCGTGTAACACGGAAACTACATGGCATGTGTCCCACTGTACACGCCGTGTACTCTGAAAATTTACAAAGTACATTAACGCGCCTTGTCCCCGGGCGTGTACTTCGGATGGAAGGTAAAGAAAAGTACACACCGTGTAGTCGGAACTACATGCCGTGTACTCACCCAAATTACGCAGATTTATTAAAATTTATTATTATATTATACAAACCCTTGAGACGTGTACCATGGTACATGCATAAAGATGAGGCACAACACGTGATAGGTGTTTTATATATATGTGTTTAATTTAACATCTGCGTAATAAATGGGAATTCACCGGGTTGCCTCCAAGGTACAAGTTACATACAAGGATAATTTTAAATGAATTTATTTGTTTAAAATTATGATGGATGAGAATCTCAAGGAAATTCAGAAAAAGTATTTAAGATAAAAGGATTGATTAATTAAAGATAATTAATTGATTCGGGTGTGATTTATCTTAAACAAGAACGATTAAAGAATTGAATGCTAGTTTTATTTATGCATAAATATCATTGCATGTATAGATGATCATGAGATAGACCAAGACCTTTGTATGTGAATGGTTTCTTTTAATTAATTTATTTAAATTAAATTTGTTGGCCTGTGAGCCATCTCCTCATTAATATGTAGGGGCTGCGTGCCCAAGGATTCTTTTATGTAAAAACTCATTTTACCCCTCACCTGCATGTGAGATAAATGCATATGTAATGGATGGAGCTCCTAAGCTAGTGGAGGTGGCTCAAGTCAGGAGCCAAGGTGAAACCAATCCAAGTAGATACAAAGGTGGACAGGTGGAAAGCTGTAAACACGAACCCGAAAGGTTCAAGGTGTTTCTTCCATAGGTCTTGGGTTAGTTTATCAACTGCTAGATAAAATAACCAATAGAAAAGCTCATGATCATACCATTTATTTTATTTTTGTCAGTTGCATGGTTTATTTATTGTGGGTGTGTTATCACGGTCACACAATTAATGAATTAAATGAGCATGCAAGATGGAACTAAAATAAAACCGGATTATACGTAAATATTATCTTAAACATGGTTAATCACTTAAGTATATACCACTTAATATTAACAAGCATGTAATCAAAGATAATAAAATGGAAATTTACATATAAGGATAAAATCCCTCAAAATAAATATTAAGTCGGCATAGCCTTCCATAATCTTGGTTAGAATCGAACCATAGTTCAAAGTGCTTGACCAACCCTAGTTGGGGTGATTTCAATTATAGGGGAATTCTAATTCAAGGTTTTGGGTTGACTTGACTTGGTTCGCATCAAGGGTTGACTGCCACAGCAGGACTTGGTGTGACCAAGAGGCAAAGGTTGAGGAAATCCAAAAAGGATTTCAGGATTGGGGAGTCCACTCAGCGGATCAAGGAGCTTCGAGTTAATGCAGTTGGAATTTGGAATGCCTACCTAAAACCCTTCAAGTTTCTTGACCAACCCTAGTTGGGGTAATGCGAAAGGGAAATATGGATCATTGCCACTAGAATATTCATGCAACATAATATTCCGAAGTCAATGGTGAGGGATATTGGATTTCTATAAAATAGTGGGAGACTAATAAGTATTAATTTATTTATTTGTCTCAATTTTTGTAATAAAGTACTAAACCTTTGCTCATCTTAATTTGTAGAAACGATAAGAAAATGACTTCAAACATATCATTGCGCACCATACTCGAAAAAAAACCTTCTCACCAGCACCAATTTCCAAGAGTGGCAGAGGCGTTTACACGTCGTCCTTCGCCACGAAAGGATATTGTATGTGCTGAAAGAGCCTATTCCAGTTGCGCCTGGGAAAGAGGCTAGTGATGAGGAATTATCTCTCTACATGAAACACATGTATGATTCCACAGATGTCCAGTGTTTCATACTATCGGCCATGTCTAATGAGCTCTTGAAGCAACATGAAAACATGGACGCGTATAACATGATGTCTCACCTAAAAGATCTCTACCAAGAGAAGGCGATATAGGAGAGGTATGAGATCTCCTATGCTTTGTTTACCACAAAGCTTGGAGAGTCTGCGCCAGTTGGGCCTCATGTAGTCAAGCTTATTGGCTACATTGAACGCCTGAACATCTTAGGGATTAAATTCCCGGATGAGTTGCATACAGATCTCATCCTATCATCACTGCCCCAGACCTTCTCTAGCTTAATTGTCAACTATAATATGAGCGGAAATGAGAAGAGTCTATCGGAGCTTCTGACCTTGATTCTCCAGGTAGATAAGGACATGGGGCATGACAAACCCGCGATCCTTATGGTGAACAAGAAAAGGAAGGACAAGGAAAAAGGGCCAAAGACTTATAAACGGTCTGAAGCCCCCGAGCATCGTCCCTCCAAGAAGGGGAAGATCCAGAGGCAGGGCAAGGAATGGGAGGTGGTGTTTTTTTCATGTGGCAAGCAGGGCCACTGGAAGAGGAACTACACCTAAAAGCGTGGGGATGCTAAATGTGTGTTCGTTATCAAGTGCAATCTTTCTATTTCTACACATTGGGTATTAGATACAGCTTATGGGGATCACATCTATATTCAAATGTAGGAACCAAGTAGATTTAGAAAGATTGCCAGAGGAGAGGTGGATCTTCGAGCTGCCAATGGCGCAAGGCTGGCTGCGTTGGCTATTGACGACTATCACCTCTCATTGCCAATTGACATGATTTTGGTTTTACAAAACTGTTATTTTGTACCTAGTGTTACCAAGAACATAATTTCTGTATCTTGTTTGGATATGGATGGATTAATTTTCAAGTTTGGAAATAAGGGTTGTCTCTTTTATAAGAAAAACATATGTTATGGTATGGCACATTTGAATAATGGTTTGTATGTATTAAATTACGAAAACCAAGTGTTGGCAATCGATAATGAAATAAACTCACATGACTCATACATCACCTAGTTATGGCATCACCGCCTTGGTCATGTGAATGAGAAGCGCTTGACAAAGCTCTGCCAAGATGGATATTTAGACTCTACTGAGCTAAAACCACTTGATAGATGTCACACTTGTTTACAAGGAAAAATGAACAAGCCGCCTTTTGGTGGACAAGGTGAAAGGGCCACAAAGCTTCTAGGATTGGTACACATGGATGCATGTGGACCATTTCCAGTAGAAGCTAGAGGTGGATATTCTTACTTCATTACTTTTACTGATGATTTTAGTAGATATGGCTATGTCTACTTAATGAGGTATAAGTCAAAAGCCTTAGAGAAATTTAAGGAATTCAAGAATGAAGTAGAGAATCAGCTTGGTAAGAAGATAAGGAATCTTCGATCAGATCGATGTAGAGAATATCTGAACCAAGAGTTCATCGATATTCTACGGGAGTCTGGGATTCTATCTCAGCTCACTCCTCCTTATACACTACAGTGGAATGGTGTTAGTGAAAGGAGGAACCGCACCTTGTTGGACATGGTGAGGTCGATGATGAGTCATGCGGATCTTCCATTATCCTTTTGGGTATATGCATTACAAATTGCAGCATACACATTAAACTGAGTACCAACTAAGGCGGAAAATGGAATTCCATCCGAGTTATGGAATGGAAGGAAACCCACTTTGTCGCACACATGTGTATGGGGATGCGAGGTGTTTGTTAAGGCCTTCTCAGGCAACAAACTATCACCCCAGGACACGAAGTGTATCTTTATAGGATATCCCAAGGAAACAAAAGGATATTACCTATATAACCCTCAAGACAAGAAAGTGACTGTCGCTAGACAAGCCGTCTTTCTTGAGAGGGAGCACATCCTCAAGAAGGATAGTGGGAGAAAGATTGAATTCGACGAAGTTGATGCTCAAGATATACAGGAGTTGGTACAGGAACAAGTTCCACAAGTCCCCATGGAAGAGGTTCTAGAAACACAAGTACTGCGTAGGAGCTCAAGAGAGGTAAGGGAACCAGAGAGATTTGGTTTCCTAGTCACCGAGGATGGTGAATCATTATTGTTGGACAATGATGAACCTCTATCCTACAAGGAAGCAGTAGAAAGCTTAGAATCTGCAAGATGGCTAGAATCTATGAATTCTGAGATGGATTCCATGTATCAGAACCAAGTTTGGGTTTTGGTCGATGAACCAGTTGATGTAAAGCCTGTTGGATGCAAATGGGTATTCAAAAGAAAGCTGGACATGGAAGTTCAAGTTAGCACCTATAAAGCAAGGCTAGTGGCTAAAGGATTCAGACAGCGTCAAGGAATTGACTATGATGAAACCTTCTCGCCATTTTCCATGTTTAAATCCATAAGAATCATACTTTCCATATCAGCTTACCATGACTATGAGATTTGGAAGATGGATGTCAAAACAACATTCCTTAACGGGAACCTTCAGAAAGATGTCTATATGACACAACCAGAAGGGTTTGTGACACCAGGTGAAGCCAAATGGGTTTGCAAGTTGCAGAAATCCATTTATGGATTGAATCAATCATCCAGGTCATGGAACATTCGATTTGATGAAGCCATAAAGTAATTTGGTTTCATTAAGAATGAATGTGAGACATGTGTTTATAAGTGGTTTAATGGGAATGCGGTCGTCATACTAGTGGTATATGTTGATGAAATATTGCTTATTGGAAATGACTTACCAGCCTTACAGTCAGTTAAGGACTGGTTGAACAAGTGTTTCTCCATGAAGGACTTAGGAGAAGCAGCCTACATTCTAGGGATCAAGATCATTCGTGATAGATCCAAGAGGCTGCTTGGACTAAGTTAGGGTACATACATTGACCAGATACTAAAGAGATTTAGTATGGAAAAATCCAAGAGGGGATTGGTTCCAGTGTCACATGTCTTACATATTTCTAAGAAAATGTGTCACCAGACACAACAGGAGAAATATAGGATGAGTAAGATTCCATACGCTTCGGCTATAGGATCCATCATGTATGCTATGTTATGTACCAGGATTGATGTTGCCTATGCACTGATCATGGTAGGCATATATCAAGCAGATCCAGGAGAACAACATTGGACTGCTGTTAAGACTATCCTTAAGTATCTAAGAAGAACTAAGGATATGTTCCTGGTGTATGGAGGAGACGAGGAGCTTGTCATAAGAGGGTATGTTGTTGCTGGTTTTCAGACAGATCAGAATGATTTGAAGTTGCAATCTGGATATGTTTTCTGTCTCAATGGAGGAGTTGTGAGCTGGAAGAGTTCAAAGCATCCAGTTGTCACTGATTCTACAGTGGAGTCTGAGTATATAGCGGCTTCTGATTCAGCCAAGGAAGCCGTCTGGATTTAGAACTTTGTCCAGGAGCTTTATGTGGTGCCTAGCAGTAAATATCCCATTACATTATATTGTGATAAAACTACAGCGGTGACTCTTGAAAAAGAACCAAGGTCACATCAATGAAAAAAGAACATACTCCAGAAGTATCACCTCTTGAGGGATTTCTATCAAAGGGGTGAAGTTGCAGTGAGCAGAGTTTCCAAGGAAGAGAACGTGGCAGACCCCATGACTAAAAGCCTATATCAGTAGAAGCATGAATATCATGTGAGAGCTAGTAGGTTAAAGGTTGTTAGCAGTTGTCTCTAGTCCAAGTGGGAGTCTGTTGGAGTTGGTGTCCTATAACCAACTACTTTGTACTTTATTCATTAATAAATTCCTTATCACATCTTGATTGTTCTTCTACGTGACAATGCATGTGATAATGTCCTAAGGACAGCTGTTTCATTAATGGGTCATAGCGGATCCCTGCTATGATGAGAACCCGGAAGTGCCATAACACTATTATTGAATATATGTTCTATGGCCGGATGATATTATTTGAGCGACACAAATAATACAGGTCATTAGGGGTGAGGACTCATAAAACTTTGAGGCACCTTCTCATGGTGTGCGCCCTTGGTAATATCCAGGAGGATATTATGAGAACGAGACCCGCCAGTAGGAAATCCACATTTCATAGTGTCATTGGATGTTCTTATCTGCGGACGTGTGTATTGGTCCTTAGACTTTAAGATTATTATTAATGGGTATTATAACTCGCTCACTTAGATGTATTGATGAAAACTGTGACGACACACTATTTGCAGCGAGGTAGGATACGTTGGGTGCATCACGAGTAATACTGCATTAATAGATAATGCAAGAAAGGATTTTTCCCTTCTGTTCCATAATGTAAGTAGATATCTCAGGCCCTTTGATGGAATTGATATAGCCTAAATAAATCCATGGCCATGGTAAGGAATGAGAGAGTTCAATTCCGGGAAGTAAAATAAAGAATAATCGAGCACATGGGTTGATGGAACTAGCATGAAACCCGCTTTATTGGAGATATCGAGAAAAAGAGATTATATTACACAGTAAGTGTTCATAGAAGGTGACACGTCATTGCGGCATTAACTTCTTTCTCTATGGGTGATTTGGCGTGTTGCTAGACGCTAACCTTGGACTTTAGGCAGGCTCTGCCTAATGCCAATGAGAAAGAGGCCTAGAGAGTCACACACTAAGTGTTTCCATGTATCTTAGTTAAATATTAATTTAACAAGTTAAATAAATATTATTCCCGACTGTGGTTTAATAATTATTTAAGGATTCCTGATCGCATTTATTTCGACACTAGTTATTTGATATAATATATTGTGGGTGAAATAATATATATATTTATTAGCGAGTAATGCAGTTACATTTATTTAAGAAATAAATAGCCATTACTCAAGGTCTAATAAATATGGTGGAGGAAATAAATAAAATGAAAAAATAAAAGTACACGCCATGTATATTTATATACACGCAGTGTAGTTTGTTTTTTAGGGATTCGTGAGAAAAATATTGTTTATTTAATTAAATGATATTAAATTTAATATGTTGGGTGCATGTCAAGTAATAATGATGGTCAACTGTCATTATTAAGACATGGGGTATTACTAAGAATTAAATGAAATGATTAAATGATGTTGGGCAATTAATTCATTTTATTATTCTAAGTATTATAATCCCAAATTACATTATTCTCATTGAGGAGAGCCATTTTTTGTGCACAACGGATCTAGAAATACTCTCAACCCAAGAGAGAATTCCCTTTCCACCAAGAATGATTTCAAGTTACGAAAGCAAGATCCTCCACCGGATCAAGGTGGTTGAAGGCGGACATCGCAAGCGAAGGCTCTTCCGCGCTAGCACCCCGAGATCCATTCGGCGAAGTCCATAGATACATGGAGCACGTGTGGATCACCGCTAGAGGAATCCTGTACTTGGATTCTAAAACACAACAACGGATCACAGGATCATGACTGGATACTCCAATGAAGAAAGAATTCCATCGAGGTAATTCTTATAAATTAATTAAATTAATTATAATCAAAATATGATGATCCTATCTCAAGGGTTCCGTGAATCTTCTTTTCTTTTTCTTTTTTCGTTCTATTCCGAAGATTCGGGGTTTTATATCGTGACGGATCTTGGATTGAATGTTGTTTAACGTTAAAATTAAAGTTGGGCTAACCCACCAACGCGCTTCCACTACGCCCAGAACCTACAGTTTAGACTATCCTCACATCCATATATGTTACTTCTACTCTTCTAGAATGGGTGAGAATGAGATAGTTATCTAATCCTGAAGGTCTTTTCCTGAGGGAAATAATTTTAGATTATGATACATCTTCAGGTTGGACCATGGATAGGGATGATACCTTATTGTTCCATGGGTGTGTATGGGTCCCAGTGGACATCATGGGAGAGATGATGTGGTCATTTCATAACTCGACATGGGTGGTTCATGCTGGTGTCAACAAAATGTATCAGGATCTATGACGCCAGTATTGGTGGCCTAGTATGAAATGAAATATTATCAGATTCATCACTTAGTGTTCCAACTGTCAGCAGGTGAAGTCAGAACATCATTGTCTAGTAGGGATTCTACAAATTTTTTCCATTCCTGAGTGGAAATGGGATGATGTTTTGTTGGATTTCATGACTAGTCTACCCAAATCACCTTGAGATGATGATACAATGTGGGTTGTCGTTGATCGTTTGATGAAGGTTGTACACTTTTTACCTGTGTGAGAGACCATATTGGTAGACTATCTAGGAAGGATGTATGTCATAGAGGTTTTATGTCTTTAGGGATCTCCTTATTCTATCATTTCTGATAGAGATTCCCATTTCATGTCATGGTTCTGGTAGGGGTTTCAAAAGGCCTTGGGT
The DNA here is from genome assembly GCA_963277665.1 of Viscum album. Classification (NCBI taxonomy): domain Eukaryota; kingdom Viridiplantae; phylum Streptophyta; class Magnoliopsida; order Santalales; family Viscaceae; genus Viscum; species Viscum album. Next base: position 1,396,356,204 of record OY728161.1, read on the forward strand.
ACATAGGTAATTTTGATCATGTCCTATCACCTACAGACTAATGGACAGACGAAGCATACAATTTAGGTGATAGAGTACATGTTTCATGCATTTTTCCTTTACTTTGGAGGTTCTTGGGAGAAACACATCCCTCTTATGATGTTTTCTTATAATAAGAGCTTCCAGTCTACCTTAGAGATGGCTCCATATGAAGCCTTATATGGTAGGCCTTGCTGCTCACCTTTGTGCTAGCTAGAGAGGGGAAGCAACTATGCTTAAAGAACATCTCATCTAGGAGACTACAGAATAGGTCCAATTGATCAGAAAGTGCATGTAGATAGCTTAGTGTAGATAGTATTTGTATTCCAATAGATTTTGACGACCTCTTGAGTTTGAGTTTGGAGACTGGGTTTTCTTACGAGTCTCACCCAGGTTGGGCCATGGACATATTCAAAAGTAGGGTAATCTCTCACTGAGGTTCTTTGAACCCTTATAGGTTGTGAAATAGATCAAACCAGTGACTTATCAGTTGGTAATTCCTTAGAGATATTAGTCTATCATGTATCTCAGCTTCACTGATATCATCCAAAATCAACACATGTCTTTCATCCTGATAAGGTTGAATTGCTTATGGATTCTTCCTTCAAGGAATATCCATTGCATATAGTGGATCAGAGTGTAAAGACACTCTGAGGCTAGTCTGTTCCTTTGGTATGGGTGTTATGAAAGCACGGTAGGGTATAGGATGAGACCTGGGAGTAGGAAGCTGATATAAAATCTTGATGGTTGGATCTCTTTGCTAACGATACCTCTTTACCCTCTGACGGCCAAATCAGGGATGAGTTGCTTTAAGGAGGGAAAGTTGCAATGAATCATCTTTCCAATGAAGGTAAAAATCATTATTTTTTCGATTTTAATACCTTAAATAAACCTAATAAATATTTATAATCAAGACAAGGAGGTCACAGGAGAGTTCGGGGCTCATTCGGATCCCGGAACTCTGAAATGGAAAAAACAGACTCGGCTGCACGGTTTGTTTGCAACCATGCGACCCAGGGTTCATGACTGTGAGGCTATTTGCAGACATGGGATGAATCCATTCTATAAGTTTTTCACATAGTTAGTCAAATCGTGTTCCTAACCGTGTTTTGTTCCCCATATAGTAGTGAATTGAGCATGGTTTGCACATAGTTTGGACAAATTGTGTGGTCAAATCCTGCATTTTGATATTTTTGTGTGAAATTACAGTTTTTCCCCTCATTCAACTACTAATACTTTTTACATTTTTTTCTTATCCCTCTAGGGTCCAACACCCATTCTCTTTATCCTTTTATCTCAATTTACTCTCAACCTAGTCATTAAGCTAGATCCTTTATCCAGTGTTCATTCCTCGATCCATTGGAAGCTTTGGATCTGTCTCGATAATCTCCCCTAGTCTCTCAAATACTATTTAAGTTTATATTTCTGTACATTATTCTATTTTGGTGTAGGATCATATTCCCTATTTTTAGGACATTGGACATTTTCTCAGATATCTTCCAACCTACTCTAAATATGAGGTTGATACCGAGCGAGGAGTGATCTTTGGCCACGAGGTAGGTGTTCATGTTGTTTTCCCTTTGAGCTTTGGAAGTTTCACAGTTATGTTGTCGTTCCATAATTAATCCTTTGCTGGTCATCACCTTTATATTGATTTATTCATGTATAATTGACATTTTCACCTAGATACATGCTCATTAATGTTTTTTCATTGGTTTATAGATCATACATACCTTGTTTGGTCACCCCATGGGTGTGCCAAGAAAATTTAGACATTATGCCTAATTGTGGCTAAGTGAATCAATTGTCTAGGATTATTAAATGGCTTTGGATTAGTTTCTAAATGATTTTATCCTTTATATATTATTTTTTAAATTGTGCTCCATGCCCCTTCCAAGGGTTTGGAAAACCTATGTTTGGAATTTCCCAAGTAGACAATTTCCTTAAATGACCTTTGAGCCTCATAAATGGTATTGGTGTGTTTTTAGTCAATTGAATGAATTGGTTATGGTAAATAGATTGTATAGGATGGATTTTTCAAGTTGGTGTATTTCTTTAATTGAATTGACAATGGCACCTCCCAATTTATACTTGATCCTTATAAGTGAACTTTCCATGTTTTGGTAAATTTAATGGGATGATTTAAATGAAATGGACATTGAATAATGGGTTGTTTTTTCTAAAATGAATCAATTGGCTTTAAATAGAATGATCCCAAGGGATGTTATGGCCATGCCCTTTGTTTATGATTTATAAAATACTCATATAAATTTTAATGACTTAAATGGAATTATAATTGGAAAATGGAATGCATAAGAGGTTAACCCTTATGTATTATGTTATAAATGATTATGCTTTGCTTATGTATATGTCTAGATAAAATATATGGGTGGGAGTTAATACCCCATGCCAGTTATAATTATAATATGCCTTTATAGAGGTTGTGTACGGTGGTAAGGGGTGTTGAACAAGAAGGGAAATCACACTCTCTTACATTGGGTGTGGAGTATTGAATCTCACACCAGTGATACTATATAGGAATTGGGATTTACGTGCCACGTACCATGATTAGAGTATTTCTATGATGGTTCAATCACCATACCGAGTGTTTTTGCATGATGTATCTCACTCTTCTTGGGATGTAGGGCATGTACCCTATTTCAAGAGGTTTTAGGCTCATTAGACTAGTTATTGATGTCTGAGTTATGCCCCAGTCCATTCTATCACTAGTATTCTAGGTATATGTACATTAGGCATCCACACACACTTGGTTCATATAGGTGGATGAAATATATAACTAAACTATATATATTATTAATATTTATATATATATATATAGTGATAAGATCGTACACACATTCAATCCATGAGCTGAAGTAGGTAAACCTTCCAAGTGTCCTATAAGAACCTGAGAGGGATGGTTATTTATTTCATCTCTGTTTACTTTTCTACTTATACCTTCACATTGTTTAGTTGCAAGCACTACTCAAATTACATGTAGAAACCGTTGGTAGTGGCCTCCTGAGATTTTTATCTCACACCCTACTCAGGCTACCTTTGGTACCCAAGAAGACTATTTTTATACATGTATTGATAAGGGAAAATGTCTTTCTATGGGTTTTTTATTTTCTTACCTAGTTATAGATTAGGAGTAAAGGACTGGGCATAGGCTCGAGTTGCTTATAGAGATGTTTTTCCCTTTTTTTCTTTTGGTACCATTGTGTAGTATTATTTTATATTTCTATTCCTTTTTTTATTATATAATTCCAAGTATCCATGTCTCAAACACTTTCTTAGAGGCTTTTGGTTATTATATTCAGATGTTCATTTTATATCTTTCACTATTTATACATATTGTATGTTTTTTTATGCTTCTGTAGTTTATTAATTATAATTGTTTATATTATGCTTCCACTATTGATTATTAATTGTTGTATCTATTGTGGTACTCTGACATGAGTGTATGGTCTCCCCACCATACCACCTTCACACCTTCACTATTAGTCAGTAGCCTATGGTATATAGGGAGGCATTCTTGAGGCCATGTGACCCACCATCTCGGGGCACGGGTTGCCAGGTCAGGATGTTACAAAATACATCAATACATTCCATTATAATAGTCATGTCATAAAGGATGATATTTTCCTTAGTCTCAATCATTTTATCTAGTTATTCTAGATTATAAGGCAATAATATACATTCTTGAGATGTTGATACCAAAGGATATTAATCCTCCTCATTACACTTGTATGGAATCAGAGAGTGATTTACAATATAGTGGGTGATTTCATTATCCATAGAATTTATTTTATCTCTATACAAGGAAATGCAATCCATTCCCACAATAGCATAAAATTTCACTAAAGGGGGTAACACAACATTTTTTGGGAAGTTCATCCCAAAAATATAGATAGGGTAGGAGTTATATACTTGGGATACATTAATTTCCCCATTTTATGTATTCACTGATAACTTGAATTTCATGTTTTGTAGTTGTGTTTGAATAGTTTTACTAATGTTGTGTGATAAAAAATAATGCATAGAACCATATTCATATAGGGAATTTGAAGTTCATGAATGGATAACATGCATGCCTCTCACTATTTGATTCTAGTTCTAACCAATTATTTCACCCAAAATAGACTTAAGTATGAAAATTTTCAAAATATTTCACATATAAAAGGGAATATTAAAATTTAAGGGATAAATAATAAATTCCATATGTTCCATAACCTATGAATTTATATGTTTCAATGTAAGTTATCCATGATATATTTCCTAACATAAAATCTTATGGGAATTTTTGTTCTCTTAATAATGGTTTGTAAGGATCGTGTCAATTTACCAAAGAATATCCCATGGAAGTCTCAAACCAAGTTTTCAACAAGTCCCATTTTCATGCACCAGGTGAAAATTGATTCTAGCCCAATGCACCCTCTTCGAGGTTATTATCCCCAGGCACAACTATTCCAGATCCATATCCACTTGTAGTATCTAGACAAGGATGTATTTTCTTGGAAACCACTTGTTCTATACTTTACCAAAATTTAGGTATGTTTTCATATATTTAGTCTTATCCCTAAGGCTTTAACTAGGGTATTATAATCACAATCCCAAAAATAACTAGACTCTACTCTGATATCAACTAAGACAATCCATATTTTAACACTATAATTAATGATTTATTACATAAAGATACACTTAACACAGTCCCATAAGATCATGAGTCCTAGTTCCATTGGTTAATTAGGTACATAACATAAAAACTTTCAAATGAAGTTAAAAACATTATTTAAAAACTCCATAACAAGAACTTATATTCCATGGATCTTTTAAAATTGCATGGGATAACCTGGGGATGTACATAAAAAAGGGGTGAGCTATAAAGACCAATAAGGGAATAATCAAATCATAATATGATAAAATTAATACATGTGAGTAAATAGTAATATCAATGTGACATAAAATAGGTGAGAATAATAATATTTAACAATGAGGCATCATACAACATGATAACATTAAGGAAACATAGGAATGTAGAAACAACATAAAACATGACATAAGAATAAGTCAAGGATAACTTCTAAGACAACATAACATTTTGGAAAAAGTCTCATAATTGATTAGGTTCACTTCTTAATCTCATACATAACTTCTCATGAGACAAAAAAATTACCCAAATCATTGGAGGGATATATAATTTCAAGCCTACTCGTCACATTCATATCATTTGCAACCATAAGTGTGCCACATAGATCATACAACATAAGTATATTTTTCATCATTTTTAATCCCATGGTTAAGGAGTGTGGGTTTAATAAATGGAATTACCCAATAAATTAAGTATAGGTACTTCTAGTTGAATACCTTTGAGTTGAAATGAAGATGGGTATTCACTACTCAAATTTTTGGCATGGAAAATCATGGGATAATTTTGACAGCATAAAGAAGGAACATAAAGATTTATAGAAGGGTTAAATGAGATTTAAATGTGTATCTCATCACTTAAAAATCATAAGGTATATAAAAGGGATGTTTAAAAACATTTTCTAATATTAAAAATTAAAAAAAAGGCATAATATAAAGAAGGTTCTTGAATAAAGAGGAGAAGGAGAAGATCGCTTACCTTGAGAGGGAGCTTCTAAAAGCTTGGGAGGGGATTATTAGGATATTGGGGGAACATTGTGAGGGATATATATATGGAATTGTATTGTAACTTAATTATATAATATTTTTAAGTAAATAATAATGGGATTTTGTGTGGGTTTTTTATAGAAAAAAGTGAGGAAAATTCTTTATTAATTTCTAAACTTAGGTTTTGGACTCTACATGATAAATTAATCCAAAAAAAAAACCATCCTAGGGTTTTTACCAATGTTTTCTACCAAATAGGAGTGTATTTAATTATTTTATAATTATAATAACCAAAATCCATAAAATAATAAACTTGGTGATTTTTAAGTGAGTAATGTTTATAAAGAATTGCTTTTAACCCCTTAAAATATAATGTTGGTTTTGGATGATTCATTAAGGATTTATAAAATTAATAAATTAAATTTAAAAACACATTATTTAAAATGGTAAATATTTTTTTTTTCTTGGATACCTTTTATGGTATATATCACATCACTTTTTGGTCATTATGATTTCATAATACATACCGTATATTTATATCATATTTATTTTTTACCCAAAAATTTGACACTCTTGTAAAAATTATGAAAAATTAACCATTTGATAATTTTAACATGCTGATCTCAAAAATAATATTTATTTTAGCAAAATAATTCTTTAAATATGACAATTTTACACTTAAAAAAATCCCCATTTATTGAAAAATACTGGTTTTTTGATAATAATAGTTTTTTGACCCTTAAAAAAATTACATTTGACTTATTAATATTATATTATCATTTATATTTAATAAAATATTATTTAATAATAATATTTTATTAAAATATCATTTATTTCCAAAAATTATTGAATTCATCAAAAAGAGTGTCTTGATTGAAATTATTTATTTCTGAAAATACAATTTGGGTTTCATCATATCAAAAATATAATCATTATAAAACTTATTATTTAATCATAATAAAGTAATAAAAGGTAAATATAATCATTATTTTTCTTAAAAAATATAAAAAATCATTATTTTATGGTATATATACATATCCCTTTATTACATCAGCAAATACCCCAAGGGTAAGGTGTGCAATAGTGATATTTTCTTAGGGTGGTTCGGTGAACATGGTTTGCACCATGATATCAATGAGATTAAAATTCTCCCATAATCAGTTTCTCTCATGCTTTAATTTTTGAATCTAATCTTGGTATTGGTCAAGGTAAAATCCCAGTGATGCTTTCTCCATTGGAATCTATAATAAATGGGCTTCATAGGGTACAATCCTATAAGTCAAGGCCATCACTACCTTTGTTTATATCAATTAGACTTTATCATAACCCTTAATATATACTAATCATAAAAGTCACTATATAATATATATATTATTAATGGTTATTATTATTGATGGTATTTTAAATCTAACATGATATAACTTATAATGGTCCAAAACAACCAAAGTAGTGCATGTGTTTTCTATAACTGCATTACTTAATAAGGAATTTATTTGTTTGAAAAGGTAATTTCATTTATAAAACTTTGGCTCATTATAAATAAGGTTTTTGGGTATGTATTTGATGAAATTAATCTAATTATTTAGTACATTGGGCAGAAGTACATAATGAATCAAGGGTAGGGTAAGGGTTTTCATATTAAATTCAAATCTTTGAGAAAATTTTGGTATTATGCGCCTAATTTAATTTATATGGTTTATATAATTCTAATTTGAGATATTATGTCATGAATTATTTATTAATAATTTTATTATAGGTTCAATAACAAGTCATCGATTTCAAGGGGTCTTGATTAAAATGTTACTCAAGCTACAAGGGTTATTTGTCTCAAACTATAATTTCTTGAGATGTGTTTATGTTAGGAAAAATGTTTTACTTTGAATGGTTTATTAATTGCATATGGATTTATATTTATCACATATTTTTTATTCATGGGAAATACTAATCCAAATTAGTCACTTTTTATAAAATCACTACTAGAAATTTAAGCTATATCCACAGACCTATAGCCATAGTTTTATAAGTCCAAGGTTATATATTGGTTATACCCACAGTTCAATTTTCATCTGTGGTTACACATTTGTGTTTCACTTTTTTTTCGATTCCTATTAGGCTCCTCCTTCCCCAATACGTGACCCTCATCACGGCGCCCTCCTCCCCCAACGACCTCTCCTCCTCCCTGATGACCTCTCTCACTATGAACTCCTCTCTTCCCTCACGGTTGTCCTATCTCTCCCTCATTGTTGTCCTATCCCATTCATCCTCGCCAGCTTCGGTTCCTCCATCCCTCATCACGGTTCCTTTATTCACGGTGCAGATTCTCCAATCGCGGCTCAGCTTCTCTATTTGGGGTGTCTCCATCCCTCGCGTGGTACTCCCCTCCTCCATATCATTTTTTGGGCATTCCTCATCCATTTGGTGTGTCGGCCGAAGGGTTCCTCCCCTCCTCCATACCCTTATTCGAGCCTTCCTCCTCCCTACAGTTCATTGGACCTACTAATTTAATTAATTTTGTTATGTGGCTGTTGTTTTCAGTTTTGTTAACCTGTTTTGTGGCTCCTAGGAGGATGAATACTATTTGCATTTGCAGGAGGAGTTTGTGTTTTGGGGCTCCTAGTTTGCAGTATTAATTTTGTTTGTGTTTTGGTGCGTTTTATATTTTGTGGTTTTTGTTTTGTGGCTTATTTGAATATTTTTTGCAGTATTTATTCTATTTAGGGAGTTTGGATTTTGCAGGAGGAATTAAAGGAGGGGTTTGTGTTTATTGTCAACTATTTTTTGGATCCTGTGTGTTGACTATTATTCTTTCAACTGTTATTCACTGGTATTTCATGGTTTATATTTCATTCTAATTATCATAATTAATTATGGTATTCATAGTTTAATCTATTTACTATTCTATAATCTATTTACTATTCTGTAATTATTATGTTTCTATTTACTATTCTGGAATTATTAATATGTTTCTAATTGTTTTGTGTAATAGACTTTATATTTCTGAAATTTAAATAATTCAAAAGTTGGATATTTTAGTCATAAATTTAAAAAGTTAGGATTTTCACTATGTAAATAACCTTACTTATCCAATTGTTACCTTTTTATATCAACCATATTCATAAAATACCCTTGTATATGATTATGATCATGCTATAAAGGGTATGTTTATATTTTTCGTTTTTATTATATATTGTTAATCATGTTTTCTTCCCATTTATGTACATGTAAATTACATGGGATATGTTTTTGAGTTATAAATGAGTATACCCCTTTAATTATTCCATGGTATGGGATGAGGCCTCCACTTTGTATAATTCTTCCCCATTCCATGGGATGGGCTTAGGACCTGACTCCAGTAGTGCACCTGAGTGGGATGGTCTATAATATTTCCCTACCCTTAACCTAGACAATATGTCTTACAATATTTCTAAATCTCTAGATTGACATCAATAACGATCCCCATTGAAGAAGATAAAATTAGGTAAGTTCAAATATGCATTTTCTTAGTATATAGAGTTACTTGATATAACTTGTATTTGTCTTTCAACTACCGATTTACAATTATTTTAATATTATTTTGGTTATTTTCCTAAAAATGTTTTTTATTTAAACATGCTAATTAGTATACATGTTCACACTTACACTTGGTTATTCACTTGTGATTTGAGGTATTTAATTGGTTCCCTATTGATTATATAAATTATTATACCCTACATTAATACCTTACTGAGCATGAAACTTTATGCCTTATACTTCAAGTGCCTTTTTAACAATGAATGTTTTGGGCATTGACTAGTCTTGGGGGGATTTAAAGCTATACCCTCTTAGAGATTGGATATTTGGAGGAGCATTCTTTGTAAGTAACAACACAAATACAAAAATAAGATTTCACATTGGAATTTAGATGATAGTTATTTTATAATCGACATAAAAAAATTAATGACAGTTATTTATATAACCAATATTAAATGCATTTTACCAATGGGTTTTAATGATTCTTATCTACTCATTTCTCTTGTAGGAATTCCCAAGCTAAATTATTCTATATCTACTATGTAAAGGTCCAAATATAGTTATTCTATACTAGTAATAATTCTCAACAACTTTGATTGGTTTAATTATTCTATATTCATTATGATGAATTTTCTTTGTGGTGTAAAATTTTATCGAGTTGTAATCAATCAACTCACACATGGTTGTGCCTCTATTAAAATGTAGTGTATTGGTTATGCTAACCTAGGAAAAAATTAGTTTATTGGTTCTACCTTATCCTTGAAAAAATTTAGGTGTTTGTGTTGTGCCTTCAAGTGTGAAAAAGGTAGGTTGGTTTGTTTTGGTTGTTGGGTATTCTAAAAGAAGATTGTAAAGAGTTTTCAATCTCTTTCACCATGATGCAGTGTTATACTCCATGATTAAAAATCAACAATGGAATGGCGTTGTGGCCTTACACTATGGTATATGATATGGTTTATATTTTCAAAATGTCTCTAAATTTCAATAAATCTTTGTAGAATTAATAAAAAACATCACAAATCATTGTGAATCTATCCAAACACTTTTGGAAATTGATTATTATTATATCTTAGATTTCATATAAACTTGTTTTACTATATTCCACTACTATAAAAATGACTTATAGCCACGGTTTACTTGGGTTCTTTATTGGGTATACGATTTGGTGTTCATGGTTTACTTGGGTTATTTATTAGGTGTTCTTCATAATGTTTCATGGTAAATAAATCATGAAGAATGACTGTGATGCATTAAATTATCCTCCTCTATGTTTTTCATGTTTATTAAGTTTTGGCTATGGATTTTACTCGGTGAAAAATATTTTAAACGTGTTTTGAAAAGTTAATTACACTAAATACTTGGGTTATCTTCCAAATGGTTTTATTTAAAAAAATTAGAAATTTTAAGAATTTTTTGGCCTTATGGCCGGTATTTTTAAAATGGTTTAATGACTTGGTCGATTTTTTAAAGATATTTAAATTAGTTTTCCAAATTTCAATTGTTTATTTTCAAATAATGAGTCCCAGTTAGTGCCTTATGGGGTTTCTTGAAAAAGTAGGCACCTCTATAAATACTATCCATTTAGGGGGAATTCACATGGATGGTGTCTGGAGGTGGTCTTAGCATATATGATGGATCTTTTGATTTAGATGTAATATATACATTTTTCACTCACCTCCAACATTTCTTATAGTCATGGGATCCTAGGCGTCATAGTAAGAGTTGAGTGATTTAGTGGCAGTGTAGTGGTTGGATCGATTAAGTAAGGATTTTAATTGACCTAAAAATCCTAATGGTTTTGTTTTTAACCTTATGTATTGGTTTTTGATAATTAAAATGGATTTTATAATGTTTAAAGTGAGTGAAGTTTTAATTAAAAACCACATTTTGTTATTGAATCCTTTTGCAAACATTTTCCTAGTTAAACTCATTTCTTCCTTTAGATGTTTTATCAAAATGTGTTTGTCAATGAACTCACCCCTTTTCCATTTTTATCTTTTATTTTTTATCTTCCAAACCAATGCTCTCTAAAATATGATTTATAATACTATTAAAATTGTGATTGAGGAAGTTGGTTTCCAAACATTCTTTTAGGTCCTGAACACTTATAACTTAAAAAATAATTTACTTATGTGTTCTATAGAAGATATGTTTTTCCTTAAAATGTGAAGTCTTAAATTAATAAAGCGGTGATTTAAAAAATATTATTCTATATTAACATTTATAAAGGACCTTTGATGAAACCATTTCTGATAAATAATACCTTACAAACTTTTACTTCTGATTATTGGAAATGTTTTGAAACTTTATTCCACACACCACAGGTGGTCTCTAGTTTATGCCACATTTGTGTTGTTTATACCATGTGTGATATTGTTGTGCATGACATGATTATAACTTCATTTGAAATATACCTAGTATGTCTTAAAGATTTAAAATGGCATGCTCGTTCTTCATTTTGATTGAGATTATCATGTTTGATTATAGTATTATTATATTTTATTTATGGATAGTTTAATAGATTTTTCATGTTTACACATCATGGTTATTATTATCATACTAGCATGGTGTTATAATAATTCATAGTGAGCATGTGAGATATGCTTTAATTTTAGTGCATGTTTATTTACTTTAGCATGGACCCAGTCTACTGTTTTCCCATAGGGTGCGTTTACAAATTTGACATAGAACATGTCTATTTCTACAATGTGAAGCATTTTTATTGTTTTATATAGAGCATGTTTATTACTGTGATGTAGAGTATGTTTAGCTTTATGATATTGAAACTATATATTGTGTTATCATTGTTGGATATTAATATAAAAACTATGCTTCAAGGTTTACCTCTATAGTATTGAATACGTATATCATTAGTTTTTCTATGTATTTTATATGTGGGTATACTTTGGATTTTATATTTTTATATATGTTTTATATATTCTAAAACACATCAAACCTTTATATGGTACCTCAAATGGTATCTGGAGGGGTTGGTTAGAGAGTCCTCCTCCCTTTAAAATAGAATAGAGCATCTACACACATGTAAATTTTCTTGATAATATCTAACTTGTAGAACTCAATGATATAATAAGATTCTTGTCTATACATTTGAGAAAATGATGGGAGACCATTGTTCAGGATTCCTTTAAAAGATTCAATCAAACCAGAAGTGAAACTTTGAGGAGCACTAAATAAGGGTATAGGCTGAGTACTACATGAAGCAGCTGGAAGGTATAGATACAACTTGTTTAGAATCTCGTAAACTGATCCTTAGATGCTGACCAATCTTTCATTCATTGATTTTACTTTACTTTCCATTTTATTAATCCACTCTACCAGTAATTGATCTACCTCTTGAAGATAATTGGAAGAGGTTTGAGACATTGTAACACTAACAGTGACAATAGTATACTTAGATGTAATTGGAGTAAATATAGTAATTGGTTTCATAGAAGGGACCAATAGACCTAGATATCATTCCCTGAATATTTTGTGATACTTCCAAGATATATTTCAACTTTTCACTAAAATATTATTCAATATAACCCATAGTGACATTCAAGGATATGTATGTTCCAACTTCAAGCTTTATAATTATTTAAATGGTGTCTTGGAACTCATCCAAAAGATCTTTCTTGAAATATTTTAAAATCATAGGTGTGAATATATCAAACTGAATAGATTTAATTTGATAAGAAAAAGAATTCAAATCAGAAAGCATCTAATCAACCCCATTCTGAAAATCAATAACCACTAAAGGTAAAAATAAATAAGTGACAATTGGTTAAAAATATTCTATTACACTTACATATCAATCTGAATATTCTTTTTTCATTGTTGGTTATGGAGTCATGTATCATTTATCATGAACAATTGACACACTAATATCATATATATAATAAGTCATTATATCTCACTTTTTCCCCATTATTTACTTACAGGTGGTTTCTTATGATGAGGTTGGTTCTATCCACCGCCATCGAAGGAAGTGAGTTCGACATCGGATTCAGGTAAGGTTTCTTCCATTTTCTAATAATGTTGCATGTTGATGCTATTATCATCATCACCTATGCTATTATTTCCTTTATCACTAATCATGTTTCTCCCAATTTTATTTTTAGGTTCCATTAATGATGATTAATCAGATCACTGAAATTTTTTTGAAGTCTCACGAGACCTATTCGTGTGTGTTGTGACAACCAGAGTCAAAAGCGACTCACCACGTATGCATATGTAAGCATATATATAATAAGTTATCTCGTTATATGTATATTCTCCCATGGTAGCATGATTACATATAAGGGGCTAGGTGTGCTTATGTATATATATGGAAAATGCATACGTGTGTGGGTGATAATAGGATTATGCATGTTATCATATATATAAGGATCATCTTGTGCGTGTTCAAGGCCATGCAGACACGTACATAGGGGTTAGGGCGTCCTTATGTATATGAAAAGGTGTATATATCTGGAGGATGGATAGATCAACTTAGAGTAGTCGCTGATAAAAGTGTTGAGCACCAAGTGTGTCTTGGCTCCTTTGAGGTAGGGTCCCTCTCTTAGCCTCCTTAATTCAATAATGTTTTAAATTGCATTTAGGCGTCTTCTTAATTCTACTTGTCTATCCACTATCATTGAAGATAGTGAATTCATGATGTATATCCTCAATTCCACCTTGCTATATTGTTTTTTATGTTGGAAAGAATATATATAATACCCATTCATGAATCATATATTGATGTGAGGTCAACAACATTTGTGATGGTGACATTTCTGGAGGTTTTAAAAACAATCTATCTAAGGGTTTTAATACATCCCAAGATATATTGGTGTCTAAAGCACATATACAAGAAAAATTCCACTTTCATATATATTTGAGCTATTCTAGGTGTTTTAGGGATGCGTATCCATGAATTTTAATACATAAAAATTCCAAAAATCCTTTCATGATTCCTCCACGTAGGCTTATATTGTATATTTAATTTATTTTTTTGGGATCTAACATATTCCAAAGAAATAAGTACAAATTATCAAGGCTATAGGGATATATTCATAGTTTAATTTATTCCCATACAAAGAGGTCCTAAACAGAATGAATATTGATGAATACTCCATAGATTACAAGGTTATTTTATATATTATAGATTTAAGGGATTGCATCATCTATGAGACCAATTTTCATGAGGTTTTATAGACCATGGGACCCATATCTACCTAATTTTAGACTACTCATTCAAACTCTATATGCTTGACCAGAATTATTGTATCCCACATTTGATTCCTTTGTATTAAATAATGGAAAGACAACTCAATGTACATTCCCCACATGTATCCTTACATTTTCCATGCACATAGGCCCTAAAGGGATCAAATAAAACTAAGTCTTTTGTTCTTATTTATTGTATTTTTTATTTATTTTGAATCAATTTATACTAATAATTCTTAAAGTAATTTCTTTTTTATATTAAATGGTGTGTACCTAGGGGACACATACTATGTTTTTAGAACCACATAACTCGGCATGTATAGGTGTACAAACCCTGATTTCACACCCGAACACACATGTTGTGTGTTCTAGGGTATATTCCATGTATGATATCAACAACACGACATAGGTATCAGAAGAGGACACGCCTATTAACCCTAATGATTCACACACTGTGTGTAAAGGAAAAACATGATATTTATGTTAGGTTAGATTGGCTCGATGTATAATGGCGGTAGACGCCTAAGTAACTCATCAGTCCCATATGTCGTGTACCCTATTGGGATAGACTATATAGTTAACTCAACATGGATATATGAAAAAATTATATGCCCTGCCTTTTACTGGGACTCACAAACCATGTTATGAAAAGCGCATTCAGTATACTATGTGACTTTCTATGTTTCACATTTCCTCCCACCTATCTGTCAACATCCAAAAATTAAATATTATATTTGGAGTAATTTTATATGTAGAGAATGACGGTATGATAACATTATACATAAGATAAATTTTATGATTAATCTTGAAGTGTATGATATTATTTTCCCTACAAAGGAGACTACTAGGTTTGGACAACTTAATCAGAGCTGGCACATGGTTAAGTACTCCATAAGAGATATGCTAGTGACATGGAACAGTTCCTCATAATTCTATGTAGAGTTATATAATAACTTAACAACATATTTAATACAGGATTTACTTTATCTATATTCTTTCTAGGAGTTTAACACTACCCCACATACTTAAAGTGGGGATCCTTCATATTAGGTGCTAGTTTTTGGAACCAGTTGCAGGAGAAGGGGGCAGGGGGGAGGGGGAGGGGGAGGGGGAAGGGTAGGGGGAGGGGGGAAGGGGGTAGGGGGTAGGGGGAGTTCTATAGGGTAGGGAGAGGGGGGATGGGGGTAGGTGGAGGGGGAAGGGGGCAGGGAGCAGGTCTGTAGGCCAGGGGGCAGAGAGAGGGGGTGGGTGGAGGGGGAAGGGGGCAGGGGGAGGTCTACAAGGTAGGGGGAGGGGGGAGGGGGTGGGTGTAGGGGGTAAGGGCAGAGGGAGGTCTGCAGGGTAGGGTAAAGGGGTGGTCTGTAGGGAAGGGGTAGAGGGCAGGGGGGGTCTATAGGGAAGGGGGAAGGGGGGAGTTTTGCAGGGCAGGGGGGATGGGGGTGGGTGGAGGGGCAGGGGGCATGGGGTAGGGGAGGTCTGCAGGCCATGGGGGAAAACCTCACGAATTGTTTTTAAGGATTTTCATTAATTATATGTGTTCCCATTTGTATGAATTATGTTGAGTATTTTATTGGCAACATAATGATATTATATGAATCACTATATAAACATTTAATTTTTTTCATTAATTAAATGTGTTATCATTTGTATGCATTATGTTTATCAGGATTCTTTGCTCCTTTCACTGATTTAGGTGCATAAACCAATGAATATTTCGATGATCATGATGATGGTGGTAGTGGCGGTGGTCTGAGAGGAGTTGATAATGATGTTGGCGTTTCCATAAGAGATGATGAGGGTCATGATGGTTCTAGTGATGCTGATATTGAGGTACATTTCAGATGTAAATTTTATTCTTGGTTTATACATTTAATTTTATCAAATAGTTCTTTTTATTATGATGATATTGATATTTAAATTTTATATTTTTTATATTGGATATAGTTTGAATTCTTATTATATATATTGTATTATGTTTGAGTTTAGTTTTATTTTGAAGGTGGTGTTTTTTTTTCTCGTAGCTAGAGGATGCGAGTAACTGCTATAAGGTGCATCTATTATGGAAGCATTTGGTGATTAAGTATAGCTGGGTATGAATTAATTTAAATGTTTATTAACTGTGTTTAAAAGTGTTATTAGGGAACCAGATCCATGTTTTAACCATGGTTGTAGTTAAAAATTACCATTGTTAAGATCATGTATTTATCCTATAATTTCAATGGGAGTGGTGGGGGGCTTTGCATGGGGGAAGGGGTGCTGCAAGGGGTGGGGGTGTCCAGGGTCTGTCCTGGGGGGGAGAAGAGTCTGTCCAGGGTCTGGGGGGGGACTGGAAGGGGGGTTCATGGGGAAGGGAGGGGGCAGGGAAGAGTGGGGGGGGTGTCCAGGGTGGGGGGTGTCCAGGGTCTGTCCGGGGGGAGGGGGGGGGGGGGTCTGTCCAGGGTCTAACATGGGGGTGGGGGGGCTGGCAGGGGGTCATGGGGAAGGGAGGATGGGGGGGGGGGGCTGTTCTGGGGGGGGCTATCCAGGGTGGGGGTGTCCAGGGTCTGTCCTGGGGGGTGGGGGGTCTGTCCTGGTGGGGGGGGTCTGTCCTGGGTCTTTCTGGGGGGGTGTCCAGGGTCTGGGGGGCTGTCAAGAGGGGGTGGAGGGGGGATTTTCATGGGGGAAGGGGTACTGCAGGGGGTGGGGGTGGAGGTCTGTCTAGGGTCTGGGGGTCTGTCCAGGGGGTTGTCTAGGGTGGGGGGTGTCCAGGGTCTATCCTAAGGGGGTCTGTCTGGGGGGTTCTCCAGGGTCTGGTGGGGTGTCCAGGGTCTGGAGGCTGTCTAGGGGGGAGGGGGGCTTTGCATGGGGGAAGGGGTGCTGTAGGGGGGTCTTTCTAGGGTCTGGGGGGTCTGTCTAGGGTCTGGGGGGTCTGTCCAGGGGGGCTTTCCAGGGTGGGGTGTCCAGGGTCTATCATGGGGGGGGGGGGGTCCATCCAGGTTCTATCTGGGGGGTTTCTAGGGTCTGGGGGTGTCTAGGGTTTGGGGGATGTCTAGGGGGAGGGGGCTTTGCATGGGAGAAGGGGTGCTGCAGGGGATTTGTCTAGGGTCTGGGGGGGGGGGTCTATCCAGTGGGTGGGGGTTATCCAGGGTGGGGGTGTCCAGGGTTTGGGGGGTGTCTAAGGTCTAGGGGTGGGGTATGTCTAGGGTCTATCTGGGGGGTGTCCAGGGTCTTGGGGGGGGGTCTGTCTGGGGGGGTCTGTCCAGAGGGGGGTGGGGGCTGTCCAAGGGGGACTGTGCTTGGGGGGTGGGGGTTCTGTCCAGGGGGACTATGCAGGGGGGAAGGGGTGCTTTAGGGGGGAAGGGGTGTTGTGGGGGGGGGGGATTTGTAGGGGTGGGTGGGGGTGTTTTTTTATGAAATGGAAAACCATATAACCATGGTTTTAAACTGTGGCTATAGACCTATAGCCATAGTTTGAAGTGCGGCTATAGCTCTATATCCACAGTTTGAAACTGTGGCTATATCCTTGTGTTCCTTAAACTGTTGGCACGATTTCAAACCATGGCTTTAGGTGTTTAGCCATGATTCAAACCGTGGCTATAGGTCTTGCCCTATAGCCACGACAATACCAGCCACAGTTCATAAAACCATGGCTATAACCTATAGCTACAGTTTTTGGACTTATATCCATGGTTCCAAACCATGACTATAGGCTAAATTTCCAGTAGTGAATGGATTTTGAATCAGTTTTTACCCCAGTTGTAAAACATTTTAGTAACTATATTTTCATTCATTGAGTTATGATCATCCTCTTAGGGTTAAAAGTTGGGTATATTCTACCAATTGATTATATAATGTGGTATTATATTTTTTTTTATGAATTTAAATTTATACCACATAATACACCTTTTTGAAAATTTTCTTACTTTAAGGAATATGTTCCCATAAGGTATATTGATATCTCAAGTCTCCTTTAGTTAAGTTACATTGTTCAATCATGAACTTTTTTCTTAAATGTTTAGGCTCTCCCACTCTGATATTTTATTATATGTTAATATATATACCTATATGGAAAAAATATATTTTTATACAAAATAAAGTTTTTTTACTCCTTTTACAATGTGATTTTTGAACAAAGGTATTTTCCAAATAATAAAAATAGTTTTTTATTTCACTTTAATATGTTTTCTCTTTATATCCTATTTTATATAAGATAAATTTTATGTATTTTTAAGGATCCATTTTTGAAAATTATTTTTAAAATTAAATGCTTTCAAAATCATTCACATCACCTTTTCAAATGTTACCTTTGAAATTGGAATGTAAAATTTTATTTTATGTGAATGTTAAAAATATTTTCTAAAATATATTTTATGTTTTTGCTTCCATTTAATTTATAATTTTAAAAATTATTTACCAAAATGGGGTTTAGGTTTCATTATTTATCCTATAATATATATATTTTCCATTTGGGGTATTAAACTCATGGTATTAAACAATTCAATTCTTGATCCCTTCTTTTGTGATATCATTGAAAGCATTCTTTTTCTAATGGTGCTTTAATTTATGTCAAAACACTTCTTTGTTTCCTTTGTTAAACTAAGGATGTATTCTTTTTCAACCATCCACATTTTTTTGGATGTCTTATTATCAGATTATTCCAGAATTAACTTAACCTTATTCTCATTTCCTTATACTATAATGACCTAGAATTTTATCAATGAAATTTCTCTTAATATAATTACTTCATGTAGTATAAAGCACATATATCACATACATAACCCAATAAAAACATCATTCTCATAAATTAATATTCATACATTAGTAATTAAACAAACCGATAAGAATTCCAAATATTATAGTGGGATAATAAATAGAAAATATAATAATAAGAATGGGAAAATTTGGATCTACTTGATCCACTAGAATGACTGCACTCATGAAAAAAGATGTAAAAATAAAAAATAATGTTAATAATATAATATCCATTTTCAAGATGAAATATATATATCATTGAGATAAAATACAAGAGAATGAATAATGTATTAAATAATAGGTATTTATAGAAATTAAAAAACCTATACTGATGAAATAGTAACTTGACCATTGGAATAGTAATATGGCTGTTAGGAATAGTAATTTGGTTATTAGAATAGTAACCACACCTATGAAAGTATAAATAAAATTTAGGAATCTTATAAATGAAAGTATGATATATTTGTAAAATTCAAATTTTTATTTACAATTTTATAAATAATATATTGATTTAAAATAAAATTTATTTTCATAAAATGGTAATGACCCAGGTATTTATAGAATAATACTTTTTCATATCTATTAATATTTATGAATAATATATTAATTTTATTTTAAAGGGGATGATTTTTTGATAGCCTACTCGACACGCAACAACAGGTTTCTCTAAAATCTTATGTTGCACACAACATTGAGTTATACCGAAAAATAATACAATAATATTATTATTTTAAATGGTAGTTAACGCCTATCTGTTGGAATGGTGGGAATGAATAGTATAAACTTAATTATAAAAATATGGTTTACACATGTTTAAATAATTATTCATTTGTTACAAAATTTATTAGAAATGGAAATAAAAACCAATTGAATGTAAAGGATGTGTTTTTATGAAAACCTATTTAAAAGAGAATAATTGTGTTTTTAAAATCATATCACTCTTTATGGATTTTTATTTAATGAAAAATATATGTTATATATTCAATTTAATTTTTTAAATTCATCTTATATGTTTTCTAGATATGATATAAGAACAAATTCAATTTTTTTGGATAAAAGAAGTATTTTTCTAAAAATACAGTTTTACCGTCTTTTGATGGAGAACCATTTTTAAATATATTTTTTGACACCTTTTTATGTTCTATTTGACAAAATAAAATTCTTATTTAGAACAGTGAAATCAAATTTATTTTGGATGAATTTTTGATATTTTTCTAATAACTATCATGTTTTGATGAGTAGTAAAAACACGCTAAATTTTAATTGAAAATAACTTTTTCCATCAAGATAATTTATATAGTTAAATAATATTATTTAATGGTTTTAAAGTATAAATGGAATATATTTTTATCATTTAATCCAATTTTGGTCATTGTAAGTGATTTCACATTTAAATTTGACATAAACACATGTCAATCTTTTGATAGATTTTACTTCTTAAAAACTCGCTTTCTGGTTTTGACAATGGGAATTAATTTTAAATTAATTTCTGCCAATTCTATGTTTTGAATTTGGAAAAATGGATTCCATTTTTGGAATCATAAGGTATAAATTATGTTAATGGGTACCTTTTATTTTTGTACATTATGAATAGTAACTTCAACAATTATTTTATTTACCATGGTTAAAGGGTAAATCTGGTAAATAAGGGTAAAAAATAATATTATAATAATATTAAACTACCCTAAAACATGTCCTAATCCTATTATATGAGATATTTCCGACCATGGTCATCCTTGTGTCGATTTTATGACCCCATGGAGGCACTTGGATGTGAAAATGACATTTTATAAGAATTAATTTAAAGTAAATAGAAATATAACATAAACATGTATCTTTTACTAAAAAAAATTTAATATGGGTTATATAAATAATATATTTGACTATAAATAGTAATTATAAATCTAAAACAATTTCCAATATCATGGTATTTTATTTATAATTTTTATAAATTAAATAAATAAATTTAATTATGACACAATGATGATGTAGTGATTTATTAATTAATAAAGGATTCAAATAAATGATATTATAAATATTGAAATAAATTTAATTTGATTATTTTTATGCCATCAACGAATTTGATAGATGATATTGACATATTATACTTGAGTTAATTCCTTTTTTTCTAAGGAATCAGGTTGTTATGAATTTTGTAAAAAAGGAAAGTATGAATAGTGTCCAAAATTGACATAATTCATAACTTAAAACATAAAATAGTTTATTAAATGATATTAAATTCATAAAAATATAAGATTCATCCAAATGGTTAATAAAAGTCCAAATATGTTATAAATTACTTTTTTTGTCTTTTGGCATGATATGGTAATTACATTAACCCATAATGTGTAAATAACATGATATCACTATAAGATTAAAATGGGTAAAATAAGGGTTAAACCAAAAAGATAAGGATAAAAAAATATTCAAAACTTGTCTAAAAAATATTGGATTATTTTTTTAGAAACAAAATCATTTTATTTTCAAATTAAATAAGTTTTGGACCATTTTTAATCGAAATTTAATTTTTAGTAAATTAATATTTCTAGACTTTTCTAAAGTGCCCCTCCTCCCTCTTATAAAAGGTCATCACCTCTACCAACATAACTCGCACATCTGAAGCCCCTTGGATCATAAAGTTTTTTCCAAAATAAGATTCCAACATCCTTCCCTTACTCCTAGAATCCTTACCTTAGGAAGAAGGCAATTCAATAAATCCTTTTGGCTCAAATTAAAAGAAGTTACCCAATTTAGAGGTAACGTCTTCTCTCAAGTTCTTTTTTTTTTAATTTTTCTTCTACACTCCCTATGATATTATTTATTGTTTTATTACATAAAAAAACCAGTATCCTAAATATACTAGGATTTTTTTATGAGAATTATTTGAACTACACTTACAACCACCTCCATCTAATGGATACAAACATACTGTTTTTGTGTACGGTGAACTACTGCCTCACGAAACGATGATTATTCAATTTTCTCCTATCACCATGCATGGTGGAAATTATTATGTAACTTTATTTATATATGATATATATTATATTTATATTGTCTCTATTATTCTGAATTTTTTATTTACAGCATACCTTTATGCTTTCTATAATGTGTAAATACGATAATTTCATTTGAGGAAGTGCGGACTACCGCCCCCTCAAAGTGATATGACCCGTTCATGCCATACATGGAAAGTATAAATTATATAATTAATTAACTTATGTAACATATATAACATATATATTATAATGGAATTATAATATACCTATGTATCATTTAGTTTTCATTTCTTTAATATGACAAATAAATGAAAGTAACGTTCATGCGTACATACGGCCTACCGTCTCCATGAACGGGGCATTTCATTTATTATCTCAAAATGTTATAGACTATTATAAATAAATTTATTAAGTATATATATTATATCTAAATCATGAATATCATTATGAATATGATTTAATTTTTACTACATGGACAATTTACATCAAAACAAGTTTATTTTCGACTCAAGTACCGAATATCGACAAAACGACCGATATGAATCTGAATAATTATATGATTATTATAACAAGTTAATAATTTATATAAAAGGATTAATAAAATTGAAAAAGTTTCTGAATCAATTATAAATTAACTTAAGTTTATTATTTAAAGATATAAAGAACGAACAAGACAAGTCGGACTCAAGGTAAGGGACTCCATCTCAATCTCCTTTCATTAAGGCATATCATGATATTGTGAACATTTAATATCCTATAAAGTATATATAGAACTATTTTAACATTTTATATCATTAATTTTTA